>JAHHFK020005313.1:0-392301 GCA_024533555.2 Aedes koreicus
TCGATACTACATTTTATTGTCATTTCAAATTGTATTTTGAACGGATTGACTGTAAACATTTACACCAATGAACTCTTCTGTTGTTTCTAGACTATAAAGTGAATTAGGTGGAACAATTAGGTCTTTTTTTTATATAAACCTAAAACACTTTTTAATGTCATTCGGCACCCTAAAGCTGTTTTAATCACTCTGAGTCCTGAAACTAATGTCTTGTGCTCTTATAATACATGTAATATTAGTGTGTTCACATAATACAGGTAGTTAAGTAGTTCAACGTCAATAGTTCACACAACCTCATATTGCTGTTCCTATTATTTTTTTTCAAAAATTGTGTTGAACAAACGGGATTAGAGTGGCTTTAATATGAAATCATCAGAGACCCTTCTTTCACGTTACTTATTGATACCTGTGATACATATCGGTAAATGAGTAGTAAAAAAATATTTACAACATTTGTTCATGAAAATAATAGCAAAAACTGTTCATTGAAGTTCGGTCGATGAATAGTAGAATTAATTTCATTTGTCTCTCTCCAGTGAACGACCTCATGGATTATGATTTATTGGATCTCAGAGTCGTCAACTTGATCATTTGTACATCTCTTAGACTTAATGGCTGTAAATGAGTAAATATGAAAAATAATAATTAACTTGGTAATGTTAAGCTTACCATTTAGCTCATTTAGGAGTAAATAAGTGGACGGTTTTGTTTTAGCCCACAACATACTTCAAGTGATAGAATTCTCTGTTAATAAAATCCCACATTGCCTCACATTTATCAGGATATGCAATATTAAATAGGTTGTATGCTTTGAAGCATACATCAATAGCCTTTGCTAGGCTATAAAACTTGTACGTTATGTTATCGAAGTCAACCATAATCGAATTAATACTTTCAAATTCTCCGATGATGGTTATGTATGGTGGGATGGTTGATTCATTCTTTACTTTCTCGTCATATTTCTCTTTATATTCGCATTCTGTCGCGCAAACTATAAAAAAAGCCTCGCGTGATTCTGCAACACTATAGAATCGCCGTTTTGGATCAATATTTTGCTTGTCTCGAACTCTACAGAATGGCAAAAGAGTTTGCATCAGTCTGAACATCATGGCGGCTGAAGAGTCTGAAGGGTAAAAATATTTGTTAACATATTATCATGATGAAAACCTAACTGCTTATACTTTTCGAGAGATTGATGTTCTTGTCCCACAGCTTGTTTAACATATCTTTGTCTTCTGTGGTTTTGAAAGATGATTGATGCTTACGGAAAATTTCGTCCACCATGACCTCCACAAACGTTTCCAAAGAATCCAGCAATTCATTTTTTTGTCCATTTATGTACACAAAATCAGCTTCAATCTGTTTAATTTCAAATGATAGTTATTGTTAAGATTTAGGTTAAATTAATATACTTACCATACGATAACCATCTGGGTTTTTATATTGTGGCCAGAGGTCAAAAAATTTCGGAGATTGGGGATCTTTGAGTTGGTTCAATGTGTTCAGCCGCGTTGCTGCACATCCGACCCAATGATTCATTTTTTCCTCGTAGCTCATAGTAGCTATTTCATGCTTAAGAGCACGGATATGTGACTCTTCGTTTTTACTAGGTTGATACATTCTCAACATATTGCCATCTACAAACTTTGTGCTTTTTTCGGTACTCTTTTCAACGGCAGATTTCCGGTTCAGACTACTTTTCCAATTGCGATACTTATGGTAGAGTTTACCTAACGGAGCACCGTTTTTTCTTTCGACATAGTAGTAAGCCTAAATGAAAACAAAAAAACCATGACTGTTAACCTTGGAACCATGCTCAATATTTTGAAATGTTCAATAGTTCTGCTCCGTAAGTTCGTGTATTGCACATTGAAATCAAATCAGATGAAATAGTTTTGCAGCATATATAGAGAGTAGGATGGTAAACGTCAGAAACTATTAATGATACAAAAGCCCCTGTAATCTAAGTCTGGTGAATACAAAGAAACTTGGCGGTATTGTACCTTAGCCAATCGAGTATGACGTCATGACGACGGATTTACTAATAATTTTTTTTCTTCAGTTTTCTGAAACGGTTAGAATCATCACCCATTAAATGTTTTTTTTTATTTATATTATTATTTCGCCTATCCCAGTAAATCTTACCCATTTTCAATAAAAAGGGCTTATATCATTTATCCTATTATCCTATTTTTTTTATTGAAAATGGGTTAAATTTCTAAATTTAACAACTAAAAAGCACCCAGAAATGGGCAAATGATTCCTACCGTGTATATGTAAGCTTAAGAAAACACGCCGTGTGTTCGTTTTCCGTACAATTTTGATAAAATTTACTTATGTTAACCTTTTATTTTTTTAGTGTGTGTGCTCCTGTGTGACGTTTATAAGCTTTGGTTTGTTTCCACCAGTTCCTTTCTTTCCGCTATGAACCATTATACGTTATTGTGTGTCCTGCTCGCTCTCTCTTAATATCTTTGAAATACCATCCTCCGCAAACGTCAAATTTAATGCAATTAAGCAGGACAGCAACAATAGCGTGTAAAGGAACATAGACTTTGATTACAGTGACGTGAGTTGATTCAAATGTTCTTAGCTAGTGATAAAGTTGACGGATGATTATTATCTTCATTATCATCATACTAACCATTACTTCTCCTGGAAAGACCTCGACAATTTGTTCAGCCAAACTTTGACAATCTTTGACAGTCAAATCATGTTTGAATTCAATGCAAAACTGCAGAATGGACTCAAGCATCAATTTCCGGAGGTTGTCGCTAAGGATTTTGTCCCGGTTATATGCGCTGATCAATGTTAACCCATATTGATTCGACTTCAGTATTTTGTTTATATCAATCTGCGTGTCACTGGTGTTACATAGCGGTGCCGTAACAGGATGCCCTACCGTAGCATTCCTCGGATCCGGCTGTGAAAAAATTATGTGTGGTTCTTTTGCCAAGATAACGTCCGTTGTTTTCGAAGTGTTCATCCATTTGTTCCAATGATAGTGAAATTCGATTTGTGCCCCAAGGGGGATGCACGATTGATTAAGAAGTGTGGTTGCCATTTCCGGTGTAAGATGCTTTAATACACCTACATATAGATGTTGCCCTAGAAATGAAATTATAAGTTAGATTTGAAAGAAAAAAAAACTAAAAGTTAGTTATTACTTACGATAGAAGAATGGAAACAGGTCCGCTAGATTCCAATTGCCAAGCAATGCATGCAATTCGAGTATATCAGTATCGGAGCTTCCATATTTCTGAATAAGCTGTTGGCACGGTACCATACCTTCAATTACTGTACTATGGTTTGATTCTTGTGGTTCGTTTCCAACCGGATTAAGGCTTTCCTCGGTTTCAACATTCATTACGTTTATTACAGGGATTTCACAATAATCCCCTATATTCATTATGTGTGCCAATTCTTCTTCAGGAGTTGATCTCAGTGGTGTTTCCATATCCACGTTATTGGGTGGGCTTGGTGAATTATATATTTGAATATGTAGAGTGTGTCATTGGGAGAGATATTAATACGCTGAGTGTCAACGTTAACAATATTGTTTCGGTCTAAGCATATTCAAACCCCGAGCCGTTTTGTGGAGGTTTATAGGAGGGCCTGCTAATTTGTCAATGCACAAGATGTAATACTCGCTTTCTTCTAAGGAATCACTCGTCTCAATTTCATAAGCGGCGTAATGTGCATGGTATTCAACAACTTTGATTCTCTTACAAACAGCGTAAATTGACGTGGAACCCATGAACAAAATTATTTCATTTATTTGAAATATTATAACATTTTCAACTGAAACTGCGTCTAAATACTGACAAATAAAAAAGCCTCGTTTGTACTTTTTTGATTTATAAATGCATTTTGAATAGCAACGGAAGTTTTGAGCGTCAAGGTGGTGATTCTCACAGAAACCTTGAATTAAATTTAATTGGGCGGTAACGATAGCGTGATGTGGTTGTACGACGTACGTTGACTTGACAGGCTCAATTACAAGATGGGCAAATTTCAGTTGATACTTTTTTGCAATAGAAATGCATATGTTTTTCCGGCTTGTTATGTTGTGCGCATATGTCTTGAATTCCTTATGCTTCGCTTCAAATCGAAAAGACCAATAGTGCCTTGGAGGACCTGATTGCAAAACTACTGTATAATAATGCAACAGCATATGATGTTTGGGCTTCAACGTGTCTTTGAAGAGACGTACGTAATCCATGTGGTGTTCAGTGATTAGAAAACTTAGTCGTTCTGCCATATCATGTGAAATTTCATAGGAAACAAGAACTTCAATCAACTCTAGCAATTTCAAAAGAAACATCCAAACTTCATCATCTTCCGGAATGAGGTCACCAATCATAAGTGGAAATAGATGCATAAAACACATCATCTCTCTCGCTGTCATTTTCAAGCGGGACTTGTTTAAGTGTGCTTGAGTAATTTCAGGAGATATGTTGTCAATCTCTATTTCCCCATAATTAAACATGTGCTTACAAAGAAAAAAATAATATAAAATTTCGTTGGGAATGGGTGTGGATGTTAGGGGGTGACTTTTTTTGTATATTAAATGTTTCTAGCGTTAGATACTTGGTTGAAATGAAGTATCTGATGATATGGCAAATATCATAATGACAGACTCCTTCAAAAACGTCATGCATCAAATCTACAGCATAATTTGTAGTCACATGGAACGACTCGATGCTATTGAAAATGCATAATTCTTGAATGCCTGTTGAGCTGAGGTTGTTGATGGCTACATCTTCAGAATAGTTTTGTGGATTACGAGACAAATTAAGATTATTTGTGCTTAAAGTATGCGTAATCGACTTTGGAGTTTTACAGAATCTACAGAAAAATTGATGATTGAAAGATGAGGTGAATCCAAGAACTTTATTAAGTCCTAAATTGTCCCCCACGAAGAGTGCTAGCACAAAATGTACATTCTTTGGTCCTTCCGATGTATTTATAAGAATGCCATTCACCTCAATTTCCTTGATAGACCGGATCAAGGCACTTAAACATTTTTCGTTGCCAAATTCTTTGTAGTCATGTCCTTTTATAATTGCTGCTAAATAAATTTCTGAGTTTTCTATGAACGGAAATGAATAATATATAAATGACAAAGGATCTGTATGCGTTCCAAGAGCGTTATTGATTTCAGAATCGTCAATGTATAGAAAAAACGGTAACACAATTTTTGCTGCTTCAACAAATGGTTTACTTTTTTCACGCCATAACGCACCGTTGATAAAGTGTGCGTTTAACATTGTTGATTTGCTGATCGAAGCCATTTTTGTAAGTATTTGCAGAAGCAGGTCGTTTTTCTCCAAAATTTTTCTAAATTGAAATGGCAATGGCAGTAGAACTCCGGTAACGTCAACCTCATCGTAAGCAATTTCTCCGCGGCAGTATTTTTCACCAATCTCTTTGTTGATTATGAATTCTTCGTACCCACTAGCATAATCATTTTCTGACAGCCAATTAAACAACTGTTGTTCGTTCTCACATCTGCCAAATGGGTTTGAAATGTTCTGAAGCAATGATGTTAACTGTAAACGATGCTCCAAATCAGTCGTGTCACAATGCTGCTTAAAGAAAGTGTCCACTGAACCAACAATTGGTTTAACGATATCATTTATCACGCTTTTTTGTATTTTCAAAACATCTTTCCGTGTAAAATTGTTATTGTTGTGAAGCTTAAGAGTGAACTGGATTCCATAATCATCAATTGAAACGTTATTTTGGAGGATTTTGTTTGATGATAGTATTGGTGATTGATCGAGATCTGACACTGATGCTGAGTCAACTATAGGTTGGACAAGTTGTGAAATTTTTGAACATAACAGATCGGCAGATGAATTTATGGGTAAAGTTGGAGGATCATGGTTTCGTGAAATGGCTATCTTATTTTGGTTATTGTCTGCTGGTGTTTGGATATGGCATTTATAATGACGAGTTAGTGAACTCAAACTACCAAATAATGTGTTGCAGTTTTGAAATGTGCATTGATAATTATGTTTTTCAGGTAATTCATGGAATAGTCGAAAATGGATTGACATAAATCGTATGGAATCAAAGTGAACACCACATATGAAGCAATCCATTTACATACCTCACTTAGTTGAAACTTCTTATAAACTTGTATGCATATAATGTTAGATCACGTCCTTTCCTGTAAAGAAATTAAATTTTATATTTTCTAAATTATCATAAATCGGATTACAAAAAACTTTATGGAGTGTGGGATTCGCGGGGGAACTTAATCCAAGAAGTAATTTATTTACTTACTGTGCGATAAGGTGGTTCGCTAACTCCGCCGTTGCACTTTATACACTTTATAATAAACGCGGAATAACAAACTTTATAATAGAACGCAAACGCGACTCGACACGACGTAATGGCGGCCATTTAATGAAACCGCTTCAGGAAAAACGATGCGCACGAAAGAATGAAGTCAGTGTTGCTAGCAAGTACAAATCTTTTCGTAATATTTACATGTGGTTCTAAATTAATACGAAACACGATTCATAAACTGTACGTATTATACGTAATGCTGGAATTAATCTGAGAAACATGCAATACGAATATTTAATACAATAAACGGAAAATTTGTCCTATTTACAAACACCATTTTTACGAAATGAACAAGACAGAATTAACGAAAAAACATTTTCAGTGTAAGTTAAATGAGTTAAGGAAGATATCCGGTAATATGGATTATGGTGGGGGGGGGGGTGGGGTTATTAGTAATTTTTTTTTGGTTTGTTTTATTTGAGTATATGGTTTATTTTGGGCTTTTTGGGGGGGTTTTTTTGGGGGGGGATGTGGGGTGGTATTACATTGCTAACACCATCCTGCTTTATTAAGTTTTATTAAAGTTTTATGATAGCCACTTGAAATCAATTTGGTTTTATTATGGCACCAAGAGGTGCCAATAGGTTTCATATTTTAGTCAGGTTTATGAGAACCTACACAGCTTGTTCAAAACGATCTTAAAACCTTTTTTCACAAATTCCTTTTACTACTATCAAAGGTTTTATTTCGACTTTATGAACTCGTAAAATGCTGTATTGAAATGCCGCTTTAGGACTCATTGATATTATCTTATTATGGTCAGTTGAAAAAGCATTTTAAAACCATTTTACCTCCAGTAAATGAATTGAACGGCAAATTGGCATTGAAGGAAGTCACCATACAACCAAATAGTTTTATAATAGTCACTGGGAAGAAAAATTGGCTTTATGGCAAAACTGTAATTTTTTCCGAATCGCCATATTGAAATATAAGAAATAAATGAAATGTGGAAAAATAAATGCATCAAATTTTCAATGGTATGCAAATAAACTGTAGATCGGAGACTAATTTCGGCATTCTTTTAGATAATCTCATCCGATTCCAAGCACTTTTCAGGAAATTCATGATTAATTTATCGAATATATTTGTTTTAATTTCATCAATGTTTTAATTTCATTAAAACATCTTTCAGTAGAACATTTTCAAAATCTGTATGTTCTTGTAAAGGTTTTATTAACTTGTTTTCACAACCGTTTATAGAGTGGGCCATTTTGTACAAATTTCGGCTTTAAGGAAGCATAGAGGAGGTGTTGGTAGACAAAACAGTTATGAATGTAGTTTTATCAACAAATCCGGGAGGAGTGCTATACGGCTGGAATAAAACTAAAATTGTTACTTGGATATCCATACTAATGGTAAACCAGACTTATGTAGCACTATATCTCACAATTAAGTATTACCTTTGTTCGGACTCGGCTCTTCATACTATCTTGGACACTTTCTCGCATTAGATTTTTTTCCACGGTTTAACGTTCTTCGTAAAGCAAAGCAAGCTTCTGTACTCTTCTAATTTATTTTTTTTTCATTAAAATTGTTCTTCCGCTATTCTATAATAAAAACTTCCATTCCACTTATATAAAGGATTATATTTGAATGTTTATTTAAAGTTATTAAAAAAGTCCTCAAACTCGATGTTTAACCATACTTTTGTATTCTGCTGGAATAAACCGCTGCTGAAATAAACCGTTGTGAGTGGCCACAATAGCATCCTTATTTTTGGTTTAAATTGGTGCCAAAATTTGAAAAACTTTAATGTGAATCTCCGTACAGAGAATAAACCACCCTTGCGCTGAACTGGCCGGCTTGACCTGCCGCAAGTGCTCAGTAGGGATCAAAACCCGAAGGTAAGAGTCAGTTCCATTGTGGTTATATCACATCAATTCAATTTTCCTCTGCAGCAGCACATTGAAATTTAAGATATACTATTCTTTATACGGTATATAATTTCAGATCATCCATGGAATTCTCAAGAAGGGTAAAATAATTTTAAATAATTGTTTTTCTCGTGGTTATGATACATTGCAGCAAGACCACAATCTTTTGACACGTAAATACAATTAAAATTGTTAATGTCATTTTATATTATAACAGCCCTTCACTTTAATTCACTTCAAATAGCATAGATAACTATTTTATATGTGATTTTCAGCTTAACATAGATTCGTCCATGTCAATTATAGCCCACCTAACCTACGCTATGTATTTGAAAAGATAGGAAGGTTTTAAACGTTTTTTTTTTAGAATAGATCATATACGACAAATTCCACTCAAAAAAGTTATTTCCTTCTTCACCAGAAAAATATAGTTTATAACACTAGTTTACAGCATTTATGAACTCGGTAAGCTGATCATCATTTCTAATGTGAAATTTTATGCAGCATATAAAAAAGCCGTCAAAAAATTAAAGTAGAACAGTTTTCGAGATATGGATAAAAGTTGTTTTTATAATAAATGAACAAAAACACATTTACTTAAAACGGAATATCTCCAACGCGTGTGATCCAATTTCAAATATGTTGTCATCAAATGAAGCAAAATTAAATTTAAAACCGATTTTCTAAGTATTGCAATGTTCTAAAAGTAATAGTTTTGACGCTATTTATAAGTATATTTAATTTTTTGCATTTTTTTTTTGGAGCTTTGGAAAAAAAAATTGTGCTAAACACTTATTTGAATGGGACCAGTGGTAAGCCATACATACCTTTTACCTGCTATCCATCAAGCCAGGCATGTTTTGCACGAATTACACAGAACGTTAGGCACCCATGGTTTATCCAGATTCTCCGGACAAATTTCAAAATAAAAACGGAACGCAGATTGAAGAGAAGCAGTGAATTTAACCGGTGTCGTAAAAATGTAGACGCCACAGGCATAACAAAACTTATGTGTATCATTTTTGCATTTGAATTCCCGTTTTGCAGTGCACATTTTTCTCACTCCGATAACTGAACAACGAACTGTCACAATTTGTTTTGTTTTGAAGGGATACCAGTAGGTATTAAAATAAGGTGCCAGAATATCTTACCAAACAATAAAACAGTAGGTAAACGAAATCTTGTGTGTGTGTGTGTGTGTGTGTGTGTGTGTGTGTGTGTGTGTGTGTGTGTGTGTGTGTGTGTGTGTGTGTGTGTGTGTGTGTGAGTGAGAGAGCGAGAGAGGAGAGAGAGAGAGAAAGAGATGGGCGTATTCCTTTCGAATTTCTGTTTTTACCCGAATCTCTGCACTTCTCCAAAAACCAGCATAACTTCCTCATTTTTCAATCGATTTTCACCATTGAGCCCTTATTTTCTTTGTTTTTTCTTTGACTTTAAGCTACATATATAATATATATTTTTTTGTTAGCGTTTATTTTTTGAGTAAATCATATGTTTACCACAATTTTTTTTACAAAGCTCCAAAAGCAAAAAATTATATATACTTATAAATAGCGTCAAAACTGTTACATCTAGAACATTGCATTGGTCATAAGATCGATATTAAATTTAATTTTGCTTCATTTGATGACAAAATATTTGATCACGAGCGTTGGAGATATTTCATTTAAGTTAATGTGTTTTTGTTCATTTATTATAAAAACAACTTTTATCCATATCTCGAGAACTGTTCTACTTTCTTTTTTTTATATTCTGCAGAAAATTTCACATTAGAAACATTAGTCGAATTATAAAGTTCATCACTTTTGATTTATTTTGTAAACTAGTGTAATCATTCATTTCCTATTTCACAGACATAAAGAATCATTTATGGGTCCAGGCCAACAAGAGTTATCGGAAAATTCAATTTCTTTTTTTTAGTTTTATTAAGTTTCCGTCCGTATAAATAATTACTCATATGAAATTTATTTCGCTTTATTGTTAGCTGTTTTTGGCTTTTCCAAGAGTATTAGGATTAAAACATATCCAATTTTTTATTTCAGTAACAAACCAGTGGATGTCAGATATATATTATACCTACGCTTAATGTGTTCTTTGACTATTATTGTGAAAACAAATTCTAATCTTAGTAGTTCTTAATCCTATAGAAGCTGCAACAACGGAAGTCTTTTGATGAGTGGATGACTAGCTAAATTACAGATATATATTCTTCTTGATTGCACGTATTATTATTTTACATTATAACGTCAGTTTATTAATTAATGTTATGATATTAAATGATGTGATATTATTGCACTCAAATTTATTTCATTAAAATCACTGTAGTACCTATGAGACTAGGTTTACTATTCTTTATATGATATATAATTTTAGATCATTAATGGATATCCCAAGTTTTGCAAAAAAAAATTTAAATCAATTTCAACTTTCAGATAGAAAAAATGAATTTTTATTTTCATTCTTATGTTCATTCATTATATTATTTTTCATTATAATATTCATTCACTATATTTTTTGTCATTATAATATTCATCCGCAATATTTTGTATATTATTATATGACATTGAATGTATATTGGGAAGGGAGGGAGCATCAGGGTAAAGCCCGATTCAAAATAAATTTGGACGCATTCAAGTGATCATAACTCAAGAATTAAACAACATACACGGTTGATCAAAACGTCAAACAAAAGGGTTTTTATTTCAAACGATATGTAACAAAATATTACATTTCACCGTTTCGAACGAACTGTCGTACTTTACTTGTGATCGGTGCCATCATGATCTGCACAGTCGCTGGTGACACTGTACCGGCGAAGTTATTCCACTTTAAATGCATTTGTTGTGCATTTGTCACTTCTTTACCGCATTTTCGAGTTTTTCGCTTGACAATTGCCAAATATATTTCAGATTTCAGATAATCCATGGCACTCCCAAGTATTGTATAATAATTTTGAATTGTTTTCTTCCCCCGTGGCTATGATAATGCAAGTCCGTTTACAATTGCAGCAGGATCAGCAGACATGCAGGCATTACAAATATGATTGTTATTATCATTTTATATTATAACATCCCTTCACAATATTTGTTTATGCTATTTTCAGCTTCGCAGTTGCATCGTTGTAATTTTTGGCCCATCTAACTCACGTTATGTATTTGAAAAGATGGGATGGTTTTTATATTTTTTAGAGAGAGGATTGTGTACGACAAATTCTACAAAAAAAAGTTCTTCGTCCAAAATAATTAATTCAAAAACTAACATTGTTTATGATCCTACATTTTCTATTTTACAGACAAAAAGAATCCTTTATGGGCCCAGTAGGAAAAAAAAATTATCGAAGAATTTGCTGTCGTTTAGTTAAAAAAAAATATTGAGTTTCCGTTTTTGGGTAATCATACTCATATGAAATTTATCTCGCATGCTGAACCAGCGGAGGCTCAAAAGCTCAATAATAAAGATATCTAATTTATCTCGCATTATTGTTTGCTTAAATTTTCTTTGCTATTTTGCTAGGCTGCCAGGTGATCAACTTTATTTCATTATATCACGTTGGAATTTTCGCTATTTTAGAGTTTAAATCATCTAAGATTGCTTGTAAATTTTAATAGATTTAACAAACTTTTTCAGGATACCTAAAATCAAGATTTTGGTGAATTGCTGCTGTCGCTGAAAACGAACGAAAACGTACTTAAGCGCGGAACCACAGAACTCTACACTTTAACATTTTACAACATTTCTTGCATTTCAGGATCAGCCGAATGAAGATCATATATTATAGATACGAATGCTTGTAGTATTTTTCATTTACATAAATAGATACACTATCATATAAATATTTCATGTGAATGGGAGGGACCATCAGGGCACCCGATTGAAGCACTCTGGATGGGGAGAGTGGGAATGCCAACTCCCCATTGCTAACAGTTTGTGAATAGAGGGCGGGCTCTTCTCCCCGTCCATTGGGGCATCCTCATGTTAGATAGCTTGCTCTTTTGACCAATTGTTCAGTCTTGTTGTTGGAAGGAGATTCTTTATATCCTTGTGGATACGTATAAGTGATGTTGAATATCGATCCACCCAAATCCTTTTTGGCCCTTCATACAATGGCATGATTAGCATAATCAGTGGCTTGATCAAGTCTAACAGAGAGGAGAACCCATTGCTGTCGGACTTAGTTTCCGTGCTACAATGGGTGGTAGTACATATCATGCATCATCATACAATTGCCAAATATATTTCGATCGGTCTGAACTCAGGGCAATTCGGAGGATTAATCTCTTTGGGGACGAAATTAACATTGTTTGCAGCTTACCATTCTAGTACCTCCTTTGAGTAGTGGCAGCTGGCTAGATCCGGCCAAAACATAACGTTGGTCTTGTGTTGCCGAATGAAGGGTAACATACGCTTTTTCAGACACTCTTTAATGTAAAGGACATCTCCACGACCAATTTCCAGGTAAATTTTTCGTCCGGGGATTTGTTATAATCCATTTTGACAAATATGTTTTGTCATCCATTAAAATACAGCCATCAAATTTCGTCAAAACTCGTATAGTAATCGTGGTCGCTATTTGGCCACTAAATTTTGTTTCATGGAGCTGGCACAAAAAGACTTATATCCTTCCCTTGAAAGGTAATTACGCAGGGTGGAAAAGTTGGAATCGTATTTCTTTGCCAAATTACGGATGGAGACACCTGGGTTGCCTTTCACGTACCTCAACACCTTTCTCCTCAGCTCTTTGCCCCTAGTGCCACTTTTATGATATATGCGCTGTGCACTATCCTCACTCAGAGTATCCTTGTAACGTTTGATTACAAGATACACCGTTGACTTTGTAAATTTGAACACTTTTGCTATTTTTGAGGCAGACCACGAAGGATTTTCTAGATGTTTGTGCACAATTAATTTTCTTTTCTCAATTTCCATGATCCGTAATTTCGAGAAACGTCGATCAATCGAGAAAAACTTTTCACCAATTTCTTCGTCAATGTAACATCAACAAATGCCTGTCAAACGTTTTTTGTTCCAACCACCAGGAACGCAGTGGTGTATTAAACCGTGCGTCCATATTTAGTTTGAATCGAGCTTTATCCCTCAAGCTGTAATTGGTCAATGGAGAACAAACAGTGTCATTTTCTTTATCCTACCGATTCGATTGTGATTCTACTGTGAATTCTACTCCAACAGTTTCAGTGAGAGTGACATGCCCTTCTTAACAAGCCATCCCGTAGAAAGCTTAATAAGTATTGCGAATTGGGTTATCGATTTGTTGGATCGTATCGTTGGAAGGAGAATCTTTCGCGGGTTTCGCGTAAGTGTCTCTGCTTACGGTTCCACCCCACCGTTTTTGGCCCTTTATACAGCGTTACTGTGAAATCAAACCGGTAACTCAATTTGATCTTGCTATTAAGTGGAGCTGCATACATGACAAGGTTTTTGAAGGGATGGAGGCTACCTTACAAACATACATACATACATACATACATACATACATACATACATACATACATACATACATACATACATACATACATACATACATACATACATACATACATACATACATACATACATACATACATACATACATACATACATACATACATACATACATACATACATACATACATACATACATACATACATACATACATACATACATACATACATACATACATACATACATACATACATACATACATACATACATACATACATACATACATACATACATACATACATACATACATACATACATACATACATACATACATACATACATACATACATACATACATACATACATACATACATACATACATACATACATACATACATACATACATACATACATACATACATACATACATACATACATACATACATACATACATACATACATACATACATACATACATACATACATACATACATACATACATACATACATACATACATACATACATACATACATACATACATACATACATACATACATACATACATACATACATACATACATACATACATACATACATACATACATACATACATACATACATACATACATACATACATACATACATACATACATACATACATACATACATACATACATACATACATACATACATACATACATACATACATACATACATACATACATACATACATACATCTCTGTACAGAGAATAAACCAGGAACATAGTTAAGTATCTTATTCGCTGTCGACGTCAGTTGAATTGAGCACACCGTTTACCAAAACGGATCCTGCTGCAAACTTAACCATTTTATCCAACATCCCAGGGATTTATCGTGGAAGTGCAAAGGATTTCTCAGCTTCCTTCAAAACGAGTATCACGTCATTATATTCCTACCGAATCCCTACTTGATCTGCATTGGGCCGAGGCCGGCACCAGTATTATCTTAGTTTGGGATCACCAGCATCATCTGTTGGCTCTCAGGCTCTCTGTGTAATAACAGCTGATCTGGCAATAACGGAGTAGCAACCCCGATCGGTCATTCATGCTCATGCTCTTTCATGGTTTATCGGTCTTTTGTTATTTTGAGAATGGCAGAATACACTGGGGGTTATATATGGAACCTACTGTGTTTTATTCACCCAAAAATATTTATTTTTTTCACACATTATCACTACTGTCGAAGTTGCGCCAATTGGTAGCGGTTTGCAGGCGTTCGTTGACTGTGAGGATGAAATCTTCTCGAATTACAACAAGCAGATGCCGCTTGTAGACAGCTCCGTAAGACGTTCGTACCTTCACTACCCTGACCACGTCGTCGGGTTCCGGGTAGACTTCGAGGATACGAGCTAGAGATCACTCGTTAGCGTCGGATCCATCCTCCTTCAGGACCACAATTCAGTTGCGTTGCACGTGGAAACTCTGGTTCTGGTTGTGAAGTTGAAAGACGTATTCTCATCTCTACCGCTCACAATGATGTTTCACCAGCTGCTGCAATTGCAGATAGTGCTGTCATCGTGGGGACATCCGTGTAGTTTGGATCTGGTACTGCTAGCAGTAATGTGCCAATCAGAAAGCGCCCGGGAGTGAGCACGTCCAAGTCGTCCGGATCTTCTGACAGCGGGGTGAATGGTCGAGAATTCAGAACTACTTCAATTTGGGTGAGGATGGTCGTCATGTCAGCGAAAGAAAATTGTCACTGGCCCAGCACTCGGATGAGTGACATCTTGGCAGACTTCACTGCCGCTTTCCACAGGCCACCGAAATTTGGTTTTCATGGAGTGATGAAGGAATTCCAGATAATGCCACGTTGAGAATTTTCGTTTACGCGTTCATTTATCGGCGTCAGATCGAACAACTGTCGAAGACACCCTGGAAGTTGAGGCCGTTATCCGAGTGGATCTCGGTGGGTAGAACTCGACGGGATAAAAAACGTCGCAAGGTAGTCAGGAAAGCAGCAGTGGAAAGATCCCCTACCAGCTCGAGGTGGACAGCTTTGATGCTGAAGCACACGAACACGACCAGGTAGACTTTCTGGGCTGCTGATCAACGATGCACGGGCTTAAGGTAGACTGGTCCTCAATAGTTGTATAAGTAACAGCGAATGCACGAGTTGGAGTTATACGAGGCTTTGGGAGTTGACTAAGGGGTTGGAATGCAGGGACAGGGTTTCTTTGGAAACAGCGAATGCAGTTCCGGAAGGTATAGGTTACCAGTGCCCTACTTTTCAGGGACCAGAATTCTTACCTGATTTGAACGAGCGTCATACGAGGACCGGAGTGGAGTGCAATCTCGTAGTATTTGACTGCCTATTGTTTCGAGAAGAAATGATTGCCAGGGATGTTCATGGGGTGCCGAACTGCACACGATTCACCAGCGAGATTGAGCTGGCCACCCACTCGAAGTATGCCCTGTTGATCCAGGGAAGGGCTGAGTAGCCTTAAAGATGAATGCACAGGAACATGACATGGTGATTCACGAGTGCCTTGATCTCCACGGCGAATGAATCCCGCTGAACATAGCGCACCAATGCGAATTTGGCTGCCTGCAGACTTTTTTAACGCTGAGTGTCGAAGTTGCTGGAGGCGCTTGCGATGTTGACAATTCTGGATGAATCTCATGCAGTACGAAGTAATTCACAACATCATCCAGTAATTTTAGTAATGGTCCAATAATGGATGAGGTTGAGGCTGGTCCGTTACCACAAGAATGGTTTTCTTCGTCCCCGGCACTTCCTCCGAGGGTTTCTCGTAGTCCAAATGTCGTTTGGTGTTCCAATGTTCGTCCAGCAGCGACAACCAGTGTGGGCCATGAAACCAATGCGGAAGGTCAACAAGGCCCTTTGGCATAACTTCTCGCGACACAAGACCAGCTGGATTGTCCGTCCATTTGACGTGATTCCATCGATTTCCCTTCACATGCTCTGGAATGTGTGAGTGTGAGTATGGTGATAGTTTCAGCCACGATAGTACAACAGTGGAATTTTATCGGAAGCAAGCTTCGATATCCACCATCTTGAGCACGTTAATTGTCGCACGGTAGAGTTTTGCAGCAACTAGAGCGCCACATAGCTTCAACCTTGTAGGCGTGGTCTTCTTCAGACTAGCAGGATGAGATTTGGCTGCCAACAACTCCAACATGACAAATTGAACAAGCGTAGATGCACGCACCGTAGGCAGCTTCAGATGCATCCAAAATAATGCGGACCTGAATCAGCATTGGATGATCGGCCTGTCGTTACACCTTAACGTTGGAGAGCACTGGAAGCTACTGATAGAAATCCGTGCATCCATTCGCTAAGTCCTCTGATAACAGATCATCCTATCCTTGAGTAGCTATCCATAATTGCTGCATCCGGATCTTGCCCCAAGCGATGACTGGGGTCCTACGACAGGTAGGATCCCACAACTGAGCAATAATGGAATAAACTTTGCGCCGAGTCCACTGCCCATTTACAGTGCGATGTGACTCATCAATGTTCGCAGGTCTAGCCTTGGATGTCAACTACCTACTAGCGTGGTCCTGATAGAAGTTCACAGCGGACGACGTTCCCAGTTCCTCAGCAGTCAACCCTGCCAATACACTTTCCTTGTTTTACACACATTCAGATATCAACTGCTCCAGTTCTTGCCGTAGCAAGAGAGCTTCTTCTTTAGAGTCCGCACCTCCGTTGAGGTCGTTCATGTGGAAAAATGCACCTGGACCGTTTTAGCTCGTGGATACTGATTCTCTACGTTATGAGCCATCTGCTGCAAGCATCTTTTTGCAAGGTACGAAGATGGGGCTAATCCAAAAGTGACCCTTGTCATCTCGTACGTTGCAATTCTGATGGCAAAAATCCACAGCAGAGAAGTGTCGTCTAGATGTACCAACACCTTCAGATACATCTTCTCGATGTCCCCAATCAGTGCAAGATATTTCCGAATGCGAAGCAGCAGATTGAATAACGCGTCTTGGATAACTGGATCCGTCATCAGCGCATCGCTCATGGAGTGGTTGTACGACGTCTTCGACTAACCGTCAAATACTGACCGGATTTTCGTGGTTGCACTCGTTTCTTTAGAGACTGGATGTTGAGGCAAGTAGAAAGCGAGCCGTTTTTTGCAGTTAAATCTCCCCTGCAGAATCATCCTCCTGTGATGTTCTTCCAAAAACGTTTGCAGTGTTTCGTTGAAAAGCTGACGTAATTCTTGGTCCTTGTTCAGTCACCGTTCGAGCTGAACAAGTCTTCGTACTACCACATCCTTCGATTCGCCGACCTTATACTTGAATCTCATACGCTTTGGCAGCCGCACAACGTATCGTCCCGTCGAATCACGAGAGAGGGGTTTGAAAATGCTCCTCGTAATCCTGTTCTTCCTGCGTAAGTTTTGGTACTTCCTGTACTTCTTCGGTCCTCCAAAGTTGTTGCGTTCACCGTCGCAGGGCAGCAAGGATAAAGTTGAGTGTTCCCAAATCCAACTTGCCTGCCAGAGCCCAACCAAAGACTATGTTCACAAATTGTAGAAGACCTTCACCGACGCCTTGAATCTGCACCCGACCACCGTTCAGTAACAAGAACTCGTACAAGTACTCCAATCCTAGTAGAATATCTATTGGAGTTCGCTCAATTCCGATTCCAATTCCAATTTGTACGCTAGCTTCCCTCCTGGGTAGCTTCAATACCTGACACAGCCTCTCCGAGATGAGCTTTGCCTTCGAACCGCTGTTCAGAAGCCGAATGTTATCTATAAGTGATAATGTATGTATGTATGTATGTATGGTAGCCACCATCCCTTCATGCCCTTGGCTTGGATGCAGCTCCACTTAATAGCAAGATCAAATTGAGCCACCGATCTGAATTCACAATATCGCTGTATGAAGGGCCAAAAACGGAGGGGTGGACCCGTAAGCAGAGACACTCACGCGAAATCCACGGGAAATTAAGAATCTCCTTCCAACGATACGATCCAACAATTCGAATAACCCAATTCGCAATACTTATTAAGCTTTCTACAGGATGGCTTGTTAAGAAGGGCGCGTCACCCTCACTGAAACTGTTGGAGTAGAATTCACAGCATCATAATCGAATCGGTAGGATAAAGAAAATGATAATGCTCGTTCCCTCCTAGACTCAGGCAGTCAATCAAACCATCGTCCAATTTCAGCTTGAATGATACCCTGATGCTCCTTCCCAACCCAGTATTTATTATATATAATGTACATAATATGTCATAATATGCAATAAATGTAGTATGTAATAGAGCAATGAAATATACTATAATATTTAATTAAAATATGCCATGGTTGGAATTCGTCATCCTGTAATTTAAATATGGTTATAAATAAAATAATATGATGAAATAGTTAAAATTGTAATAATAGGCATATGATAATCATATGCAGCTTGGTGCATCTTTACAGCTCAATCAGTGGCAGATGAATATAACTCTGGAATGTGAAGGTCTTATTGCAACTAAATAAAATATAAACCATTTAATTATACATGAATCAAAAAAATATGTATTTATTCATGACATATAGATATACATAATCAGCAGAATTGAAGAGCATTTATTAATTTTAATAATATTCAATGATTTAAATTCATAGAAAAACACCTTTACATACAATGAAATAAAATATCTGTACATACTATCTGGAATCAATTTCCTTGTAAACTTGAAGCAAATGAAATTTAATTATTATTATTAATCTTTTAGTAAATATTTTCAATATGATATACTAATATATATAATGATGATATGATGAAAACAATACGATGTTGTAATAGTATACACATAAAAATTAAATGCACCTATTTGTCTTTTCTGCTGTGATGTTAGATGATTGAAACTCTGAAATGGCGAAAATTTCCAAAGTGATATAATGAAAGAAAGTTGATCACCGGGCAGCCAAGCAGAATAGCAAAGAAAATTTAAGCAAACAATTAGCCGAAATAAATTTCATATGATTATGATTACTGCCCAAAAACGGAAGCTTAATAAATCCACAAAAAAGAAAAAACAAACAGAGAGAAAAAAATGAAATTTGAATTCTCCGATAACTCTTGCTTTCTACTGGGCCCATAAATAATTCTTTATATCTGTGCAATAGAAAATGAGAGATCATAAACAATTTTAGTTTTTGAATTATTAAACTTTTCTTGAAATTTTATTTAGTAGAATTTGTCGTATGATCCTTTCTAAACAAAAACGTCAAAAACCATCCTATCTTTTCAAATACATATCGTGGGTTAGGTCGGCTAAAACTTACGACGATGCATAAATGCGAACCTGAAAATAGCTTTAAAAATATTGTGAAGGGATGTTATAATATAAAATGATAGTAACAATTATATTTGTACTGTCTGCATGTCTGTAGACTGATGTCCAGCTGCAATTGTAGACGTACTTGCATTATCATTGCCACGAAGGAAACAAAAAAATTAAAATTATTAAACAACACTTGGGAATTCCATAGATGATCTGAAATTATACACCGTATAAAGAATACTTCCATTTTTTGTGGTAGGGTAAGATTTCAGCATGCCACCTTCCTACATCGCGTTGGTGGAACTGCTTCCTAAGGTATAGCTGACGCGATACAGCGTTTATTACTCAACCGCTGGATGCCAGGAGCTGTTTGAGCTGCACCTCCTTGGTGGACAGACGCTCGGAACGCACCTCCTCAATCTAGCTGAAGTCAGAAGGACAACAGTGCCCAGGCTGCACTACCAGCTAAGTACGCAACCCTTAGCTGGCGGTCTTTGTCATCTCTTGACCCGTGGAAGCATGAGGTAGGAACTTGTGAGGACCAGTGCTATGTTGCGGGGACGTACGCTCCATCCCAGTTGTCTACTCACCATTTTGCAGCCCTATTACATATGCGACAGCAAATAATAAGAAACACCACTCTTGGAGTTCACATCCTGGAACCGTTTAGCCAGTGTTAGCTTCGTGAAAGCAGGGCAGTTAGTGGTGTCGGTGTTGAACCTTCATACGCAGCACGAACTGCTAACTTGGGTATTGAATTCTTGAATGGAGTGGAAGGATCACTAACTGGGGCACGGTGTCCTTCGGAGTGCTGATCAACCGCAATCACATCGAGATCTTCTTTCTTTCTTCGCAACGAACTCTTCCCAATCCCTCTCTGATACGTCGTCCAGCTTCGTCCAGCCTCGTCTTTTTTCGTGTTCCTCGATTTCCTCTATCTCCGCCTAGACGTCCTCAAATTCCTTCCATTTTTTGTGGAGGTTTTAGATTCGTGCTAATACCTGGAGAGCGTGATTTTCCGGGTCGTAACTCTTCAGGAACCGTTATGTACGCAGCAGGAAATCGATGATGTTGTTTCGCACGTTTAGCTTCGGCTTCAGCTTCTTCGTCATTGCGATGCAGTGGTCGACGAAAACTGTGGAAAAGGACAAAGCACAGCACCACAAAACACACTTATGATGAAAATGGAGCGAGGCTCAATTGTGAGCCCAATTGAATAGGCCTTATATTTATTAAAACGCCCAACAGGAAACAATTGATGTCCTCCACACGCTTTTGCTACTGTTAATGTGCTAATAGCTCCGGTGATGACGTCAACAATAGTCAGCAATCGGTAGTACAAAGCCGCAAAACTCTCCACACGCGTGTACCTAACTAGGCCTTGTATGCAACCGTATAATTAAACGCGCCCCCGGTAACTGCTAGGTCCACTTCGCAGAACCAACGTTTTACCCCTACAATCCAACTCCAGATCGTTGATCACGATCCCTTGCGAAAAATAAAACAAAATCATGCGGAAACGCAGTACAATATTGCCTTTTTATTTTGAGTGTGGATTTTGAAAAAGCACTGTTCAAATAAAGCTTGACTTCCGTTGTGGAATTGAACTTTTTCAAGTTTTGACTAAAGCAAAGCTATCTCTTACCATCAACTTAGACTGTCCTACGTCTTAATTTGAATCCTTTTAGTCATACTTTAATAAAAACACATCTCTATCTAGAACTCATCACTGCATCCGTGCTAAAAAGTAACGGAGTTAATTTCCTGCTTTATATGCTGAAAATGTTTCACTAATTGTGCTTTTTGTGTGTGTGTACCTCGTCGTAACATATATAGCACAATAGCACACTATTTTCCGACGCCGGCAAATGAGATGAAGTAATTAAACGAGCGGATTATTTAACTTTCCAAAGCTGCTAGTTGTTGAGCTTCGTAGCAGTATTCGACGAACGTGATGTTTTATTTTATTTTATTTTTCCTTCTTGTCCGTGCGAAGACATGTTGGCAATTCAATCTGCAGTTAGCTAGCGTTATCGTCGTCACAAGAGTGGATTCAGTTTAATGCCACCGGGAAAGTTATATTTAGGACTTTGATGTTCAGCTAGCTTTCGTAAAAATAAAGGATTACCAAATTCATGGGTACACACTTAGAAATTATGAATTTTACACGAGACGTAATTCATGTTTGTAAAAAGTCGGGGAACGTAAAGAAAGATTTCGTGTAAAATCATGTCTCCTGAAACTAACAAATACGCAATTCGACGAAAGATGTGTTTAATTGAATTTATTTTCTCATCGCTTTCGTCTCATTCTTATGTGCTAAAGGATGCTTGCATGTGTCGGTCTCAGGGGACAGAAATTTACATGACATTTTGGTAGTGTGTAGTTCATTTGTGCATAATTACTCAAGTACGGCATTACAATGTAACTAGCAGGTGATTTACATTTGAAAGAAATAGATATACACAAAAAGTAATGCGGCTAATATTGGTAATTCTTTCTATTGAAACGTAATATTACATGGATCAATTACAGCATATGTTTCTGAATATCACCGCCTCTGATCTTTTTAACCAGCTTCTAACGTTCTTCAAACGACATCCATTCATCGCAAGCGGCAGGCACGGCTTCCATCGGCATTGCAGTCCCAAATTCGAAGGATTACGACTTCGAGTTGAGCCAAGTAGACACCTTGTGTTCGTTTATTTTCAACAGCATATATGGCCACACAAAATCAACCAAGGGGTCTAGATCTGGTGAACAGGGAGACCATTCTTCTTTGGCCAAAAAGTCGGTCAAATTTGCCCGAAACCAGTTTTGGACCAAATTCGCTGTATGAGAAGCCGCTCCGTTCTGCTCAAACACTTTGACGCCATCCGCCATGTACCTCTCCAAAACGTTCTTGGACGATAAGCTAGATCTAGCCAAAAAAAATCTTTGCGACGTTGTATGATTTGAAGGGTGGAATCATCCGTTTCTTCAGGCACTCATCCATATAGACTTGCTAATTACAATTGTGGTTGTTACGAAAGGTATGAACAAATCGTCTGCCAAATCATGAATTTCATCGGAAACTTGTTGAGGGACTCTGCAACACAGAACTTGTCTGTTGTAGTCTGATACTTATTTCACGAAATTTGCTTCAAGCCCGGTTTTATGAATGTCCATCATCGACCATGACACAAAGGTTTGGTTTTGGTGTTCTGCAAACGTGCACCCGTTATTGCCGTTATTGCTCATTGCGTTTTAAACCTTCAATGAATGGTGTCCTGCTCGTTTCTTTACTTTTTTAATGAAGCTTATTGTCAGCTGAATTATTTTCTTAACATCCCGAACGGTATAGTTTGGCATACCTTTGAAGGTAGAAACCAGATCCTTAACATTGTACGGATAACGTTTTTTTTTTCTACTGCTTTTGATGTCATAACAACTCACAAATACGCACTCAACATTTCATTAAAATTATGCCAATGAGTTATTTGTAATATATGCAATTATACTATGGACGGCTTTTTAGAGGTTATTTTAAAATATGTAGTTACATTGAATCTTTTCGGCTCGATATAACATGAATTATTTTATATTGGATTAAGTTAACCAAGGTAGTTTTATCGGGGTTATCTTATATCAAAATATTTCTGTGCAATTGGTATAGACATTAGGACATTTTTTTTTTATCTGGGTTCAATCCCAGTCGAAGTCAGTAGGATTTTTCTGAGGCGAAAAAATCTTTGGTCACGTCTCCTTTTGGAAGGGAAGTAAATCCATTGGTGTGCCATATTTAAGATCCAAGTAGTGGAGTCGACTTTTTGGCATCGGTGGTTGTAACCACGTGAGGAAATAATGTCCTTAAAATTGAAGGGTGGTGAGGTGTTGAGGGGGCCGACGGGTGGGGGGGGAACAAAAGGTTGTTTTTAAATGTAAAAAAATCGGGGTTCTTTTGGGGGAGAAAAGGTGCGATGCATCTCGGGTTTTTGGGGGGGAACGCTGTGGTGGGGGTGGGGGGGAGCTCCAGTGTGCGGTGCACATTGAACAAACACGAATTCCAGGTGGAGCAATCCAAAACAACAAACAAACGTCTTAGAGCAAGCAATAGGCTGTCCGGTATGGAACTCGAACCGGTGTCCACAGTAGATTACCACCGGTGGGGTCTAGCTGTAGATCGGAACGATCGGACACAACACTATTTCTCCAGACAACAACAGGATATGTGGACTGTACAGCAAATTCTTCAACAGCAGCGATCGTGTGCTCCAGTGGCAGTGGATATGGATCTGGTCGATGAATAAAACTGGAACACTCGATGATTTCGACTTTTTATTTTCTTTCTCATTCGATGGTTACAATAATACTGATACCTTACACATAAAAATGAGTTGTTTATATAGCATTTTTCTTCTACGCATCGGTTTGACTTTGTGACGAAACAAAAATGGCATTGCATAGAAATGTCGTATAAGGGGAGGGGCTAAATTCATTGTTCAACGGGAAATGATAGGGATAGGAAAAAACAAAATATAGCAAATACACAAAGGATAGGAAATACATACATTAAACGTTCGGGACTGAACATTCACCCCCCGGCGTGAGATGTTGATCTGTAGATGCAAACATTTCATCATTTTCCGCAATAGGCAATGGTGCGACTTTAGAAACTGGGCGACGGTATAACCCCGAAGATGTTTGCACATCTACTACTCTAACTATTGAATCTTTGCCAGGATACACCTTCAGAATCTTGCCCAATTTCCATGACTGGGGTGGTAGGTTATCCTCCTTTAAAAGAACGATAAGACCCGGAACAACATTACAAGAATCCTTTTTCCATTTACTACGCGCTTGTAGTGTATTGAGATATTCGGATGACCATCGTTTCCAAAAGTGTTCGCGAAGTGACTGCAAGTATTTCCAACGTGTTAAACGATTCACAGGGATTCCACAAATAGTAGGTTCAGGAATGGCAACCAATTCTCGGCCAATTAGAAAGTGCCCAGGCGTTATGGCCGGTGGCTCATGAACATCTAGTGAATTAGCAAACAATGGACGTGAATTAAGTACTGCCTCTATCTGCGTTAAAACCGTATAGAATTCTTCATAATTAAGAGATGAATTAGACAGGATTTTCCGTAAATGGGTTTTTGTGCTCTTTACCCCAGCTTCCCACAATCCTCCAAAATTGGGAGACCGCGGAGGGATGAATTTCCAAGTAATTTCGCGAACGCAGCAGAACTCGTTTATTTTTCCCCTGGCTTGATCATCTTGGAACATCAAAAAAAGTTCGCGGAGATCCGATTTAGCACCTGCAAAATTTGTGCCATTGTCGGAATGTATTTCTTCCACTAAACCCCGACGACTGACAAAGCGCTGCAATGCAGCAATGAAGGCTGCTGACGACATGTCGGAAACTAATTCCAAATGAATTGCTTTTGTGGCAAGACATACGAAAATACAAATATATGCCTTACCCTTGACGGATTTTCTAAGACCAATCTTTATAAAAACCGGCCCAGCAAAATCAATTCCGGTGTGAGAGGATGGAGCGGATGGTACAACACGTGCTTCGGGCAAGCTACCCATCATAGGCTGTATGAAACGAGGACTAGAGCGAAAACATATCACACATTTTCTTAAAACCTTCCTAATTGTTGACTTGGCGTTAATCAACCAATATTTCTGACGAAGAAGCGACATTAATCCAGAGGGTCCTAGATGGAGATTTTCTAAATGCAAATCACGAATGAGAAGTTCAGAAACTAAGCTTTTATTCGGAAGCAGAAGTTGGTGACGAGATGCATACGGCAAACGAGAGTTTTCCAACCTACCACCAACTCTTATCAAGCCATCCACAATAAAGGGATCTAGCATTGCAAAACGACGACTAGGCTTCCCAGATGAAATGAGACTTATTTCGTCAGATATTTCAAGACGTTGAACCACACCAATCACAACAAGCATCGACTTTCTTAATTCTGGAACAGTCAAATAAATCGAAGACAAGCGTTCTGCTCGATTCAATCTGCAATTGTTCGCAAAACGCAAGATATAACCAACCACTCTTTGCAATTTCCGAAATGAGCCGAATGCTTCTAGAAATGAGACGTCTTCTGGAATAATAGTAGCAGCAACTATTGACATACACGGATAAAAATCTGGTAGCTCGGAATCTGGGAGTGGATCTGGAGTAGCAAATTCACATTGTCGTATTTTTAAAAAGGACGGTCCACACCACCACAAATCATTAACTGCAAGGAATTGTGGTAACTGCCCTCGAGACACAGTATCGGCTGGGCTATCCTCAGAACGAACATAATACCAGGAATGAACATCGGTTGCAGAGTTGATTTCAGTCACACGGTGGCGGACAAAAACTTCAAGGTTATTGGTAGACTTCTTCAACCAAGCAAGAACAATACGACTATCGGACCACAAACAAACACGGTTTATTCCGATCTTTAACGACGAGACACACTTGGGAATCAACCTTGACAACAACAAGGCGGCACATAGTTCCAATTTAGGAATAGTCAAAGGTTTTAAGGGAGCAATCCTCGATTTACTGCATAGTATCAAAATCTTGACGTCAGTATCAGACACAACTCTAAGATAAACAACTGCTCCGTAAGCTCGATTCTATGCATCAGCAAACCCATGTATTTCAACGTAGTTAACATTCTCCAACCCAACAAAGCGAGGAATTTTGATCATATTCATGTACTTCAACGAATCTCTCAACGTTAGCCACGACTGCAAAACATCATCTTTCAGTGAATCATCCCATCCAATACCATCCTTCCACAAACAATGCATCACCTCCTTCGCCAGAACGATCACCGGAGCAACAAGACCCAATGGATCAAATATTCGAGCAATCTCTGATAGCACTATCCACTTGGTAGGGACAGGTGACAACTGTAAATTCAATTTACAGTGAAAACGGAATATATCTTCGTGTGGATCCCACAACAGTCCAAGGGTTTTGATAACTTTGTTGACATCTGAATCCTCAAACTCCAAGAATTTTTCCCTGTCATCATCAGGAACTGTTTCAAGAATTGCTGAATCATTCGCACACCATGTATGCACAGGGAAGCCTCCAGAGTTAAACAAATCAGTCAACTCCAAACGAAGACGGATTGTCTCATCAATGGTTTCTGCTCCCGTCACCACATCATCAACATAAACATCTTCTTCTACAACCTTGGCAGCTGCTGGATACTGGTCAGCTTCATCACGTGCTAATTGCAACAACGTCCGTGTGGCCAAAAATGGGGCACTTGCCGTCCCGTAAGTGACAGTTGTCAATTCAAAAATCTGAAGCGGATCATCAGGGAAATCTCTCCAAAAAATTCTTTGAAAACGAGTTTGATCTTTAGCAATACCAATTCTCCTATACATTTTGGAAACATCGGCGGTTAATGCAAAACGGTGTCTACGAAATCCCAGAATTAGTGAAAAAAGGTCACTCTGAACGATTGGACCAGGCCTCAAAACATCATTAAGAGATGGACCGACTGTTCGCGCCGAAGCATCGAACACAACCCTCAAACGAGTGGTGGAGCTACATGGTTTTAAGACCGCATGGTGGGGCATATAATAAGCAGGGTTATCATCATGTAATTCGGAAATCTTCTTGCAATGTGATAGGGTTTTGTATTCGCTTATGAAGTCTGTATAGGCCTGTCTTAACTCAGGATTTTTGCTAAATCGGTGCTCCAAAATATAAAATCGTTTCAACGCCAACGATCGGTTGTTTTGCAACTCACACACAGATTCTCTAAGGGGAAGCCTAACAGTATATGTACCATCTGGATTTCTAATGGTGGTGGAACGAAACAATTTCTCACATTCCTCATCATCCTTTGATGGGGTATCCGTATCCTCAATTGACTCTATAGACCAAAATCTTTCCATACTTTCAGCGAGTGGACGTAGGGTGGCTGCATAACAATGTTGATTCTGATCTATTGCCTCAGTCCCACCAGCTACAACCCATCCCAGACGGGTTTCCTTAAGAATAGGCAATTCAACACCCAAAATCAATTGTCCGGGCAGCATCAAATGGAAGAAAAGTTTAATTCCGATCAAGAGATCAACATTTCCGGGAACATGGAAGGAAGGATCGGCAAGCGATAAGCCTGATGGAATGTTCCAAGAACGAACATCCATTTTTCTACAAGGAATCGGACCAGTCACCACATCGGTGACCAAACATTCAATGCCTGCTTGATAATCCATACAACGCGAACGGAACGACAGTTTCACCTTTCTGTTCAACACTGAGCTTTTACCGGTTGCTCCAAACACTTCAACATGGGTCAGTTCTTGATAAAGTTTCAAAAACTCTACCAAGGAACGGGAAACTAAATGCGGTTGAGAACCGCAATCAAGGAACGCACGACATGGATGTGGATTTCCATTATTGTCAAGAACGTCAACAATAGCCGTAAGCAATAGTCTGCCATCTGACAAAGGAACCTTATGAGTTGGACGAATAGGAAACACTTTCAACTGGAGAAGTGACTTGGGAACTTGAGACATTTTGGACTGTGTCAAGATTGGGGTTAGGGCTTTCAACTACGGTTATTGGGAAATCAGCAGGCTTTCGACTATCAACAGGCTTAAGATTCTTGGGTTCATGAAGTAATGTGTTGTGTCTACCTTGACACTCCTGGCAAGATTTACCTGAAGGACATTTTGAAGCAAGATGGCCCTTCCTTAGACAATTAAAACAAAGGTTAAGTTCCCTTACCTTAACTCTTCGTTGGGGTACCGTCAAACAAATAAACTTGTCACATTTAAAATTTAGATGATTTGCACTACATAAATCACATCTTACCTCACTATTAGCTACAGGTGTAGCCATAGCAAATGACTTCGCCGGTGGGGGCTTTGAACTTGGTTTAAGTGTCGACTCCTTTGATGATTTAGGATGACTAACTTCACAACGTTCGAGTAATGAACATCGCTCCTTCAAAAACTTGATGGTTGCATCATACGTTGGGATCTCCTTATGTGGAATGGTGGTTTCCCACTGCTTTCTCGTGTCAGGATCCAATGCACTCGATAGCACGACGATGACAAACCTTTCAGATACTCCTTCCAAATTTTGCTCCAACAGCCGCAATCCTTCTACGTGGCGGGTAACTTCATTCAACAGATCTCGCATCAGCTTGGAACATTCCTTTGTCATTCGTTTGAGACCCAATAAACCGTGGATATGAGAGTCGACAGCCTTCCTTTTATCATCGTAAATATCACACAGTAAATTCCAGGCATGATCGAAATTTCCATCGTTGAGCGTTTTTGGATCAATGATTTTGGCAGCGGTTCCACCCGCTAGTTCCCGCTCTTTCCAAGTGGTGAAGCTTAATAGCATTGGAATCCCTAGATCTAGCCATGATATCCGAAAATACCTGTTTAAATCTCGACCAGTTCTCTGGCTTTCCATCGAATGAAGGAATGGGAACCGGAAGTGGTTGTTGTTGAACAACTATCTGCGGTGCTTGGATATTCGAGGATTGAGCCACAGGTACCAATCTTGCGTTTGAAGCCTGAGGAGTTGCTTCTTGAACAAGTGTTTCCACCAGAGCATAAGTTTCAATATACAGTCAATCGCAAAATTGAGCGTACACTTATAATGTTTTCATTGTTTTCAATATTTCTGGAGTAATACTAAAGTAAATCAAAACAAATTTTTTCCCCTGTAAATTTTAGTATTTTTATTTGTATTTGGCATGTGAATCGTAACAGTGAACTCAAAAATTCATTAAAAACTAAATTTAAAAAAAACCAAAAGCAGCCATTTTTACGTGGCAAAATTGAGCGTACAGTTAATTTTCTTGTTAAACAAATGAGTAAAATCAAGTCAAATTAAAAAAAAAAAAAACATCATTCAGTATTTTGTATGCCACCTTTGGCATCCAGCACTGCTTGCAATCGGCGGGGCATCGATTCCACAAGCTTCTTGGTCACCGTGGACGGAATACTGTTCCATATCTCCTGTACTGCTGTTTTCAGTTCTTTTTTGTTTTTAGGTTTCCTGCGGTCACTGCTATTTAGCTGGTGCTTCACCTCCCACCATAAATGCTCAATGGGGTTTAAGTCGGGAGATTAAGGAGGTGTCTTAAGCTGCTTTGGGACGTTGTACAGCAACTACTCTCGTACTACGTACAAGGGGTGCTTAGGGTCATTGTCCTGTTGGAAGTAGAAATCACGAGGTAATTGCAATTTCTCCACGGCAGGTTTTAGGTTATGTTTAAGGATGTTCAAATAACCCATTTTGTCCATGGTGGTGTCGATGAACTCCATAGTGCCGGCTCCATTAGCTGCCATTGAACCCCATAGCATAACACTACCTCCATCGTGCTTGACTGTTGGAGACAAATGTTGGGTTTCCAGCGCCGAACCAGGTTTCCTCCATACCATTTGCCGTCCGTCAGACCCAAACAGGTTAATTTTGGTCTCATCCGTGAACATCACGTTGTTCCAAAAGTCCTGTGGCTTTCCGATGTACTCCTTTGCAAATTCCAGTCGCTTTTTGATATTCGTTTTCGAAAGGAGAGGCTTCTTTCGAGCAACCCGACCGCGCAGATTGTTCCTGTGTGCAATCTTCCGGATTGTGTCAGCACTGATGGGTCTCCCTATGGTGTTAGAAATATCCTTTGCCAGTTTCGGAACACTTGTTTTAGGATCCTTTCTAATTGTGCGCACTATTTGTCGTTCATCACCTGCCGATCAAATCCGTTTTAGTCCTCTGCCAGCACGGTTCTTCAGTGTTCCTTCATATTTCCACTTATTAACTATTTTCTGTATTGTGGAATGTTATCTTCCGATGGCTGCTGCTATTTCCCGCAGAGGCTTTCCGCGGCAACACATACTCATTACCTGGGTTCGCGTAGCGATATCAGTTTCTTTCCTTTTCGATGCCATTTTGACAAAAAACACAGCGGAAATCAAAAAATGCACACTAACCTAGCAGCTAGAGATTGTTTACATAGACACTGTTAAAAAAAATTACTCAAATTTACATTATTTCAATAGCACGAGAAATTTTTGTAGGCAACGAGAACGCTGTACGCTCAATTTTGCTGCGTTGAAATCAGCATTTTTTCGCAATCTATATAGGTAAAAAAATATATGAAAACGATAAAACAAATCTGAGTATATATTTAAGGAATCCGAAAAATGTATCATTAAATCACATTAACAAACAATTCATAAATTGATTTGTTCCCCTAAAAATAATAGAAAAACGAATTTGCCTTTGGGTGTATACTCAATTTTGCGATTGACTGTAAAGGGTCTCAAACTGCAAGTACATAGCATCGCTTTCATCTATCTTCTCCGGTGGCAACAATCCAGTAATCTGATGATGAAGTTTCAGGTACTCTTGAAAATGAGCCTCCAAATTTCGGGAGTACACCTTCAGTTGAGCTAGAGTCAACTGCACGGAACCAACTTCAGCTACATCTTTTATTGTCTTCCGAATTCTGGTCACTTTAGCTTTTGCCTGGCCCTGTAGGTGCACTAGCGTCTTCAGCTCGCTCATTTTTACACTTTCTTTTTTTTCAACCTTTCAGGCTCACTAACACCACTGAATTGTCCAGCCGATACCAAATCGGATGTTTATTTTTCAGCCTCCATTAGGCTCACTAACACTACTAAACTGTCCAGCCGATACTAAATCGGACGTATATTTTTCAGCCGCAATCAGGCTCACTAGAACTACTAAACAGTCCAACCGAACTTGTTTGGACGTGTATTTTTCAGCCTCAATCAGGCACACTAGCACTACCCAACTGTCCAACCGAAACCTGTTCGGACGTGTTCCAGCACACAAATTCTTTTTTGGCACTCGCACGAAAGTTTATGAAGGGACGCCAACGGCTCCCAGCCGGTTCATGTCCATTCACACACTGGCAAACACCGATGCTGCTATCCGGGTTGAAGGACCAAAATGTGCGGTGCACATTGAACAAACACAAATTCCAGGTGCAGCAATCCAAAACAACAAACAAACGTCTTAGAGCAAGCAATAGGCTGTCCGGTATGGAACTCGAACCGGTGTCCACAGTAGATTACCACCGGTGGGGTCTAGCTGTAGATCGGAACGATCGGACACAACACTATTTCTCCAGACAACAACAGGATATGTGGACTGTACAGCAAATTCTTCAACAGCAGCGATCGTGTGCTCCAGTGGCAGTGGATATGGATCTGGTCGATGAATAAAACTGGAACGCTCGATGATTTCGACTTTTTATTTTCTTTCTCATTCGATGGTTACAATAATACTGATACCTTACACATAAAAATGAGTTGTTTATATAGCATTTTTCTTCTACGCATCGGTTTGACTTTGTGACGAAACAGAAATGGCATTGCATAGAAATGTCGTATAAGGGGAGGGGCTAAATTCAATGTTTCAACGGGAAATGATAGGGACAGGAAAAAACAAAATATAGCAAATACACAAAGGATAGGAAATACATACATTAAACGTTCGGGACTGAACAGTGTCATTCGAGTATCACATTTCCTTTATTGTTTGTAAGGCCTCGTCGTAGCTAGGATTCATCTTCCGGTTCGCAAAAAAAAAACCTCAAAGACGTTTATTGTCTGAAGGCACTATCTACTCTTTGGTTCGAGGACGTCTGAATCTGTTGGTCAAATTGTTTGCGTTACTTTTCGGTATTAAAATTAGAACTGACCAAAACCGGTGGTAAACTGTGCGTGAATGTGTCCGCGAGTGTTAACGTAATGAATAAGTGAAAAATTTGACCGGATTTCATACCGAAACAACTGAATTTCCAGTGACACGATCGTAGTTTTTTTTTTTTATTCCCAGCTTTGTTTCATGTTAGTTAGGTGGAATATGCAATACTGGTGAATTGAGGATACGAATGTAAAAGATCTCAAGCTGAAAAGGGGGCGGCCCTGAAATTTCCAAATGTTGAACGTTGTCAAATGGCGCTTGGCTTCTATAATTAAATGTGATGGGATTGGGATAACGCGTGGAGACTCGGGAATGATCTCTCATATACGTCAGTCGAACTATTTTGAACGCCCGCAGTGAGAATATCACCATGAATATCTTACATGCGCGTCGCATGTTGCTAATCCCTAATGCTTTCTCTCTTTCTTCTTTCATGTTCTTTTGCACTCTTCCCTATACAATGACCGCGAGCAATGCCATATGGGGCAAGCATCTGAATGGGAATCCTTTAAACAACCCTAATACCTTGGTGGAAGCAGAACGCTAACCAGTCAGGCCACGCAAAGAATTTTCAAACAATTGAGAGGTGGTAAGTGCTCTCAAAACGCGGAACGAAACAGGTGATTGTTTTTAATTTTGTTCCTCTATCACTTTATTTTGAACCTACATCAAATATAATTTAATCTTATTATGAATTATATGTATGATCACATCACTTATCATGGTGAATCCTGATCCATCGAGCCCTACCTTACTAACATAGAAAAATCTCCTTCCTGTGACCTTTGTGGGGATGCAGAGGTAAACACGGTCCCTAAACAGCAAAGGTCACACTAGCATTCTTTCCCTATTCCCACCTGATTGCAAGGACGTGGCCGGCGCCGTTATTGATTATTAAAGAAATTGAGTCACTGAAACGTGTACAGTGAGAATGGTCGGTTACTCCCAGCCCCATTCAGTTGATTCATTGTGCAATTTCACTGATTCTGATCAATCACGGAATAGTAACCATTGATACGTACAGTCAGTCAAGCTAAGCTAAGCTAAGCTGAAGGCACTATCTACTCTTTGGTTCGTCCTTTTTTTTTTTTGGCGTACTGTGCACAGTGTGCTGTCGTTTGGTCCCCTTTCTACCAAAAATGCAATCCAGAGGATCGAAGGCGTTCAGCGTAGGTTTTGCTTAGCGACATCTCCGTTGGCAAGACCCTCGCAGATTGCCAAGTTATGAAAGTCGGTGAGGTTAATAAGCGTTGTTTCCGAAGATGTAATTCAGTTTTATATTATTGTCATTGGGATAAACTTTTTCATCTGTTGACGTATCAATAAATTAATAATTAGGCCGACGGAAAATAATTGAATAAAAAAAAGGATTAATTTTCTTGCTCTTCAGATATTTTAAATTTCTAGATCGAAAAAACATTATATCGAGGTCAAAATAACCATAAATCAAGTCATCTTATATACTGTTATCTCTAATAGAGTATATCTTATACGGAGATTCCGGTACAATGGAAATAAAATCGATCAAACATGGTATTTTAACTATTTTCTCCTGGTACGCGAGAAATCGAATAATCAGTTGAACTTCCACTTGAAAATATCCATGAGTGATAAACACATTTTTCATGTGATCGCATAATTGTACATTTTTCCATACAAACACATGAATCTTAAGTGTCCAATGGAAAACATTTATTTATTGCTATGCATACTTATTTAAGTGCAATAAATTTAAACTGGTTTAAAAACCTGAAAAGGTGAACACGTAATGCGACGAATAACATAAACAAACTTTTTTTTAAAGCCAATGTTGAAACAAAGCATTGGCTTTAAATTTTAAAACTGTTTTCGTTTACTTCAATTTATTGACTCATCCTATGACTAACGTTCGTACAACGACTGCCACGAAAAATTTAAAAAATTCAGCGTTCATTGATTTATTAATTTATTGTTGCGGAACGCTAGCAGTACTGGTGTACCAATAGTTGTGTATGGAGACTTTATACACAACTATTGGTTCACAAACGCTACCAACATTCCGCAACTTTTGGAGCATTCACCCTACTAAAATGACAAATTCAAGGTGAATCCTTAAAATTTAGTTTTGCATACTAAATTCACTAAATGCACAATAATTTCCTAAACATGCAGCAAGATAAGATCTCTGCCAAGTTCTGAAATGGAGGTATGCATCGGTGGATTGGCAACATGCTGTGGATTGGCTCCCAACCGTTGGCTAGACAGCCTGTGACTACCCAGGTAGCCAATAAGCATTAGCATATGCAGTAAATCAACCCTAAATCTGCATTTCAGATACTACAAGCATTATATTAGCATTATCTCAGCATCTTGAATGCTATCTGTTGTAAAGTTGCATTTCAAATGCTATTTAAATGCTTGTAGCCTGTAATAAGCATTTCGAATGCAAAATTGCATTAATGAAGCATTATCATAGCATTGCAGTACAGCAGCCGTATATTGGGCCAAAAGTGGCATTTATGTTGCATTTAAGGCGACTTAATTGCTTGATAGGCTGCCGTAAAGACGCTTTGGAACTGCTTATTGGTTACCTGGGTAAGCAACCTGTGTTAAATAGGCATCCAAGCAACCGGAGCCAATGAAGAATTTGCAGCCAGCTGGTAAGACGCAACGACCTGGAATTTAATAAACTGCTGCCGGGTGTTAAGCTATTGCATGGGGCAACATGTTTGAGATTCCAGGAAGTACCCATCCATTTGAGTGTTTTTTTTTTTTTTTGTTTTTTCATTTTTAAGTTTTGCTAATTTAGTTTGACGTCGTTTTTGATACCTTAATATCTAAAAATTCCTACTTGATTGATAGGTTGCTCAATTGTTGTTGTGTCGTGTATTGTGTTGTTTTTGGGATGTAGGTAAAAAATTTAAACAGCTACGAATACCCGTTTTGACTCGCTGACGAACCCAGTATTCGTAAGGTGGTCAAATCTTGACGAATACGCTGGGCAGAACATGTTGCGAGAATGCCGGACAACTATCCTGTGAAAATTGTGTTCGATGGGAATCCGGTTGGCACAAGACGACGAAGGCCGCAACGAGCAAGATGGTTAGACCAGGTGTAGCAAGCTATTGGGAGTACAAGGTGCCCACGGGATTGGACAGGAGCAACCATGGACCGAGAACGATGGATGAATATAGTGTATCAGGTAATGTTATTAATGACGTTATGCCAAGAAAATAAAATAATTACATCTTACGTATTTTACACAGATATTAAGAAACATTGAATTTTCAGCGTTATCTAATGCACAAAAAGGGAATGCTAGGTTTGGCAGAAGTAAATGGGATATTAATGTAAATTTAAGCCAGATAACGCCTAAATCTAGCTTGTTGCATGAGAGATTGCAAACATTGTTGTATGGCGCATGAAAGATTGCAAACAATTGCGTTGTTTACGCTTTCTTTGGCTCGAAATTAAACGAGGGGAGATTTTACGCGTTTGTTAAAAATTTTTATTTTTTTCTATGTAAGTTCCATTAATAACCGCCGTAAAAATAAAACATTTCCAGTTGAACTATGTTCGTTAAGTAAAGCAGCCGAATTTACTACGTTTTCGAACTTTCGACAGTTGAATTTTCAGTGAGCAACGTGCGGAAGTCTTCCTTGTTTTTAAGTGTTGATATACACTACACACAAAACCTTTAAAAAGATAACACTCTATTGACAGCCCGTGTCGTACTTAGCCTTACATTTCCCGCATAAATACATACACTATTCCCCTACATACTAACATTCTACAAAGTTTACTCCTGAGAGATAGAATGTTCACTTTTCGCAAGTTGCATGCTTGTCAGGCTATTGAATTTCAAGTGGTAAATCGTTTTTCATCATACCTCTTGAGCTGTCTCTGGATTCCATTCCACCATCGGACAAGCGAAGCAAAATGCCAGCGTTTTCTGATCCCATCATATTCCTGATCATATCACCGCTTTTAGAAAGTATCACTTTTTAGAGCTGCCACACATATCTTTGCCATTCATAGCACTCGATGACAAAAAAAGCAGCTGGAAATGGAAAACCAAAGTGACTTTTATTACAAGGGCATTAAATTCATTAGCTGGAAAATCCACTCACAACCGAATGGGGCGTGAGGTATGGGTACTCCTGTTGGGGAAAAGAGTAGAAGTATCCTTAAAACATGGATGCTAGTTGTATTGGATGTATGAAATTTCACCCGAGTTCGTACATGAGAATGTGATGATGGATGATTTTTCTTGTTTGGGAATAATGCTCAAATTTATGGCCTGCCTTTCCCCCTTTCGCTCGAACATTGTGCACAAATTGTGGGCCAGTCTGAAAGAAAGAGAGGGTTATGATTTTCTTCGCAACAGTAGCCCATTTTATGTTGCTCCCTGTGTTTCGGTCGATGGCGTTTGTAATCGATTTGAGATGGTTTGCTAACGAGTTGCTGGAAGGACAGTGTGGATAACGATCATTCGTTTTTTTTTTCTCTTTTCTTTTGGGTGGCTTTATGCCACTATAAAAATCTGATTTCGGGCATGCAACAAAATATGCGACCATGTTTTGACATATTCTGATTTAATTTCCTGCCCTCTTCAATCACTTCGTTTTTTTTCCAAACCGTTTCAACGTCATAATTTACAGTTAACTTTAATCCGATTAATTTTATGCGCTTATGTTCCCCTCTCGGAAGATCCTTTCAGTTCACGCTGAGCGAATGTCGGCACGACTGAAAGTGAGACTTTCGTCATTTAGCTTTACGAAGGCAACCGCATTTTATATGCAACACAACTATAGCCATACCTTTTCAATGTTGACTGTCACAGCAGTTGTCCTTTCGTGCTGAGAAGAATTAAATTCACTGCAAAATGTGATTGGCGGTGCCTATCGAGAAGGACCCTAACACAAAAAATCATCAGCACATAAAATAAATATATGCAGGCTAAAATTCTGCGTCAACCCACCGCGTCAAAGGAGAGCTAAGTCCACTTCCTCACACGATGTTTGTTTTTGTTTACTCTTTGGATCAAATCAGGAAACATAACCTAGCACACCCCCGCCTGGCATGCGGTGGTGGCATGGATCGATCAGACACACAGGTTGAAGCGGAAGGAAATGGGGCGACACAAACTGTAATTTCTGCCTTTGTCAATGCGTTCTACATTGGAAGAAAGCGTGGAGATAATCGTAAAAATGGCAATAACAATAAACTAGACTATGGGATCAAGTGACACTTGCATGCAGGAAGCTAAACGTCGTCGCATGATGCCTTCGAGCGGTTAGGGGAAGGAAAGCCAGCAAGTGTTTCCCGGAGCAATGAATGTATGTGGGCCAGGCAAGTGAGGCAGCGGATTATGCATTTTTTTTTTCGTAAATTTTAATTAACGTCTTGATTGCAAGGGAAGTTTAGGTATTATGCTGCGACGAGGGGTCATATGAAATGTGTTAAGGATTGCGCATAGTTTTCGAAAGCAGGATACTACTCGTAAGGAGCTTAAGAGATTTTTGCTTTCGTTTCCCCTAAATTGGCTTCTTGGGTGAGGAATGTCGTATATTAGCATTTATTGACACACTCCCTATGCAGGTTATCTTCACATTGCTGTACGAACATATGATTGCATGACAAATCCTTCTTATAGGCGTTGCAAAGAAGTTTATTGCATTGATTTCTCCATACAGTGACTTCATCTGGTATAAAGTTAAAGGATGCAAAGTTGCAATATTTTTCACTGTGAACGAACTAAGCGTAGTGAATGATATTTTAATTTTCAGTATTCATTTCTCATGCCTAGTATCATAAGGACGTCACTGTATTGAATGATGAAAATAGATGAAGTGATATTTTCTCATCAGCAAAGCGCATATGCTGTGCTTTGAGTATGAAAATGATCATCACATATCATTTGTGGTGTCTTAAAAAGTTCACAGTTGTTGAATGATTGTTTTTGTGAATTAATTTAGTATTCGCAAAAATTTCCAACTGGGGGAAAAAACCCGTCCCTCAGGATTATTTTTTTCCATTTGCCAAATAATTGTTTTAAGGATAGGAAAAAAGCCTTAGTGGGGCACATTTGATAACCAAAAACATATATATTTTTTTTTTTTTTTTGAAATTTTTTGGATGAAACAATCCGACAACCCATCTTTAATGATAAATGACTGGACAATGCGTACCATGAGCACTTATCGTACCAGCTGGTATAAAATTATAGCACTGTGTTCCCTAGCTTCTTGTACTGCAAATCACATCCCTTCCTTTTCGTGGTGCCGAGCAACGTAAAGAGCAACCAAAGATCGGGTGACCAACCACGGTGAAAACTTGATCGTAAGTCGAGCACTCGACACGGAAGAAGTCTAAAGGTCACAGATGAAATAGGCCTATCTGTAAAAAGATAATCTTTCTCTACACTCAGCGAAATAAACTTTCGATATTCATAAGATTGCATTATGATTATTTGCCACAAGAAATCATTATGAATTTCATTAATTTACCTAATGAAATATAATGATGTTGAAAAAATAAATGAATGTTGAGGTTATGGGTCCAGTGACTTGACCACTTGTATACATCAACATTTGTGAACAGGAAAGCTTAAAGGCGTATAAGAACAACGTCGTGTAAAACAAAATCCATTCATAAGTCAGGCTTATGAAATTTCAAAGCATCGTTCATAAGTTGAACCTTATGAAATTTTTAAAATTATTTGGCTGAGTATAGTGGAATTTAAAGGAATTTGCTCGCTTTTGGTACAGTGAAAATTTATTTTCGTGAATTAGCTTTTACTCGTTTTGTAAACATGGATTTTGTACATAGAACAAATGTCTCGTAAATTGTATGAAACATTCCAGGAGATCTCTTAGTCGTTCATGCAACCACCAGAAAGACGTTTCTTTTATATTGGTAACAAATTACTCGTAGCTCTTTGTATTGTTTTCGTACAATGCACGAATGTTCTTTCTGTGTCAACAAATTCTTAGTGCTTTTACCAGTGGCGCGTGTGGCATTATATACGAAAGTAGCTTCTTAAAAAATACAAATAAGTTTCGCTGCAGAAAACAACCAATAGATGTGTTAGTCCTACCTTCGATTTCGTAACACAAACAAAAATTAATTTTCAGAGCAGTGATAGTTTATTTTTCTAAATGTGTTCAAGTGGTGTGTTAATTGAAATTATCCTAGATTTCAATTACAGCCGTGCTACTAATATGCTCTTAAAAGTGTTTTTTAAGTGATTTTTTTTTTGAAGGCAAGTAGTCAGGTCTTAACACACTGTTCTGTGATTTTTTGAAATCCCGGTTTCTATCGGGCTGTATATAAAAAAAAAGTGATTTTTTTATAAAGTGAAGCTTGCATACGGACTAGGATGAATTTGCTTTTAAGGGTGCTGCGTATCTAAGCATCTATTTTGTATTTCAGTGGCAGCTCTAAACAGTGCCTGTTGTCCATGCTAGGAGCAGCTGATGATCGTCCTCGTGCCAGAGTGGGACTCTAACGAGTGCTATGCACGATGGTCCTCCGGCAAGACAAAGTGTTAGGAAAGGCCCAACAAGCCGTCCTTAAAATTTAAATTCTTCAAATAATACAGAAGTAAATACGGACCTAAGCAATGTTGCCGCTAGGTAAAAATATATATTTTCCTTATTGTTTTCCTTCTGAATTTATTTATTTATTTATTTATTTATTTACATCTAGTATATCATTTCGTTGCATCTGGTCCTACAGGGTTACCCAATAATCGGACGATAATACAAGAAGGCAAACTATAAAATCTAAACATCAGTTATCACTTACGTTAACAGCTAATCTCGGATCATCCTTTTAAATTGATCAAAGCTGATAAAGATATCCACGTCATTGTAGCTCTCGTTGTAGGTCTGACATAAACGTGATAAAGGCGCTGATTTCCCCAAGTTTGTTCTTGACCTTGGTAAGCAGAATAGATCCACCCACCGTAGACCATGCGTAGGGAAGCGATAGTTGAGTTCGCTAGTAAGGCTACAGTGAATATTACCATGGACGAGTCGATGAAGCGTAGATATGTCCAGGATGCGCCGACGGTCACTTAATGATGTCAGCTGCAGGCGGCTTATCCTTGTCTGGTACGGCTCGTAAGGGTAATGGAATTTTCTATAAAGGAAACGTGTGAACGTATGCTGTACTGCTTCTATTCGTTCCATATACTGCGCATAGTATGGATTCCATGACGGTGAGCAGTATTCTAGTATAGGGCGTACGATGCGGTTGAAAAGCGATATCATAGGTTCAAGTTGATTAAAGCTTCTGCAGATTCTCATCACGAACCCAGACAGTCGTGCCGCTTTTCGTACAATCATGTCCACATGTGGATTAAAACTCAATCGAGTGTCGACTACTATGAATGATATTTGCAACAGAGCTTTTGATGAGCATTTAATTTGAGATTGGTCAAGGATTTCATACTTCCAGGGAGGCATGTAAAAATTAAGTTTAATAGAAGCTATTCTAAATCAATACGATGCGAGACAATTAACAAAGCATTTAAAAACGAAACCATTGTAAATTCTCGGCATTCTCTAAATATGTGGATGCTGATAAACATACAATGGGCTGATGTGAGAGGAATTTTTGCCTAACTGATGTTGAACAGACTCTTTTCTCTCTTCATGAGTGACAAACCACACTACAATATTCCAACATTGACTTCACATATGCATTATGTATAATTTGTTCACGGGTAGTGAAACCAATGACTAAAACTAGGACTACGCCTGTGTTTGTAATACTGGAGTACACATTGCGAGGGTTAAAATTGGAGCGTTCCGAAATATGGTTAGATTTTGAACGTTGATAGATTTCCAAAATTATTGCACCAATCGATCGGCGCATTCACTACGCGTCGCTTCAAATACCATTGATATTGAAAACCATATTACTAATGAAAATTTAATACAAACAAAACAAAACAAGAGTCATAACAAGAATCAACCAATCACGTGTAACTGACCGGTTGTTTCCCAACACGACAAAGTAGCACACTAATCGGATTCTGAATTATTTACAGGAGGTGGAAAGATTGCTTCAGTTCAGAAATTGGAATCATTTCCCCAAGAGGTAGGTAAATGATAAGATTTTAAATTCTTTCATCACTGTCCTATCAAAGAATCGTCCTCTAACAGGGATGTTCCTTGGTGTAACTCTAAATTGGAACGTCTGCGTAAATCGTCTCGTGAATTGTTTAGTAAAGCGAAAAGAACCTTAGATTGGACCCCCTATTGGAGTGTACTTACTGAGTACAATGAAGAAATAAGAATATCCAAAGATCCTGGGTTCTAATGTGTGAAAATATAAGCAACACTCCGGAAGTCGTAAGACTTCAGAAGGCTCTTGCAAAGGATCATACGATTTAACTTGGAAATCTGAAAAATGAGGATGGAGTTTTTACAAAAACTCCTAGTGAAACGTTAAAGTTGATTATGGAAACCCATTTTCCTGGATCAGTTTTGAGTGTAGATCCAAACAGTGATGGATCACTTGTAGGTGAAAAATGTTCGACAAGGACACAGCAAATAGGGAAGATGTACCTATATTAATCTCATTACTATGCAATTATATTAATACAAATTACATGAACAAGTATCCACGATCTGAGTTTCAGTTTGCTTACCAGTCAGGTAAGTTAACAGTTACGGCTCTCCATACTGTGGTATCAAACTGTTCGTCATGGTTCCATAAAATTCTTCACAGATGGCACAAAAATTGGAACGAAAACGGGAGCAGGAATCTTTGGCCCTGGGGTAGAAATCTCAGTGGCGATGGGAAACTATCCAACGGTCTTCCAGGCGGAGATTTTTGCTACAATAAAATGTATTAACGTTTGACTGAAGAGAAAATAAAGACATGCTAATATTTGTATTTTTACAGACAGCCAAGCGGCACTCAAAGCGTTGAGTAATTATAAATCTACATCCAAACTTGTCTTGGAATGCATTCTTTCACTACGGAAGAGTTCGTTGTACCTATACTGGCCTAGTAACCGGACATTGCCCGAGTAGATATCATTTGAAAAACATTGGCCAGGATCAGAATGATAGCTGCCGTTTCTGTAACATGAAATGTGAAACCTCGGAACATCTGCTCTGCAGTTGTGATGCTTTGTACAAGAGCAGACTTAAATTTCTGTACAGTGGCTATATGCAACCTGAAGAAATTTGGACTGCGAATCCTGGAAAGGTGGTGGGTTTTATAAACTCAATTTTGCCTGACTGGGAGACGCGTCTTAGGCTGTTCACTTGACACTTGAATGGTTATGAAGCTTTAAGATGCGAATAGTAATAGTAAACAGGACATAAAAGCAGGAGAGCGACACTCACGTCATGTCATTCTACGTCTGACCGCAGTGCGTTCTTGACGTGTTTCATCGTTCTTCTGACGGAAATCTCGTCGTTCATAGCGCAACGGTGGCTCCCAAAATCCCAAAAACCAAGCAGTTACATATACCGTGTGCTGACGCAAATTGCCGATCCGTCCAAATCATTTGGCAGATGACCCTCACGTCGCGGGAAATTTATCCTGCCGTTCGACTGCTGTTGTCAGGAGAGCTAGCGAGGTTTCTGAGCGAACTAAAGCCATGCCCAAGTAAACCCGTGACTAAGTGAGGTGGCGGCGGTGGATTTTTCCCTGAACTCAAAACGCCCCTTGTCAGGGCCACCAACAATAGATGGAAAAGAGAGTTGACATGTCTTTAAGAGTGCTAGGGGCTGTCGGGTGGTCGGTCACGAAAATATTCGTGTGCCGAAGCCATAATATTTTCGACTTTCCCGGAGAAATTTGCCTAATGAGTGAATCTACTTCTGGCGAGACTTTGATGGATAATCGCTTTAAAAATAATAACTTTCATTACACATTGCTACCTAGTCCTACGTCAGCTTTGCAAACAACCTCATTGGGCTGTACCTTGTTATTGTATTGTTTGTGTAAAAGTAGTGAAACCAAGCATGTCCCTTGCGCTGAACTGGCGGGCCTGATGTGCCGCAGGGGCTCAGAAGGGATTCTTTGTCAAGACCCGAAGCGAAGAGTCAGTTCCATTGTGGTAATATCATAGGAGCAGCAGATCGATATTTTAGATATACTATTCTTTATACGGGTCCTCCCTTAGCTCAGTCGGTAAAGGCGCAGCTACAAAGCAACGCCATGCTGGAGGTGGCTGAGTTCGATTCCCAGTCTGGTCTAGGAATTTTTCGTAAAGGAAAATTTCTCGACTCCCTGGGCATCGAGTATGATTGTACTTGCCACACAATCATACAAATGCAAAAATGGTGCATGGCATCGAAAGCTCCTAATTAATAACTGTGGAAGTGCATTTAGAACACTAAGTTGAGAGCAAGCAATAAGCTCATTGTGAACTCTAGGCTCTAGCAACACACTTTTTGGAAACTAGTTTAAGAAACTTTAATGCGACACAATTAAGCAACAATCATGCCAGTTTTGTGTGGCTTGGACAGGATTTGATTTTATTTCTTTGAATCCTATTATCGATTGACGATTAGTTTGTTAAAATTCTAGCCATTTGAGAAGGTCTGACGGAAATCCCAGTTCATGTACGTCAAACCAATCAGATGCCTTGCTGACGTCAGGATTGAGAGTTCCTATATGATCTCCGTTGTCCATTGCAATCAACGAATAGTTAACGAATTCAAGTAATATTGTATTGCTTGACCGTCCTTTGAAGAATCCGTGCTGTTTGTTAGTAATTCTGTTTCTAATATAATGGAACAGTTTTTCATTGACATTGCAAGATTCGGAATGCATGGAGTACTAGCAATTCCTAGATGATTCCGTACATCAGATTTTTTTGCCACTTCAAATATTGCATTAGATAAGATTTCTTTCATGATTCAGGGAAGGTATGGAAATCAAGTGACCTATTAAAAAGCCAAAACAATGGAACTGTAACTTTTAATGCTAAATTCTTCGAACATGTTGATGTAATCCCTTTCGAGACACCTGATTTGAAGAATACTTCTCTTATATACTGTGCGTTGACACGAAATACAGTCACCGTTCTATTTTTTGAACCTTCTACTGACCCCCACACCAAATAACTTTCATAGCTCATCCTCAGTAGTGGACACTTACTTGGAATACTTAAACAAAACGCGGAGATCTTAACTACAAGTAAATGCAAAGTGAAATTAAGGGATTCACAGATATTACTGGTATTGTTTATATTTTGATAACATTTGTGGCTGATGGCATGCAATTGACGAAGTTACACGTTAATTATCAATTATAACACATTTAGAAAAATTATTCATTTACGTTTCTTAAAATATGCTGCTTCAACTTGTTTTTGACGAGAATATTATGCGTTATTGCATTTAAGTCGTTGAAAAGTATATTACAATTTAATGGATCGTAGTTTGAGATACCTTTTAGACCCAAGCTCGTGCACGAATGCATAGTCTGTTTCTCAGTGATTCATTTGCATGCCTTGAGTTCTGAAAATGAGCGTTAGTTTTAAAAACAATGTTGTGGTTGAAATTAAAATTGTGCAATGTATTGTGTACAAACATGATTGTGACGAATCGAAAACCATGTACTATGTTTAGTCACACAGAAAAAAAATCTGAGTTTTCATTGAGATGCAAATATCAGAGCATGGAAAACTATGTTTCATTACACACGAAGCAGCAACTTGCATGAAATAGTTCTAACAAAGAAGAGCTTTTGCACACAATATTATCCGCAATGTATGCAATGTCCCAAAACATTACACGATGTATAATGTAGTATTTTATGTTTTGTGACACTCCATTTATGTGCATGATATTGAACAGAAATTCACACTACTTTTTGACGTAGGACTACGTCTGTGTTTTCAATACTGGGGTACACGTTCGAATTGCGAAAATTTGGAGCGTCACGAAAAATATATAGGTTTTGAACGTTTATAACTAAGTCATTTTACGATCGATTTACAAAATGTTTTCACCAATCGATTGGGACATTGTCTACGCTTCGATTCCAATATTTAAATCTATTGATTTATAACATTCAACTATTGAAATTAACGCAAATATAAGGTAATGTCTTATAATGTCGATTTTTTCAGAGTAAGTTTACCAAATACACAGTACTTTTCTAGCACAAATTTCATATTTAAGTAATGAACGTCTCCTAGGCAGCCATGAATGTTATATAACGGGTACACCTTCGCATTTTGAATTAGTTTTTCGGTGGTCGTGGAGCTGTGCAGAGTAGGTTCTGCAGTTGGATCGTAGCCGGCAGCAGCACTGGCGAGCAGTCGTTGCTCGGAGAGGCGTTGGTGCAGTTGGCTGTTGTTGCCGATGCGTCCGTCAACCTCGCTGCGAGAATCATGGCTGCTGAAGCCTACGATTTGGCGGGAAAAAGCCGCCCGTGACAAGGAGACAAGAACCAATCATCCCACGAGATGAACCAAGCCCAAGTTCAATCGTGAACTGTTTCTCCCCCGTCAACCAAATCCGTCCTTTTCAGGACGACCAAATCAATTTTCCAATTAAAGAGTTTATATGGTTAAAATTTTCTCTTGTGCTGTTTGAAATTTCCATTACCGCGCCCCGGCTGAACATGGCATTGCTTTAAGCGCCGCGTCCCGGAGTAAATGGCAAAGCGCGTTGAACAACCAATGAACCAACAGACCAAAAACTAACTTCTACTCGTTAGAGATAGTGGCCCTCTCAACCATCGTAGAAAATACAACCGGGGCCGTATCATAATTAAGAGCCACCAAATGCTTTCTAAAGAGTGTACAATAGAATTTTCTTGGCCCTTTTCAAGACTGACTTAAATCAATTAGCGGACGGCCCTGACGTGTATGGGAATTCGATTGCTGCGTAGTCCTACGTCAACTTTGCGTACAACCCCATTGGGCTGTCCCTTATAGTTTTCAAGCTGTGCAGGTTCAGAGAAAGGCGATTACCGTTAAAATATTCTATGAGACTTGCCAGATCTAACTCGAGTAATTCATGATTAGAGAATTGTTTAGAGTCAATTGTGAACAATTACTTTAAACAAACAGATAAAAAGAACAGATAGAGGGAATGCTAAATTTGGTAAAAAATAATGGGATATTTCATGTAAGTTTAAGCCAGATAACGCCTGAATCTAGCCTTTTTGTATAAAACTGTTGTATGGCGCATGAAAGATTGCAAACAATTTCGTTGTTTACGCCTCCTTTGGCTTGGAATTAAACTAGGCGAAATTTTACACGCTTGTTGAAATTCATTATTTTTTTCTGTGCATCAATATTTCGTGAATCCCAAGACACCTACGATATTCAACTACACCACATGGTAGAGTAACCATTTCTCTACCAGATGCTGCTTTCAATTCACGAAAATGTTTTGAGATTCGAGCCTTTCCGAAAGACATACTGATATTTATACAGAACATTATTAGCGCACAAAAAGTTAACAAGGCAGTTTGTTGAAAGTTTCTCTAAAGTTTTGTTAAGGACTGACGAAGTTGAAATTGGTCGATAATTAGAGGGCTGTTTCCAAATTTAAGTATAGACGTAACTCTAGCGAATTTTAAAATAGAGGATCGCAGCAAGCCTTGCTTTGAAAATGACGTGTTTTGCTTTTGCTGCGTCGTTTTCGCGGTAATAAAATTCAAAAATATTCCTTCATTCAGCTAAAATAAATGGTGAAATTATAGTTTTTCCGAGTGCTTTGCGTAGTGCTCATAATGTTTTATGGTCGTGTTTGTTGAGATGGATTGGTTTTTTTTTTTTCATTTTTTGTGTTTTTATTAACCCTTTCCCGCATCCGGACGAGCTTTCCAGCATCAGATAAGGAACATTGTTGTGGTCGTTTTATATTATCAAAAATATACATTAACAATATACACGCCAGGATCAAGAATGCCGATTTTTGATTCTGGAAGTGTGAAAACTCTTCACATATCCATTTGATGTGTGAAGATTATCATGCGGGGCTTATTGTATATGAAGATGACCTCAGAATGTACGTGTATGAACAGGCATTCTTGAAATGGGTCGTTGGATTTTCAATAGAGCTGTCACCTTCAATCTCCAGGGCTAAAAATGTTTGCACATAGTGATCACATATAAATTACTGAAGAAATGCAGACAAGTTTCTTCCATAAAAGCACTTCCGGTCAGTGGGAAATAGATTTTAAACACACACACACACACACACACACACACACACACACACACACACACACACACACACACACACACACACACACACACACACACACACACACACACACACACACAATTCTAGCGAATTTTAATATATTAGTATATGATCCAGTTTCCGTTATTCTACCCTTGCGCTGAACTGTAGGGATTCTTTGTCAAAACCCGAAGCTAAGAGTCAGTTCCATTGTCGTAATATCACATCTTTTATTTTATAATTTCAGATCGTCCATGGAAGTTTTAGTATTGTATAATAATTTTAGATATTTTTTTTTTCTCGTGGCTGTGATACATTGTCAAAACTTTCAGGTTCATAATGGATCGAAAATCTGCCTACAACTGCAGCAGGACCCCAATACGTAGACATTTAATTACAATAAGAATTGTTATTGTCATTTTTATTATAACATCCCTTCTCTATATTTTATATGCTATTTTATACGACATTTTCAGGTTCGCATTTATGCATCTTTCTAGGTTTTAGCCCAGCTTACCCACGTTATGTATTTGAAACCATAAGAAGGTTTTCACGTTTTTTGAGAAAGGATCTCTTTTTTTTTTATTTATTCAGTTGCCGCGTTTGGCATTATTCATAATCATATGAAAGTTATTTCATCTTATTGTTAGCATACATTTTCTTTGCTATTTTGCTAGGCTACCAGGTGATAACATTTCTTTTAGTATATCAACAAATGTTTTGGTCTTGGGCTTCAAATGATGAGTTGACAACCTCGAAGAAGGATGCGACCAACCTCTGGTTCTCACAAGTTCCTTCCTCACGCCTCCACGAATCATATGATCACAAAAGATTGCTAGCTAAAACATGGGGATGTTGGTTGGCTGGCCCGGGCACGCCTCTTGTCAAATTCACAATAGCAAAGTAAGGGGGAGTGACTGATGATCGTGTAAATCACATTGTATATTTTCCATTCTCTTTCAATTAATAATTTCAGCACTTCAGCACTTTCAACTTTTTATTTAGCTTTAATCAACATTTTCATCAACATGATGTGAACATTTTCAGATGGCATTTTTCTCAACACTTGTAATGAAGCGTCAATTCTCCATTCTCATTTAGTTATATTCTATTTATTATTGCATACCCATAAAGTTAAGTAACTTTCTGGAGTAACGGAGAGCAACAGAAAAAGCTTTCGTAAAATATACATATTTAGGTAGCGGACGGTGGCAATCGACAACGGACAAACTAATCATCAACTTAATTTCTTAAATATATTCATATGAAAATTGCAAACATCGCTTGCTGAGCGTATCCTTAAGCTTACCCTCCCTACTAACACAATTCCACCTTTCCCGAAACACTTGTGAGGGGTCGAAGTTCTCCGCATCTCTCTTACGTAAGTGTCGGACTAACATTCCTTCCTTATTCCTACCAGTTGCAATGACGTGGCCAGGACAGCTCTGGTCTATTGGAAGGGTACACATCCTTTATCAAAGAGGTAGGGATACATCGCAAATCACTATCTAACAGCAACCGATAAAGGCACGTCTCCATCTTAACAACAGTTCAGATCTTGTACCACCTACGCTATTGTGCGACCTGGTTTATGCTATGCTATGCTCTGATCCAGTTTATATTATTTTATTGAAGACCTTAGCAATGATCTTGGGCCTACGTCAGTCTTCAACTAATCTACCGGAAAATTATCATGCCCTCTGCTTAAAGTCAATCTGACTTGTTAATATGCTTACTTCGTTTTCACTGGTGGGTTTCATAGAATATTGGGTGGGTGGTATTAGAGACTGGTGGGTTCAATTCAATTGGTGCTGATAAACTCCCAGATTGTTGTCTTTTGGAGTTTATCAACAAGGTTCTAATTCAAGGTTCCCAATTCTAGAAAAATGCGATTAAACACTTCAGTAACATCATGATCTGCGTCTATTATCTTCTTTGCGATTTGTAATTTTAATTGATCACTAACTTTAGTGCGACTAAAAATTTCAATTAGCATTTTCCTCACGTTAAAATTACTAGAGCTCTTTAGTACATTGTAACAATTTTCTCTGTGACATTGGTTTTTTTTTTTTTTTTTTTTTTTTTGGGAAAATAAGAAGCAATTTAAAAAAAAAAAAAATGTTGGGGGTGTTTTTTGTTTTTTAAATTTTTTATGTTTTTTTTTTTTTTTTTTGCCACCCCGTGATGTAGAAGGAGATGTCTCGCTCATCGCCATGAGGCACCAAGAGTGGACAGCAATGTTTTTTGCTAGAATGAAAGATATGAAGAGAAAGTTGAAAGTTCCGTCAGTGTACGGTAGGCTAGAAATAGAACAGAGGTATTGAAAATTGAGTGAAAGGGCATGGTAAAGTAGTATTCGAACCACAGGCGCTTCATTTGCCTAACATCCCACTATGGGGTAGCTCGAGGAGCAGATCACCCTGCCACCTCGACGAGGCAAAAGAAGCGCGGCAGAACGCACTCTAATACTACCGATAGCTTGCGATAGTTTTCTAGCGGTAGATTGCACACACTCTGTTTTTGATGCATACATGGGCGAGAGGAGACTGTCTCCCATTGGGTTTGTTTTTGATACACAACGTCTGATAAACACTCACATTTTATTTTCTCGTCATCTCTGACTTAGAGACCTCGGAGAGAAAGGACTGTAAAGCGTTGTGATACTGGTCCCCACCAGTATGAATTAATGGATACCACCATTTATGGGTTTTACATACATTAATTGTTATGTTTGTGTTCTCCGTGCGTGGAGTAACGATTATGATGTAGAAGGAGATGTCTCGCTCATCGCCATGAGGCACCAAGAGTGGACAGCAATGTTTTTTGCTAGAATGAAAGATATGAAGAGAAAGTTGAAAGTTCCGTCAGTGTACGGTAGGCTAGAAATAGAACAGAGGTATTGAAAATTGAGTGAAAGGGCATGGTAAAGTAGTATTCGAACCACAGAGGCTATTAGTAATTCAGAGGCTATTAGTAATTCAAAGACAACGTTCACCTTTTACTCTTAAAACTTTGGTGAAAAATCTGGTACACTTTCTCTGGTGCTCTTTATAACCAGATTATCATTCGTTCCAATGAGTGTATTAAGGGTAGCTTCAACGTTATCCAATTATGAAAATAAGCCCAAAGGAGAGAAAGTTGATTTTAAAGTTTGACACGATCGACAGCATGCATTTTTAGCTCTTGTTGTTTTTTTTCTATTGCTCAAATGGAGAGATTAAATGACAGTTAGATGGTCTTAGCGACCACTGAAAATAGTGCAGTTCTGCAGTTTTGCAGCAAGCTCGATTAAACAAATAAAGTGATCTAAAATATTATTACTTACTAAAGTATTCGTACACACATAATTGTATTATAAATTTTTGTATCTAACTACTATATTGTTCTGATGATCAATTGGGATATTCACATCACCAACAATGAAATACAGTTGAGAGGAAGTTGCAGTAGATAACCAGCCTTCTAAAATATTCTGAAGTTTGTTGAAATCATACGAAGGTGGACTAGAAACCCCAATTAAGTGATACGGAATACATGAAATTATATGAAAATATACACGATAGCATGCAATATTGTAAATTCTGCTACTCTCTCTCTCCATCCATGTTTCATTGACAACATTATCGTAAAAATTCATTTTACATTCATTAACGAAATAAGTAACCTCATCAATTTTTTAAAACTATTTCTCTCTCTAACATTCAACTGAATTACATTTAAACAATTAGTGCCGTTCATTTCACATTTTTTATTGAAATCTTTCATACTATCATGCTATTTATTCAAATTCATTATTGGAATCGGATCCATGGGAAACTTCATTTGAATCAAAAAAAAAGTTAAGGAACATTATGCACAAATCAATATTAATTTTTTTCGTTCAGGCGAAGGAGAATGTTCGAAAAGAGTCCCAGACTTGGGCACATGTGCTGTCTTTGGAAAGTAATTAATAACACACCTGAGATCTTCTCTGTTTTTTTTTTACCAATTTTGGCTTACTGTTGTTTTAACCAATATGACGCCACCCCTACCCGCCCAAATGCACTTCATGTTCAACAGCTCTTGGGATTCTCTAAGCTGTTTTAGCAGTTCCAGAGATAGAGTCACGTTAGCTGGTTTGCCGTTATCAATCAATTTTTCATCAATCACTCTCGATTATAGTTTCCGAATTGCTTTTTTTTGTTAAACACTAACCCTTTAGATACCAGAGAATTGTAAGTTTTGCTATTGACAAAAGTCCACTCAATAGATGTTAGAAGCCCAGAGTTTTCGCACAATCTTAAACAAAGGAGTGGCTTTCCAACTACCTGAGACACATTTCGAAAAAATCTCCAATTTGGATTAAGTTTTTATGTATCTGAATAAGTTCTTCGGGCAACATTTTATTTTATGTTCAGTTTTTGAATTATTATTATCAAACGCAATATCAAAAGCATTTTTTAATTGGTGGCAAATGTCTGATACGAAAAATCTTTGATCGCGTCTTCCTTCAGAAGGAAAATAAAGCCATTGGTCCTGACCCATGTGTTCTTAGTTTCGATATGTACTACATCTACATCTACATCTCGTCTCTACATCTATTTGTAGTTTGGTCATGTATTTAATTCAAAATTCATTATTCTAGTTCTGTTGAACCTCTATCACACTTGCCTTTACCATAAGTTCATTTGCTACTGCAATCAACAACCCTATGGAGAACAAGTTTAAACAATTTGTCGCTCACCACACAACGGGACCCAAAAAAAAGCATATCCCTAGAAAATTAATTACACTGTAAATACCTTTTATTTTATCACTGGAGCTACTGCTGCCACTGCTACTGCTGGTGATATTGTTGTTGATTCTCCCGGTGAAATGGTTCACTGCGCGCGGAAATGGTTCAAGATGATTAATGAGCCTGTTTTTTCTTGTTCAAATTCAGACTACCATGGAACCGGTGTTGAAACTGTCACCCTTGTTGTTGCTTCTATCCGTGGCTTTCTCGTTACACCGAAACCACTTTAATTCACATATCTAACTTTTCCATGAATTCACATCCTCCGAAAGGGGTATCTCACTACAATAATTTAGCTTTTATTAAATTTTCACTCAATAACACCGTTTTCGGTTTCTTTTACGTTGGAGATTGGTTATTTTCAATTTCTTCAAAAACGGCCTTGCACGCACAAATATCTTCTCTTGCTTATTCACTTAACACGTATTTATGATACAATTGCACGGATGATGGTTATGATAATGCTAACAATAATGGTTAAAGATGATGTGATGATTAGGATTGATGGTTACAAACACTGCTGATATCAATACAGCACAGGTGCACTTGAACTCTACACATCTATATCTAGGGATATATTTGTACAGGATTATATTTTTGATTATACACTTGCCAGCTGGTAGATTGAAATAAAAACTTCACCGTTTCTGTTATCCTTTTTGAGCTCCGCCGAAAGCACTACACAACAATAAGCGAAGCAGAATTTCTACTTGAGCACGAATATCCACCAGGAAGCAATATTAAGTGAGAAGAACGTTATTCCATATATTTGCACAAACCGAACTGTTGCAAGTTAAATTCCATTCGAAATTCTTCCGCTTTAATAGAAGTTTAATTTCGATCCGGGCCCCGTGCCTGTTTCACTCTTTTCACACCGTCAATATTCTCGTCGAATAAAAATTCCTTTGCTACTGCACTGTCATCAGCTTCCGGACACGTATGCACTGCCCCTTCGAAAGCACAGCCTTTCCGTCTGTCTCGATTGCTCCCGGAAGGGATCTTCCGCTTTAACTTTGCACCGTCTGCCCGAAAAAAAGTTATAGTCGAACACGATCTACCATGAGCTTGGCCGCACCGGAGTTTAATCAAACAACGGCACAGCGGTATCGAAACTTTTTACACCTTGCGCTCAGATTGCAACACCGAATGGCATTCGAAACAAGAAAAGAGATCCACGTCCGTAACCGGTCCGTCACTGCCAACGATGCAAGTCGCACTGAAGTTGCGGATTTTCCGGCTACGCAAGGATATCATCGGCAGCCAAAGGGAATATCTGTCTCGTTAGGCCACACGCTCTCTTTTCTCTTCTGCGAACGACGCTTCTATTTCCTGCTCTGCACCACCATCGCCAACAACAACATTGCCAACCCTACATCCACCCCCACCCACCTAAGGTCAACCCGACGGCTCTCGTTTCAGCCACACGGAGCGTAGTCGTCGAACCAAGCAACCGAGACGTCCCGACAGGCTGCGAGCGAACGAGGGTGCAGGTGGAAAACTGCATTCATCTCCGAGAGTAAACATGTCTCGTGAGGGTGTCCTCTCCAAGCGTGGAAATCTCGTCAATGAAATTCAGCAGACGCTGCACCCTCCACTCTGTGGTTTCCCGAAGGATCACAACGCATTCAACTTGCTGCCTGCCTGGCTTGACTTGCTTTTGTACCGAAAGTTGCAAACAAGAGCAGCCTACTCTCGTGCGATGTTTTCTCCTTTCAACACAGTAAAAATCTCCTGGTACGTAGGCAAACCGCTACACAGATTTTTGGGATCATCGTGAATCTACTTTACATGGCTCGCGTCCGTAAATGGCATATGCGGCACAGTTTACAAGAGAGGAGAAAACATCGCTCTCGGCAGTTGTTGTTTTCTCGGGTTCTCCGCCTCTCTCTCTGTATACATCGATTTCGCGGAATCCCATCGCATGAAAATACCGGCTGATAACGCTTTTGAACGCTGCCGTCTGAAGCACATGTTTCGAACAGGGATTTGAATTTGCATTGGTGTTCGTGTGAATGCCGACGCATGATACCTAATGCACTCAAATCAAATTTTGCGAACAGAAATTGAAACACAATACAGGTATATAAATCAATAAATTCACCCACGATATGATATTGGAGTCAAATTTGTTACATCTACTTGACTAAACTAACAATATCTCGATGGGGTTCAGCGGGGTGCGAAAACACAGTATAAATAGGAAATATGGAACACTCGCCTACATGTCGTTCCGGTGATTAGAAATCGCCGTTTTTGTCCAACGCCTCTTATGAAAATCTCTTCTACCGTTTTCTAGAAGAAATGTGAAAATCACTCTTGGAAACAATGTCTTCTTTCGATCAATACAATAATAAACAACCAACATCATCATCGGAATGGATAAGATTTCGATAAAAGATAATTATCGTTGAAGACAGACCGTCATTGCACAGTGGGCCAGATCGTTAATATGGGTGGACAAAATAAGTGATGCGATTGGAGAATTTCAGTTCAGTATATTCTTGTTTATTTTTAACGAAGCAGTCTAGAAACTTGATTTAAAGGTTGTCCCACATCAAACTGCATCACGGAAGAAACGCTGTAGAAAATTACGCATTGGGTAAAATACCCTCTTGAAAATTTGGGTGGAAGTAGTTTAGAGTGTTTTTGTTTTTTTGTTGTATTTTTATCGCTGTCAGTTTTCCGAAAATTGGAAAACATGGCGTCACCCGAGAAGTAACGTGGGGATTTTTTTTGGGGGGGAAACGGGGAAAATCTCAACTTTTTTGTGAGGGGAAGGGAAAAAAAAACGAAAAGGGGGGGGGGGGGGGGGGGGGGGTGTTAAAAAATTATAGCAGGGATGCCAGGTATTTTTTTCATATGTCTGCAATACAAATTTGAAATGTCTGGGAATGTCTAAAAAAGTCTGTAATTTTTTTTTTTTTCAAAATTAGACTTCTTTCAACGAAAAGACGTAGTAAGAGAGCGAGTTATGTCATTTTCGCTCTATGTGTGATTATGTAAACATTCCTGCATCTATTTCTTGGATTGTATGCAATCTTACACTATTCTTTCATATTTTTGAAGCATTCGTATAGATGTCACAATTTTCTATAGTTTTTTTTTTTTTGTTCCTATAACGGTCTTTCCAGTTTTGTACTTTAATATCAAAATTTAATTTTCATTTGATGAATTCAACATATTTTTTTATTGTTCTTATATATCCATTGAATTACAGAGTCAATTTTCCGTTGCATAAATTAAAAAGTAGAATTCAAAATTTTTATTTTTATTTCATTTATAAAAAAAAAAACACTACAATGAAACTTATGGTAATGAAATAAAATATTTGGGTGAAAAGGATTTTTTTTTGTAGTTTAAGTCGAGGGGGTGTCAACTTGCGTATCTCCGATTTATCTATCGGTATTAAGGACATACGGTATCAAGTCCCTATCACTTCGAAGTTTTCTGAGCACAAACCTCAAATACGGAATCCCATGTCTCGGTCAAGGATAGGGTCAAAACGTTGAATCTGTCCAAGTCATTCGTTCAGAGAGCCAAGGACCGGGATGGACTCCACACGTACAAAGTTCAGATGGCTCCAAATCGTGACGAACGGTAAAATACGGTGGGAAATTCACGGGCCCAGAAACTGTACACCCAGATTAAGATTAAGACTTCAGACGTGAAATTTTCAAGAATTGTTTGCTCCACTGGAGCATCCATTGGTTAGCAATTTGAGCGTTGTTTGGTTTGTTTTGTTTGTGATTTTTAGTCTCAAAAATCATGAAGTGATAATTAACTTAACCTATAAATCATATAGAAAAAGGACTCCCTCCAGTTTCGCCTGAAAAAGGTGCATTTTATATTTTTGTTCTATTATTTTTGTCATATCATGTACGTGAATTTAATGGAGTGTTGAGTGTTATTTTGCGTATTACGTATTTTACGCAGCATTTCAGTCTAGTATAAGAAATAAGATCTTTTTAAACCCACCCACTTTGGACTTATCTAGCTGTACCTTATTAAAAAGTTTATTCGTATTTTGATACGGAGGTATATTTTTTTTTAGTTTGAATTTATGATTTAGTTGATAGATAGAGCTGATTAACAAAAATTGCATTTATAAACCCCATCTCTTAGGCATGGGATCGAACACTCCATCTTATCTTCGGAAAGGGCTCATACGCTGCTTATCTCCGGTCCATTGTGTCTCCAAGTGGCCCACCGCTTTCGTTTCCTCTTACCGTATCTACTATACTGTTCTTACCGTATCTACTATACTGTTCAGATCCTCGTACGTTTTAAATTTGAACTTCAGAGAATACTTATAGGGTATGTGTCCCTTGACTCAGCTAATATGCAGCGATCGATTACATTGTTTATTATAACTCATAAAGTATTTGAGCTGAAACCAATATTCAACTAGTAATACACTTGCTGTGACAAGTTTTATAAGACGTTTGGTAGTATGTATTATGAAAAGTTACATAACTCATTGTATAAAGTCCGAAATTTGCGAGCGATATGGATGTAATGTCGGCACCAAATTGGGTCTATTCATGGATGCAATTTCGTCCCATTCGATAGATTTATTATGAAAAGCAATCTTCGTACGGTTTTTTTATTCTGATTTTCTACTTTAAGACGTTGCCAGCTGTATTTACTGTACTCAGTAAAAAATTTCATAAAACGAATAATGATAAAACTACTTTGAAACACTTAAATGATTTTCACATGTGATCTATTGGCCATTCGATCATTAAAACATGATGTTTCATTCTATACAGATTTCGTTGCATAGGTTTGTGTTTCAACGAGCCATTTGAAAAATATACAATCGCAAACCCATATATTTCTATTAAAATTTTACCAATATCAACATTTTTACTGCGTTATCGATAAAACAAACCATAGTTGGGCAAATAGACAAAAATATGTCCCTAACATTGGGTCTACGATTTTCTTGATAAATAATTGTTATTTTATCTATGTAAACAGTTAGTTAATAACGTGTGACTATTATCTGCACCTCTAGGCGGCATTACTCGGTTAATCAGTTCAATTTAGCCAAATTTAGAACATTAGAAGATCGTGAAGATAATCTGTTCAACTTAACCAGTGAAATCATGGTGTCTAAAAACTAACGAAAATCGAAATTAACATGGAAGTGGACAACTATAAATTGATTGATAAAAGCTCAATTGCTTTGGAACTATTCGTTCATTCTGATAGCAACATTATTTTGTTAGTTATCGCTGAATTAATGACATATTTGATACATAGGCCGAATGATGGGCCTAGGCTAATATTACATCCCGTTACCCTATTTGACATATAGAAAATATTGCAAATGTCTGTAAAAGTCTGCAACATAAATAAAATGTCTGCTAAATGCTGCATCGCTAAAAAAGTCTGCTACAAAAATGAAAAGTCTGCAAATGTACAGACATGTCTGTAAATATGCTACGAAACTCTGAGCATCGAACGGAAGGAGAAATGTGATCAGAATTGATGTTCTTTTAGTGATCAGGATTACAATCGTGTCGTGAAAGCGTTAAAGCGGAATCCCATGTCTCGGTCAAGGGGAGGGGCCAAAAGTTTGATCTGGGTCATTCTTTCGGGGAGAGAGGGACGGGGCGGGGTGGACCCCACACAAATAAAGGTTGGCTGGGTTCAAAACGGGGGGGGGGGGAAAATTGGGGGGGAAATGCACGGGCCCAAAACAAATACCGATGCTGACAAACCCTCCATGTCTCATGGATCATGGATGATGAGACATAGCTCAAGATGGACTTGCGGCAGCTTCCGGGGCAATTATAAATAACTCAGCAAAACCGATTGTTTATTTTACAATAATAGAGTTATACCTACATTATAAACAATTGATTAAGATGTTAATCCTTCTTTCGGTAAAATTCTCGAAGTTTTTGTGGTACAACCGCCATCAGGTTCCGTACGGTATCCTCTAAAACGCTCGCCGTGGCAATTCTCCATTTTTTCTTGAAATCATTGGTACCATTTGCTTTCTTCTTAGTTTCGAAGAGTTTCCGCTTAACTAGAGCCCAGTACTTCTCTATTAGGCGAAGTTCTGAACAGTTTGGTAGATTGGCTGTTTTTGGCTCGTATTTTACCTCTTGTATCTTATACCATTCCAGGACGGCTTTCACATAGTGACAAGAGGCCAAAACAGAGCTGAAGGGTCATGGCTTCTGATAAACGATAGCAACCGCTATTGCAGACATTCTTTCTCGTACACATCCTTATTGATAGTGCCGGTAGAGACGAAACTTTTAGATTTTCTATCACAATTACATATGGCCTGCCAAATCAAATACTTCTTCGGTAATTTGTACACCTTCTTTCCGGAAATGCTCAGCAACGGCGTTCCTTTGCATTGCGGTATGAAAAGCATGATCCGGAAGCTGTTTAAAGCCTTCGAGTAAGTATGTTTCGTGGTCCATTATGATACAAGAAACTGTTTGCGAAAAATTGGGCTTTAGCATGACTTTTTGCAGTGAAATGTTTCTTTTCATCACGGTTAAGCACCTTTTTTACTTTGTACGCCTTCAGTCTTTGCCTCTGCTTTACTTTTTGTACGTATGATTTTGACTTCACAACATAGCGATCCACATTTTGCACAGAAAGATTGAGATTTTTCTGAATTTTGGCTACCACCTTCTTGTCCATTTCTCGGGAGCATACTTTTAGATTTGTTCCACTTCCAACCTTCCAATCCACAGTCAAGGTACTTTTCGGTACTTTTAGTTTCTGAGCAAGGTAACGTGCCGGTAAATTCAGATTTTGCTGCCAATTCGACGCCATTTAACTGAATTTAATAAGAAGGGCAGTGGGTTTTGACTAGACAAAAAAAAAGACCATTAGTGTACTGCAATGTGTCCCGTAAGGAACTCGTTGTATAATTGGTAACACACCTTTTACCAGAGAGGTAACCAGTTGTATCGTTCAATATTGAAATTCTGATAAGAAAATTCAATGATCGCATTTAAAAAAACGACTACTTTCGGATGAATGGTAAAAAAGAATCGAAAAATATATTATAACAAACCAAACTGCATTTCAATCATTAAGTATTTAAAAACTTCACAGAAATACTTCTACCACCTGCTGCGCCGGAACTTTGGCCACAGCTGCATTCTAAAAGTTTTTTAATCAATCATAAACTTAAATATTTTTAGGTATACAGTAAATAGAATAACAAATGCCCACCACTTTTTAAAAGGCCTTTTAACTGCTACGAACCTGCTCGAATTTTTCAATTAGTCTTTAGATGCAATGGACAAAGGTTATATGAAAAAAGCATCCTAAATCGACTTTAGCAAAGCGTTTAATAGGTTGAGATTCCAATGCTGCTTTCTAAGCTCAATAATATGGAATTTAAGAAGAAGTTTTTCCACTGAATTTCATTGTACTTAACTTTCCTAATGCATTCGGGTCGATATGATCCGAAATGCACCTTCAAAATGCGATAATTTTTGAGAATAGTAAGCTATAGGTTTAAAATTGCATGACTCTTTCGGGGAGACGTTAATTTAATGTTATTTTTTTTTCTTCGTGCGTTAAAAAAAATAAGAAGTTGATCCGGATTCGATCCAATAATTTCTCAGTTATTCTATAACCAAATTTCAAAATGAACTTTGCAGTATGAATTTTATGACTATGGCTAGCAGCCTTTGATTGTACGGAATTGACGGCTTAGAATCAGTACCGGCTGATCGTATAAAGATCATTTATTGAGAAGTGTGGCATCTACGAAAATTCGTCACCAAATTGAACTTATTTGACTGCTGAATATCTTTGATTATGCAGGAACATAATTGATTGAATACCATAAAACCAGGTCAGGATCATATTTGACATCCGAAGGCATAGGCAGTAAAGTTAGGAATACCCTGAGAAAAAGGCATAAAAAGGTCCATCAGTAAGCATCCTCGTGAGAATTTCTCTCTATAAATTCCAAGCGCGTGTTTTGCCAATTGGTCCTGTTTCGGTGTCCTGGTTTGTTGCTTGTTGACACGATAAGACCGATAGCTTTTGAGTGGATGGGTCCTCTAATTGCTCTAATTGATCTCATTGAAGATGATCGTGGACGGTCTTTTTCCGCATCACCACCCAACGCTGTGGCCACCTACGCCATACGAAGATGCTGAAGATGCAATTGCTCGGATCTCCAATGAAGAGCTACTATTAATTGCGAAAGGTCTGAAGTTGAAGAAAGCTCCCGGTCCGGATGCGATCCCCAATGTAGCACTTAAAACCGCGATATTGGCGTTCCCGGACACTTTCAGGACGGAACTACAAAAATGCCTAGATGAAGGCTACTTCCCAGACAGATGGAAGGTTCAGAAGCTGGTGCTGCTGCCGAAACTAGGGAAGTCACCAGGGGACCCAGCATCTTATATATGCCTGCTGGATACCCTCGGGAAGCTTCTGTAAAGGATCATCCTTAACAAGCTGACGCAGTGCATGGAGAGCGATCATGGCCTTTCAAAGAGACAATTCGGATTCCGAAAAGGGGTCTCGACAGTGGAAGCAATCCACTGATAGTCGTGCAGAGAGCAGAGAAGGCATCAAAGAAGAAAAAGAGAGGCAACCGGTTCTGCGCCGTAGTGACGATCGACGTCAAAAACGCTTTTAACAGCGCTAGCTGGGAGACTATTGTCGCAGCACTCCACAATATGCGTGTACCTGGCTACCTGTGCGGAATACTAGGGAGTTACTTCCAAAATAGAGTCCTGGTATACGAAACAGAGTTGGGGCAGAAATCTATCAGGATCACGGCGCGGCGGGGGTGCCGCAAGGCTCGATTCTCAGCCCAACGCTGTGGAACGCGATGTACGATGGAGTATTTACGCCGAAGTTGCCTAATGGAGTTGAGATCGTCAGTTTTGCAGATGATGTCGTCCTAACGATAACGGGCGAGACTTTGGAAGAGATAGAGATGCTGACGGCGGAGACGATGTACATCATTGAAACGTGGATGACTGGAGCTAAACTGCAACTGGCTCACCATAAGACGGAGGTAGTGCTGGTAAGCAACCGCAAAGCAGTTCAGCGAATTGACATCAACGTCGGCGAACACGTACAGGATGCGGCAGAAAATAATGCGAAAATGTTCAAACTTGAGTATTGGGTTAATTCGTGTAGCTAGTGACTAATTTCTGTCGAAAGTGTATTTGTTTATATGTATTTACATTCAAGTGCTGCATCCAAACATTCTATTTGTTTTGTTGCAAATTCGTCAAAATGTTCGCGAAAGAAGTGATCACCAGTTTGTTGCTCACCCAGAAGAAGCCGAAAGAGATTGCCAAGGTGGTAGGGTGGCATTTGGCAACAGTTTACCGCATAAAAAAGTCCCTGCATGATGGTCCTAAACAGCGGAAGCCGGGAAGCGGACGTCCGCGCTTTGCACGCACGCCAAACGTGATCAAATCGGTCCGTGCAAAAATTGCTCGCAACCCGGTGCGTTCCATAAGAAAACTTGCAAAGGAAGCCAATATTTCGGAGAAATCCATGCGGAGAATCATCAAAAAATACCTGCATCATCAAAAAAGACCTGCATCTTCCAGAGCCAAAGTGAAACGCCACTTGATTACGGACCGGATCAAGGAACTACGAGTGACTCGTTCCAAGATATTGCTTTCCTTGTTGAAGAAGGAAAAAATGATAATCCTGTTGTCCGACGAAAAGCTTTTCAGCATCGATGCTGTGGCCAATAGCCGCACGGACCGGTTCGTTTCACCGCAGAAAATGGAGAACGTTCCGGAAAAAGTGAAATTCAAATTTCAAACCAAACCAAACAACGGTTTGAAAATGCCGCCTGTTTTCATTGATGCTGGAGTTAAAATCAATACCGAAGTGTAAATTGGTATTTTAAAGGACCAAGTGCTTCCCTGGATGAAGGCCAACTTCTCCGAGGACCAAAACGTTGTCGTACAGCAGGATGGAGCGCCGTGTCACACGTCCAATCGAACCCAACAATGGTTAAACGATAACATGAAGTTTTGGCCGAAGGATTTGTGGCCCCCTAGCAGTCCAGATCTTAATCCGTTGGATTATTCGATTTGGGCATATGTTGAAGCACGAGCCTGCAAAACATCACACCCAAGTGTAAAAACCCTGAAGTCAACCATAACACGCACATGGCAGTCAATGTCGGAGGACTCGAGGATGTTATTAATAAAAATGGAGGACACATTGAATAAATTTGTTTAAAAGGACTTTATTAAGTTAACTGCACTCGAAAATGTTTATATTTCGCTTGAATTAGTTGAAAATGGGATTTGAAAGAAATAGAACAAATTTTCGCATTATTTTCTGCTGCACCCTGTAATTCCGTCAAAGCGTGCATTAATGATTGATGACCGCTTGAATTTCAACACGCACGTCGACTTTGCATGTGAAAAGGCGGCGAAAGCGGTCAATGCGGTAGCGAGGATCATGCCGAACGTCGGTGGACCAAGAGCAAGAGGCGACTTCTGGCGAGTGTGTCAACTTCAATTCTGAGGTATGGAGCCCCAGCGTGGGTCGCAGCGTTGAAAACTGAGCGTAATAGTGGGACGCTGAACAGGGTGTTCCGACTCATGGCCATGCGAGTCGCGCGCGCCACCAGAACAATTTGGTCGGAGGCAGTATGCGTTATCGCTGGCATGACCCTAGTCGAAGACGTCGAATGTTATCAGCGGAGGGATATCAGAAACGCGAGGAGAATCGTCAGAACGGACTCGTTGGCTAAGTGGCAGCAAGAGTGGGACAATGCGGTGAAAGGAAGGTGGACCCACCGGCTCATCTCAAATGTGTCAGTTTGGATAAATAGGAAGCATGGAGATGTCAACTTCTATCTGACGCAGTTCCTCTCCGGACACGGCTGCTTCCGGAAGTAGTTGCATCGGTTTGGTCACGCTTCTTCACCTTTTTGCCTCGAATGCGTGAACCTTTGTGAGACACCAGAGCACGTTGTATTCGAATGCCCTAGGTTCGAAGAAGTGCGCAGGGATATGCGCGGCGTGACAGTCGACAATGTTGTCGAAAAGATGTGCCTCGAAGAATACACAGGGAACGTTGTTGATAGGGCAGTATCAAAGATACTGTCCGAGCTGCAGAGAAAATGGCGAAGTGACCAACGATATAGCGGCATTGGCTAGAGCCATTGCTAGACTGATCGGTTCTGGTGGAATTCCTGCGTCAGGGAGGAGTAGGCTAGATCCATCGCCGGGACTTGTTTAGTAGAACGCGTCGTAGCACTGGTTTTGGGTCGTCGGGGCGCCAGCGAACCGGACGCTAGACCACCGGAATCGCTGGACTGACTTTGGCACCCTACCGGTTGGCTGGAGTGAGCAACAACAGCAGAAGAATCGGTTTCGGGGGAAGTTCCGCCGCCAGGAAACTCTTCGTTGGCGTAGGGTAAACCCACCGTCGGAGACTATTCGAGTCGTCTCGGTCAAGAGGTGGGAGCTAAATGGCTCCGAAAATGGGAGCTTAATGGCTCACTGTTGTTCGGTTTCGGGAGAACTTCCACTGCCGGGAATCCTCCGTCGGAGTAGGGTACACCCATCGTCGGCGGCTACTCGAGTCGATTGCGTAGAGGTGTGGGAGCTAAATGGCTCAGAAAGTGGGAGCTAAATGGCTCGACCAAAGTAGGTGGGAGCTAAACGGCTCAAGAAAAGAGCGAATTGAGAGTAGAGCAGAGGTCCAGCAACGCCGATGCATAAAAAAAAATTCAGAAGCGAGAGTCCCACGATGGTGACCGTGAAGGAGAGCACGTCATGACGGTCGGCTACTCCACATCGGTACACGTCTCGATGGGAACATGAAATAGCCAACAGCAAGGGGTGAAGAAATAAGAGAAGTGCACGAGCACAGCCGCCCCCCGAAATAGTTGCTTCACCGTGGTCCCGGGGGGAGAAGGCAAACGGAGAATAAGGATTGTTTTTAGTGGTTAGGTACGAAAGCGCGCCCCATCATTGCTCTTGTGAGTCCCACACCGTGAACACACACACACACACACACACACACACACACACACACACACACACACACACACACACACACACACACACACACAAAATTTTGACAAAGGCAAACAGTAGCTGACAGTTCTGATAAACTGAACTGTGAATTAGGTAACATTCACTACTTACGTAACGTTTTATGGTGTTTGATGGGGTTTGCCTAAGCGTAACAAAACGATGTAGAAGCTTCATCTACACAAAAAACAATAATGGGAACCCTGGCAATCAGAATGCTTCTGTAAAGAAAGTTGTTTTAATGATAAAAAACAAAAACATACAAAAATATAGCTTATGCGTGCAAACATGGAGGTCATGTAATCCAGCAAATTTATTATTTAACATAGGGATTATGCATCGTTAATGATTTAATCTGTATTAACATATTCAATTTTATAGCTCTTACGTTTTAATCCAGCTTAATTTATTTTACAGTTCGATTAAAAAATAGTACTTCATGTATAAGAGGATAATTTTCATTCTCTACGATGAAAACTAAACATAATTTGATGTAGCTTAACCAAAATGAACCATAATTGTATACAATCCTGAGTTTAAATGTAGAAATTTATAATACTCTCTGTACAATGTTATTTCAAATTTCAAAGGCAATGCAAAAATCCGTCTACAACCAATCGCTCTCCAATTTTGGACAGTAGATTGGACCCACAAATGGAAAATGTGATCACGATGACTCTTCCTAGACATGCATCCATTTTGAAAAGTATGTCATCAAATTGTCATTATGCAAAGCAATGATGCAATACTTATAAGTGATGCAATTTGATATACATGCAATTAGTCTAAGCTGAATCTATCAAATAAACTTGAGTTTTGAAATGTTCGTACGAAAAAAAAAATGAGTTGCATTCATCTCCACAAATGTCAAAGGCCCTTTATTTAACAAGAAGTTCCATTCATGCAAACTATATCCATCTTTTATTTAGCTTCAAATATATTCCACGTTGATTTCCTCTGTTCTTAGTTTGTGAAAAATCTTTATTCAGCTCCTGATAGCTTTGTTGCCTGTCAACTGTCCCCGGTGGCTACTGAAACTTCTCATATCCACTCGAAAGTCGGAGTCAGCTCGAAACGAAACGATCCGGTAGAAATAATTAATAAACGTCCCCTAGGACAATCCAGCACACTACATCTCAACAATGATGCCCGACTTCGCCCAGCACAGGGAGAGCTGTGAATTGTAATAAAAACAAAAACAAACCCAGAAGCTACCTTTATCCAAGGGATGGTTGAGCGCTGGAAATTGTTTTCTTTTTTTTTTTATCCTTCCACAACCCCATCCACACTATTTTCGGAAAAGTAATTTCCACCGTTGCATCTCCGGATCGTCACTGGCTGCAGCATTAATGAAATCCCTTCTCCTCGCCTTCCAGTAGTCCTCATTTACGTACTCCTCTAATTCCTGTGAATTCCTGCCCACAGACACACTGGTTGAATTCATGCTCGGAAATGGGCGAACGCAAAAGGGAAATGTGCGTCCCCTTGAGGAAACCTGCGATAATTTATGCTGCGCTATTTTCATGCATCTTAAAATTGTGCCGTTTGTTGTCTATCTTTCTACTTTTCTTTTCTCATGCTCTTCATCATCGTCACTATCAACGAGTTTCCCTATCATTACAGTCAATCCGGCGTGCGATCACAAGTGGATCTGTGTTGCAATGAATTTCCTTAATCCTTTTCTACTTTTTTTTTGTTCAGTGGTGACGGAGATTTGCGGATTATGCACAAAAGAGGTACCGAAGTACCGACACACCATGTTGCACATCTTTTCAATTATTATATTGACTTGAAGAGACGAGGGATCGACGAAACGATAAAGTGAATAAAGTAATTTAATTCGTCGTCAGCAGACACTTGAAATAATAGCCAAAAGCTATTGATACGTTTTTTTTCGTAGTTTGATTCGTTGTCATAGATATAGGGAAGTTTATAAAACAGAAATTTTAAATAGTCCCCTGTGCTAGAGCAATGCCAATTTTGGCTTTGATCATCCTGCAAAAGGCTAGAAAGATTGGCTGTATAGTTTGGCTGTACATAGGCCATAGAGGGTGACTCGATAATTATTGCGACAATTCAGGTTGAATGATAAATCGGTTATAGTTATCGAAATGAAATCAAATTTTTGCAGTAGTTCAGAAAATGTATTTATTTTAACTTCCATCCGTCGGATAAATTTAAGGATGAGTGAGTTCCGGTATGTTTGTTTATTACATCCTTATCATTTTCATTTCGTGATTCTCCTCTCGTTTGGTTTTCCAAAGTTCACGCTTCATCGTGGTCCAATAGGATTCGATCGGGCGGTGTTCAGGACAGTTTATCAGGTTCATGTCTATCAGTACAAAATCCACAGAACTTGCCGTATAGACTGTACACACACAATTTACTTCGGCAAAATTTCCAACAGCCGATCAACTCGGCATTTACTTGTGCTGATATTTCTATCCATTTTTTGTTTGTTAGCTGATTTTCGGCAAAGTGTTCATTTGTAAGCTTTATCTCGGTAATTTATTCGATGAGTTTCTGTAAACTAAAATTCCGAAATAATCGGGTGTTGGATTGTCGGCGAAAAAAACTGGGTGTTCTCGAAAATTTTGCAACAGACAAAAATTATCACCAAAAATTAATTTAAAGTCGGATATTTTTGAAGCTCTCAAGGAATAAATAAACACATTTTAGCTATGTTTTTACAAAGTCGGTTTATTCAACCTGATCTCCTAGGTTTAATGCTCGCACCCTGCATTTAACGCTACCCATCAAATCTTGTGCAACACTTGCGCCATCTTTCTTACACACTTTCATCCACTCTTTCTTCAAATGCTGGTCGATTTTGAAGACCTTGCCTGTTTTTTTCCTTCAAAATTGCCCAGAATTTTTCTAAGTTCAAAGTTCTGTCGCGTTTGGCGGATTTGCCTCTTGCGGCACAAAAACAGAATCGTTGGCTTCGTACGACACCATCACCGGTTTCGTATAGTGGCACGATGCCAGATCTGGTCAAAACAGAGTGTCACCTTCGTGGGACCGGAGGAAGCGCAGCAGGAACTTCTGGAGGCATTCTTCTTTATATATTTGGCCATTGATGCTGTCGGTCGTTATGTACAGCTGGCTGAATTTGCCTCACCCACAGATCACCTGCCACACCAAGTACTTCTTGGAAAATTTGTCGACGGAAAACTCCAGGCTACACACTTAGAAAATTTTACATTTTTTGGTAATTTTTTACCGAACTTTCAACAGCTGAACGTTCGGTAATCCGAATTACCGGATTTCGGTGAAATTTTACAGTATTCCGGTAAAAAAATTACCGGAACTTGTCAAATTTTACCGAGAACCGTAAAATCGGATTACCGAACGATCAGCTGTTGAAAGTTCGGTAAAGAATTACCGAATACTGTAAAATTTTCTAAGTGTGTAGAGATATGTTGGCGTATTATTCCCTGGCACGGGATTTGGCTAGCGTATTCTGTTTATCGGTTTGGTAAGGCGCCTTCCTTACCTCGAAGACATGAAGTCCGGCCCACTTCAATATCTGCTGAATGAACCAGACGGAAGAATTGTTCTTCTTGACCACGTCCCGAATCGAATGGTTTGGATTGCGCTTGAAATAATCCCTCACCTTCCTTGCGTTCACGGGGTCGATCGACTTCGCTTTTCTTACGCTGCCAGCTCACCGCAGGGTCGTCTGAGTCTCCTTGAATGATGGGACTGGCCTGAGTTTTCCACGACCACGCCCATATTTTTTTGTCCAAGCACATCTTGCTTGGAAACCATCTCAATAACAACTTGGCAGATTGTTACAATTTTTTTGTGATTTTGCACATGTTTACTCTTCAAATTAGTTTTATCCAAAATTTCATCAAAACCCCTGCAATAAAAAGTATTACACATTTTGTTTAGTACAATCTTTAAAGCATTGTCATAGCATTGTAGTTGAAGTGAACTGCTTTGCCTCGTACTTTCTAGGTGGTCGGGATCACGATATAATGTTTGAAAATGCTCTCTTTTACATGCGCAACAACGCGATCTATTGCAAGAAAACTGTACCATACACTCTACCTATCGAAACCCCTGACCATCTGAACAACATTGCCGAAGGTTTGAATTTTTTCTTGGAGATCAGGATAAAGATATAAAAATGTTCGAAAATGCTCTGTTTTATAAGCCCTATAGTGTCACGGGGTCCTCCCTTAGTCTAGTCGGTAAAGGCGCAGCTACAAAGCAACACCATGCTGGAGGTGGCTGTGTTCGATTCCCGGTCTGGTGTTGAAATTTTTCGTTAAGGAAAATTTCTCGACTCCCTGGGCATTGAACATTGTACTTGCCACACAAGCATATTAATACAAAAATGGTACTTGGCATCGAAAGCTCTCAATTAATTACAGTGGAAGTGCATTTAGAACACTAAGTTGAGAGCAAGTAATAAGCTAAATGTGAAAGCAATAAGCTTAAAATGCTAAAGAAGAAGAAGTGTCACGAAAAGAGTGAATGCCAAACTTTTCGAAAGTCCTTTACCTTCTGAACAACTTCTCTGAAGGTTAAAGCCTTTTAGGTGGTCTAGATCACGATTAAAATTCGTTAAAAACTCCTTCACATGCCCACTAGCGCTACGTAGTGACCGAATTCTAAACGATATTCTCCAGCTTCTGAAAGTTCTCGAGTTTCTGAACACCTTTTCTGAAGGTTACATCTTTCTTGGTGGTCGGGATTACGATGTTACATCTTTGAAAATACACTCTTTTATATGTCCACTAGTGCTGCGTACTGACAGAATACCGAACCATACTCTCCATTTTCCAAAAGTCTTTGACGATCTGAACAATTTTGCTGTAGGTTTGAACTTTCTAGGTGGTCGGCATTACTAAGTTATCTCGTTAAAAATGAACTCGTTTACATGATCACTAACACCACGTAGTGCCCGAATTCCAAACCATACTTTCAACCTTCCAAAAACAAAAAAAAACCTTCTGAACAACTTTGCTGAAGGTTCAAACTTTCCAGGTGGTCGGAAACACGCTATAAACTCGTTAAAAAATGTAGTCTTCTACAAGCACATTAGCGCCGCGTGCTGACAGAATTTCAAACCATACTCTCCAACTTCTAAAATTCCTTGACCATCTGAACAATTTTGCTGATGGTGGTAGGGATCACGATGTAATCTCCTTGAAAATGAAGGAGTTCATGCCTACTATCGCCACGTAGTGACCGAGTTTTCAACCATACTCTCCATCATCTAGAAGTCCTTGACCTTCTGAATAACTTTGCCGAGGGTTCGTTCTTTCTAGTTGTTCGGGATGACGATATAAACTAGTTAAATGTGTTCTATTTTACATGCCCACTAGCGCTACGTAGTGACCGAATTACAAACCATACTCTCCATCTTCCGGAAGTCCTTAACCTTCTGAACAACTTTGCTGAAAGTTTGAACTGTTCAGGTGGTCGGAATCACGCTATGAACTCGTTAAAAAATGTTGTCTTTTACATGAACATCAGCACAATGAAGTGGTTGAATTCTGAACCACACTCTCCGCCTTCCGGAAGCCCTTGACCTAAAAAGCATAAGTCGACTTATACATAGGCGATCTAATACATAATCATTGCTTCTTTATTGCAGAATCGACAATCATAACTATGTATTATAGATAGCAAGAGTAGCCCATCCTTACTTGGTTATGGCGCTCCTGTATATGAAAACAATAAAGTATTTTAAAAACAGTCGATGAACAAGCATAAGTAATAATCCACTGTAATTCAAGCAATTATTTATTGAAGATTTAAGACAACAAGCGGACCTGCTCTCAATCTATATAAAGCTATAGCTTTTATTGTTTTATGTTATTTCTGAAGGCTCAATGCAGCACTTAAATTTGCTTTACATTAAATTAAACATTAAATTTTCTAAACAAACAGTATGTACTCAATAAAGCTGAATTTGTATATTTCATAAGGCTACTGCATGAATCCCTTGCGCTGAACTGGACGGCTTGTCGTGCCGCAAGGGCTCAGCAGGGATTCTTGGTCAAGACCCGACGCTAAGAGTCAGTTCCATTTTGGAAATATCACATCAAGTAGTTTTCCACCTGCTACAGAGGATCGTGGGCCTGGAGGTCACATTGAGAATTTTACTATTCACATTAGGTTCGTAGTTGCAGCGTGCTTTGAGATCATCCTTGCTGTTACGAGCCCACGGCGTGCAGAGACCGACTTCTTTCTAGCAGCCCGCAAACTCTAGAATTTGTTTTATGTTTCTAGCTGCGTGCAGCTTTAAGAAAAATCGGTTTTCTTCTTAACGATTAATGCCGGGTAACTTGTAGTGCCGACTGCACACAATCAGAACGTAGCAAATAATTTAATCAATCAATTCACGTTTAGGAATAATAAATTTAAATTAATAGGTAGGCGTTATAATAAATTTTTAACTTTTAACTGACTTTCAATACTTTCAATACTCAATAAGTTACACTTTCACTTTTGTTTGCTGAGGTTGGAATAAACAATGGCGATTTCTGGCAATTTCTTGTCCCGGTGACGTCTCGATGCTCTTTCCGCCAGCTTGACAGCCCAGCAAGTTGCAAGGCCTGTTGAGTCGACAGGTGAGGCAATTTCAGCAGTCGACATTCGAATCGGTATTCGCCCCGGCAGTGCTGCCAGAACCAACATTGCCTTAGATCCATCTTAATTCAATGGAAGGACATTACGGGAAATAGAGGCAAAACGCATGTTTTATCTTTTTTTGTTGTTATGATATGATAGAATACTATTGCATATAAATTGGTTTCAGGTTATCGACATGTTGGATGTACTGTCTTTTACATGATTTATTTCAGGTCTTTCAGGTCATCAGGTATTGTAAAACAATTTAAGATTTAAAATTCATTTTTTTTCTCATGGCTGTCATACATTGAATTTTCTGGTTCATAATGGATGCGCAAGTTTGTCTACAATTGCAACAAAACAGCAGTCGGCACACATGTAATTTTCAGTTCATATTATAATATCCCCTCACAATTATATATTACCTTATGTGACATTTTTTATTCATTACCATTACCATTCATCTTTATCATAATCATTACCATTTTTATCATTACTTGTGCTTTCATGATTTATATATTAACATAAAAATAATTCTATAGTATTTTCCTAATAAGTTATATAAACTTTTAAATAATTAATATTACTTATATGTCCAATTATGATTTTGATCTTGTCTTCTCCCCTTATGATTAAGAAGTATCTAGTGCCTTGAATACAAGAAGCTGCAACGGAATCTGTGGAAGGGTTTTGCTCTTTTTACTGAATGTATTTTTCATTTCCGATTTTCAAATGAACATTCGACCAAATCTGAGCTGATCTGATTCATGCAGCGCTGTGTGCCATTTGGCTTGTGATTTTACAGTTCAATCTTTGTCATTACATTATCATAACTTACAATATCATTATATTTGATAATATTGTTTATGGATTTTACTTCATAGATGATTAAAACATTACTTCTTGTTTTTTTGTCCGTTTGTCTTTAACTCTCTTTTAATTAAATCTTCCCTGCTTTCCTAGCTCAGGAGCAATAGCTATAAGGCCAGCAAAAATAAAAGCGGATTGCTGTTATAAAATCAGCATCAAGTAGCAAATAGTGACCATGGCAACAGTTAAACATAATTTTTTTTTTTTTTTTTTTTTTTTTTTTTTTTTTTTTTCAGGCAACCTTATATCAAAATTTGGGGGAATTGCTGCTATCGGTGAAAAAAAAAAAAAACGGGGGGGGGGGGAAAACAAAAAACTCTACACTTTAACACTTTAAAATGTTTTTTGCTTTGGGGATAAAAAGAAAAAAATAAAAAAAAAATAAAAAAGAATTTTGGAGTATTTTTTTTTCTTAAATAAAAAATACAACTAGGGCATGTGTCCCTTAACTCAGCCAAATATTCAACGATCGATTACATTTTTTATTATAACTCATAAAGTATTTGAGCTGGAAGCGATATTTAACTAGTTATACACTTGCTTTGAGAAGCTTTATAAGCCATTTGGTAGTATGTTTCACGAAAAGTTACACAACTCATTTTTAAAATTCAGAAACTTTCTAGGGATAAAAATGTAATGTCGGTCTATACACACTTAGAAATCATGAATTTTACACGAGACGTAATTCATGTTTGTAAAAAGTCGGAGAACGTAAAGAAAGATTTCGTGTTAAATTATGTCTCCTGAAACTGAAACATACGCAATTCGACGAAAGATGTGTTTGATTGAATTTATTTTTTCATCTCTTTCAACTCATTCTTATGTGCAAAAGAACGCTTGCATGTGTCGGTCTCAGGGGACAGAAATTTACATGACCTTTTAGTAGTGTGTAGGCACTAAATTGGGTCTATTTGTGGATGGAACTTTGTCCCATACGATATATTTGTTATCAAATGCAGTTTTCGTACGTTTTTTTTTTTTTGATCTTCTGATTTACGGCGTTGCCAGCTGTATTCTCTCTACCCAGCATACAATTTCACAAATCAAACTATAATAATATTAGAAACACTTAAGTGATTTCCACATTTAATTTAGCAGCCATCCGATAATCAAAACATTATAATTTACTCTACACAGATTTTGTTCCTTTGGTCTGTGTTTAGATGGGCCATATGAAAAACATACAACCGAACCTCAGGCATTTTTATAGCAAATTTTACCAATAACAACATTTTTACTACGCTTTTCATACAACAGGCCATAGTTGGGAACATAGAAAAAAAAATTTCTCTAACATTGGGTCTACGGTTTTCTTGTTAAATCATTGTTATTTTACCTATGTGAACAATTAGTTTATAACGTGTGACTATTATATGTACATCTTGGCTGCATTACTTGGCTAAAAGGTTCGATTTAGGCAAATGTAGATCTTTTGAAGATCGTGTAGATAATCTGTTCAACATAATCAGTAAAGTCATGACACATAAAAAGTTGAGGAAATCGAAAGTTACGCGAAATTGAACAACTATAAATTGATAAATAATGTCTCAATTGCTTATGAATAAACCGCTCATCTTAAAAGCTACATGATTTTGTTGATTATCGCCAAGTTAATGACATATTTCGTCCATAGGCCGAATGAAGGAGCTAGGCTAACAGTACATCCCGTTACCCTATTATATATATTAAATAATAGCTGAACCCAGTGCGAGCCTTGCTATGCTTGCAAATAAATGAATGAAAATATAATAGAACTGGCGCTTTTGTGTTCACTTTGAATGTTGTTTTGTTGTATTCTCCATATGCGCGGAGTAACGATATCTAATGATGAAATTTGTCAGAAAGCAGATAATTTCCCATCAACATGAGAGGCTCTAGGAGTGGACAGTAATTGTATACTACCTTCCTGTATACTACCTTCATAAGAAAGAGGAGGGGTCTCAAACCACCATTGAAACATTTCTTGCTTCTAAAAACTCTCACATGCCAAATGTGGTTTCCTTTGCTTGATTAGTTCTCGAGTTATGCAGAAATATGTGTTTCATTTATATGGGAGCCCCCACTTTCAGAGAAGAGAGGAGTCTCTTACTACCTTAGGAACCTTCCACGATCCCAAAAACTTCTCCATACAAAACTTCACGCCGATTAGTTCAGTAGTCTCCGAGTCTATAAGGTTCAGACAGACAGACAGAAATTCATTTTTATACATATAGATAGATATATATAGATTTCATGGGAATGGGAGGGACCATCGGGGTACACGATTGAAGCACTCTGCATGGGGAGAGTGGGAATGCCAACTCACCATTGCTAACAGTTTGTGAATAGAGGGCGGGCTCTACTTCCCGCCCGTTGGGGCATCCTCATATCGGATAGCTCGTTCTTATGACCAATTGTTCAATCTTGTTGTTGGAAGGAGATTCTTTATATCCCTTTGGAAACGGATAAGTGATGTTGCCTATCAATCCATCTAACCCGTTTTTGGCCCTTCGTACAATGGCATGATTAGGATAATCAGTGGTTATTAAAGCTTGATCAAGTCTAACAAAAAGGAGAACCCATTGCAGTCGGACTTAGTTTCCGTGCTACAATGGGTGATAGTACATATCACACATCATACCATACATAAGGCTGCTGCATGAATACAGGGTGCGGCAGAAAATAATGCGAAAATGTTCAAACTTGAGTATTGGGTTAATTCGTGTAGCTAGTGACTAATTTCTGTAGAAGTGTATTTGTTTATGTTTACTTTCAAGTGCTGCATCCAAACATTCTATTTGTTTTATTGCAAATTCGTAAAAATGTTCGCGAAATAAGTGATCACCAGTTTGTTGCTCGCCCAGAAGAAGCCGAAAGAGATTGCCAAAGTGGTAGGGTGCCATTTGGCAACAGTTTACCGCATTAACAAGTCCCTGCAGGATGGTCCTACGCAGCGAAAGCCGGGAAGCTGACGTCCACTCTTTGCACGCACGCCGAACGTGATCAAATCGGTCCGTGCAAAAATGGTCGCAACCTGGTGCGTTCCATAAGAAAATTTGCAAAAGAAGCCAATATTTCGGAGAAATCCATGCGGAGAATCATCAAAGAAGACCTGCATGCAGGTCCAGAGCCAGAGTGAAACGCCACTTGATTACCGGGTCAAGGAACTACGAGTGACTCGTTCCAAGAGATCCTGTTCTCCGACGAAAAGCTTTTCAGCATCGATGCTGTGGCCAATAGCCGCACGGACCGGTTCATTTCACCGCAGAAAATGAAATTCAAATTTCAAACCAAACATCCGCCTGGTGTCATGATGTTTGGCTTGGTGGCGTCCAACGGTTTGAAAATGCCGCCTGTTTTCATTGATGCTGGAGTTAAAATCAATACCGAAGTGTATATCGGTATTTTAATGGACCAAGTGCTTCCCTGGGTGAAGGCCAACTTTTCCGAGGACCAAAACGTTGTCTTACAGCAGGATAGAGCGCCGTGTTTATCGAACCCAATCGAACCCAACAATGGTTGAACGATAACATGAAGTTTTGGCCGAAGGATTTGTGGCCCCCTAGCAGTCCAGATCTTAATCCGTAGGATTATTCGATTTGGGCATATGTTGAAGCACGAGCCTGCAATACATCACACCCTCACACTACCCTGAAGTCAACAATAACACGCACATGACAGTCAATGTCGGAGGACTACGTCCGAAAGGCATGCTCTGGCTTCCGGTGTCGGCTCGAGGATGTTATTAATAAAAATGGAGGACACATTGAATAAATTTGTTTAAAAGGACTTTATAAAGATAACGGCACTCGAAAATGTTGATATTTCGCTTAAATTAGTTGAAAATGGGATTTGAAAGATATATACAAAATTTTGGCATTATTTTCTGCCGCAACCTGTAGTTCATTTAGTTGATTCATTTCCGTTCGTTTAATGAGATAATCTTATGAGTATCATTTTGATTTCTTGTGGCATAAGAAACATAAGGCATTCCAGTTAATTTCGCTAGTTCTTTTGGCCTCAGTGTAGATGAATCGATACTTTTGAGGGTGATGCAATATTCAAGTGTATGTATATTAGAATACTTTTCGAAGTGAGTCAATACTTTTGACTGGTAGTGTGAGTAGCGATTTAAACCACAAGAAAGTGTGATGGTGGTTTTTAATTGCAATAAAATTGTAATTTTAAGTTACACTTGATAGCCGATTTGGACCGATTAAAACTAATATTAAGGATGCTGTAGTGGCCACTCACAAAGTATGATTGTGGGTTTTCATTGGAAAAACACTTTCAATCTGTATAACTACACTCAAGAAAATATTTTTGTACTGGAACTAATATCTGCATCAAGCAAGCTGAACGTCCTAAAGAGCAATCTATTCTAGTCCACCTAAAATTACAATTGAAGAATATGGTGGAATTGGATGGTTCTAGAAGCATTTCGTGCCTTCTGGCAACTTTATGCTTCTATTGATTTCCAAGCTCGTCTGTTTTGTAGGAACCGGGAGAAACGCGGTCCTATACCCAATGATTTCATTTCCAATCCGCTCAACCAATCGCATTGTAGGCGTATTCAAGCTTTGGTAGATCGACAGGCATTCGGTGGGTAACCACCTGATACCTCAAAGCAAGATGCTAAGAAGCAGCCCGGAAGAATCGATAAGCTTCCTACCCCTGAGCGAATATTTGATTTTTTTTTCTTCCAGAAAAAGGAGAAAATCGGGCAAAATAGAATAGCATGAAACTACCACCATGCCATTCTTCGATTTTTCCTACAACGAAAAAGCTCTTTTTAGGAATCATTATTACATTATTAAGTTTCATTTAGGGTCCCTTTTTTAACTGTGCGTTGGCTAACTATTTTTCGCTCAATTTTTAAATAGGTCTCAAATAATGATGAGAGACTCTCTTTGTTAACTAACATTTAATTGATAACTAAGTCGATTTGACATTTTCCATTACACTCTTTGCATAATATGTTATAATCTTCGAATCTGTAGGACGAACGCGGTAGAATGTTTGTTCTAAAACGGTTACGAATTCAACGAGAGAGTGAACGAAAAAAGAAAGCATGTCTCATTGTTACAAAGCACCTTTTGAAAAATTGAGCGAGATTTGCAAACAGTGATATACACATATAAATATTTTCTATCACGTTTTAATCACTTTATACATCCCTGATGGAATAACTTTTCATGTCTCTCATCAAACAGAAACCCGCAACCAACCCTTACTCTCAGGTTCTAACGCAAGCAATACAATAAAATTCCATAAAGTTTCTATTGAAGAAGCATCAATCCAATAATGAACTCTTCAGCATGGATGCACTTCGACCTCCCGACCAGACAGTGCACTTGCATTACATAAAACCACCGCTGTGGTCGCTGATGATCATTTATCCCTGTAGGTGCCATGATTACATTTTGCCATATATTGGTATTACAGGCTGTCATAGATACTCATGGAGCTCCGCGGCAGCCGCTACTTAGTCACTCTTGGCTAATGCTGATTTATGAAGAAAACACAACCATGCGCGAGGTTTTCTGTATTAACTATCTTTTTACCTTCCATTGCGGCAGACCTCGGCAGTTGATACCTTCTTGCGGCGAGACTCCAGCCTTTGTTATTACCCCACACCATGCTGCCTCCAAGGAGCAAGTCCACCGGCAGCATCAGGCATTTAAGTGATGAGAGAGTTCGCTGGAAATCGCAGCCTAAATAACAAGGGGCAAACAAAAAAGATCAAAACTGCATCATAAACATCACATACCAATTATTGCGCTCATATTGCACGTTCTCCGAAGCGAGCATAATTTTCATCGTGCGTTTTCTTTTTCTCTTGCCAAGCTGAAGCACTTTTTTGACCGTCCACTTCGTGTTTTGAGTGCGGTTTAACTCATTCATCGATTGGTGGCCAATTTCGTGGTTTTACAAGAACAAAAAAGAAACACAACAAAGCTTCAATTATGGTCGTGGAGATGCGTGGTCAATGTAAATGAGTTAAATCTTGTATTTTCTCAACACAATTGAACGGTACATAGCCAATCTTGCGGAATGAAAGGTAGCTAGAGAGTGTCATTTTGTTTTGCTGATCGATCGTTCCAATTGATATTGATTGCCAATGGTAAATTACGGGCCTAGCGATGGCATTCGATGGAAAGTGCGCATCGATCGACTGGTGAGATGAAATCTACCGTCTGTATTTGATAGATTTTGACATAGGCGTTCAATTGATTTAAAGAGCATTGCAACTTGTTTCGTGCTGGCGGAGGAAAAACTGAAAAAGCTTTTGAATTACTGTGCACACGAAACACGAATCGGAGGATATAGAAATGCGTGAATAATGGAGCAATCTCTTCTTTTTTTGTCTATTCTTGTTATAGCGGGTATAAAGGAATCGTAAACCTTGATTCGAATGCTGTTAGTTCAATTTGTACGACCTTGGAAGATGCCACTATAACGGACTTGAAAATTGCTTCAGATTCCATTGTAGATCACTTTCTCTTAACCGGATGATCATGTGGTCGTGTGAGTTGCTTCACTGTAATACACGCCCGAACAATTTGATTCAATTTTGAGCCATTTGCGACTTGTATTCGTCAACAGTGGAGTCATTTAAATTCGAGTAAATCTGGTTGGGAAGGCCAAGTCTTGTTGAACTTGTAGGTGTGCACTGCATTATTATTTATTCTCCTAGAACGAAAGTGAGGGGGAGGACGAGATGGGCTAAGAAAAAGAGGACTTTAGGTTAATTCGTACACATCGTATCAAAGGACCTAAATTATAATGAGAGATTCTCTCCTATCTCGTTCTTTTTCGTTAATTACAGAACCGTAATAAAACATTTCTAAAATTCTACAGATCGAAAGGTAAGGGTGCTTGCCAGCATGTTATGCAAAGCATATGACGAAGAATGTAAGAACGACTGAGTTATCAATGAAAAAGAAAGTAAACAAAAAAGAGCCTCCCATTCTTATTTCGAACCATTTGAATAGTTTAGCGAGGGTTGAACGTTTACTTTCCTCAAAAAACATGGCAGATAGCTGCAACTTACCAGATCTGCTGATAGATTTCACTGCAGTTGTTTTTTTGCTTTTGTGGCGCGTTCACACATTCGATTATTCAAAAATGCCATTGTTATGTATTTCATGACGACAAAAACAGATCCAGTTCTAGCATTGAAACTGAAACGCAATTCAAATTTGAATTTAAAATTTATAAGGAGAAGTTGCTGTACATAAGGAATTCCGAGTTAGTACGATCAACAGTCAACAGGAAATCAGTGATATACAATACTCGAGTACTTTTTCCAACAGACATATCTGATTTTGCAAACAAAGAGGGAAAGTGAGATTCAAACGTAAACTTTCCAAAACTCTCAGCTCCCTCACGGAAAGTAGCATCACTATCATGTTAGCAAAATATCATACCATGTGTTGGTGGCCCTAGTTTGCATGAAAGTGCTAAGGGTTTCAGGAATTTAACGTATGAATCTTACTTCCCGTCTTTGTTTACAAAATCTGATACGTCTGTTTCAAAAGTACTCGAGAATTGGTGAAAAATATGTTTAGTTGAAGGCCCACTCGGTCCCAACTACGTTAGCTATGGGTGAGCTGTCCATAATAACTTTTGCATCCGCCATTTCAGTTTTCTTGGCACTAATAGTGGGCGATGTCGAATCGAGATTTCAAAAAATCGATCACATACCATTCCAAAACTCACCAAAACTTTGGTACACTTTAAATCTAAAGTTAAAGGTTGATTACTTTTTCCTCAGCAGGAAAAATGTGAGGCTTTTGTTAATAATGCACCGATATCGAAACTTTTATTTCTAGCTTCCTATCGCAGATGGCAAAATGAGTAACAAAGCAGACTTTTTCAGAATGGGAAAAATCATTGCTTCATCTAATTCTCAGCAACAACATCAAGCCATGTCATCGTTTTCTGAAGAGGGACAGTTCTTATAACATGTTTTGCAGCAAACTAGTTACATTGCGGCTGTTTTGATCTACATCTAGATCAGTTGATCGATTTTATTACAGCTGATGTAGCTAAACAAAAACATGAAATTTAATTCCTGTTTTCGTTTATTTGCTTTGTGAGAAATTGAGCCGGAATTGGAAATGGGAATGCCGTGACTAATGACTAAGGACTTATGATAGGTTGTATTGAATATTTCCATTATAATCATTTTGAATTCTACGATAAAATTTTATGCGCACTACCCCCGAACTAGCAAAAGCAAAAGTACTTAATGTAATGAATACCGTAATTAGTGAACTTTGAAGTTTTGGTGAAAATGATGTTGCTCAGTACAGAAAATTGCCTCAATGGAACTAAAAATGTCAAAAATGTACTTGAATTTCAACTATCCGGCTGTAGTTGTTGGACAAAAAGAATGTCAAGCACTATTAAAGTACTGAAACTGTTATTAATGTACAAAACAAAATTTTATTGAAAATGTTTCGCAATTGATTGAACCGTACACCGTTAGTATGTATTTCAAGTGTAGCATTCCTATTTTTGTTCATATGTAAATCAATGTATGAGTGTATTCTGATTCCGATGAGTGTGTTTCCGTGTGATTTTCAGTTCAGCGTGCAATAGGCCTTTTCCATTTTGAATACAGTCCTGTTCCATTTCCTAATTTCATTCAAGCCAAGCGAAAGATAAAAAAAAATAAAGTACGCGCTTCTTGTTTTTTCGAGTATCCCTGTAACAATAGGTATCCAAAGCAATTGAGTTTTGTACAGCGTATCATGCTTCAAATCATATGCTCATTTAATTTTATGGTGAATATTGGCATTATAAGAGCCGAGAATTAGTGCGCCTCGGAAAGAATGCGTGTTTACAACAACGAAAACAAAATTAAAACAAATACATTCGATAAATTAATCATGAATTTTCTAAAAATTGACGGACTTCAATAAGGTCATCTAAAAGAACTCCGAAATTGGTCTCCCATCTACAGTTCATTTGCATTACATTTAATATTTGGTGGATTGCCAAAAATAATTCCACATTTCAATTTTTTCTTTCTTTCCAAAAGGGGGATAAAAAAAAACCACGGTGGGCCAAAACCCATTTTTCTTTCACAAGAAATAAAAACCAATTTGCCGTATAATGCATTTCCTGAAGGCAAGATAATTTTAAAATGCCTCTTCAACTGACGCTAATAAGAAAATATGAATGAGTCCTAAGACGGCATTTATAAAACAGCATTTTACAAGTTCATAAGGACGAAATAAAACCATTGATAGGAGTAAAAGGAATTTGAGAATACTAGGTTTTATGATCGTTTCAAACAAGCTGTGTATATTCTCATAAACCTGACTAGAATATGAAACCTATTGGCAGCTCTTGGTGCCATAATATAACCAAACTGATTTCTAGTGGCTTCCATAAGACTTTTAAAAACACTCAATAGAGCTGTATTGTTTTGGCAATATAACTTGGGATGTTTCATCATCGATCAAAACGCAGGCAGACGGTCGTTGCAAAATTCAGCTGTATTATCTTCTGGTTCTGGTTTTTGCCGTGAATTTTTGCTCAGCACTTTGTTCTGCTATTTTTTGCATCTTATAAGTCTTCAGGTTGTTATGCTTCTTGATTCTTAACACTATTCCGACGGAACTAACAGCCTTTTTGTACAAATCATGAATCGACATCGATCGGTACCGATGGATGAGATTGACTACCTTCAGATCCAATTTTGGGTCTGAACCTGGTTTTCTTCCCCTTTTTTGCAGTTCGTCGAACGAGTAGTGTTTTCCGAACTTTTTGATGATAGATTTTACATTTTTATGATGAGTTTCGAAACGTTTCGCTATTTTGTTCATCGAGACAATCTTATCACGAAGCCACGTGTCCACCATTTGAATTTTAACACTCTTTTCGATTCACGTCATCTCGAAAATGATCACTGTTTACCGAAAATTCAGGATCTGATCAAGTTGCTGATAGATGAACGCGTCGAATGTAGGTAGGCTCAGACCGATAGTCGAGTATGAGTGAACGCATCATAAGCATTGCCAGTTTATTTTCGATACAATCCCTATAGCTGTCTACCTAGGATTGACTCTAGACCGCTAGGTGTATTCAAGGAACAGGTTGACAAAACTGTCACAAAGTTTAACGTTCTGTTAAATCTACTATACCCATTAATCAACCAAAGGTCTTTATCATCCCTGAATAACAAGCTTGCTGTCTGCAAACATATCATATACCCGGCAAGCCAGTCTAGGAGAGTTGAGCAAAAACACACCACCTGAAACCGTATTCATAACATGTTCCTCAGGAAGATCATAAACACACCACAGAGGACAAAAACAACTGACCATCTACCATCTATTCTGGATAAAAAAAAAACACTTGAGAAACACTTTACTGAGTCTATCAATCGCTATAAGGCCACACATTGAACTATCAAGTTATTCGAGACCTCGTTCCCCACCTCAAGTATTCTAGTAAATTCTAGTAAAATTGTAGTCTTAGTTGTTAGGTAGGTTAACAAATAAATTAATTAAGAAAGTGTAATAGCACATATAAAACACATCAAACATAAAACACAACCCTAATCACTTAAAAAATCAAAAATAGCTTAAGATAAGCAAATAGTTATGAGTAAAGACAAAATTCTACTACTTATAACCTTTAACCAGTTTTCCTGTTTAAGGGGCGAGGATCTTAGTTCTTGGATTATTAGTTCCCAGACGGATTTTCACAAAAATTTTGCTTTTTTTTTTCAATACAGATAGATTCAAGGGTCCTCCCTTAGCTCAGTCGGTAAAGGCGCAGCTACAAAGCAACACCATGCTGGAGGTTGCTGGGTTCGATTCCCGGCCTGGTCTAGGCATTTTTCGTAAAGGAAAATTTCTCGACTCCCTGGGCATAGCGTATGATTGTACTTTCCACACAATCATACTAATGCAAAAATGGTACATGGCATCGAAAGCTCTTAATTAATAACTGTGGAAGTGCATTTAGAACACTAAGTTGAGAGCAAGCAAAAAGCTAATTGTGAAAGCAATAAGCTTGCAATGCTAAAGAAAAAGAAGATTTCAATTTTCAACTTTCTTTATGAATATCTAGATTAGTTGTGGAGAGGAACAAATTTTTGAGATTTTATTTAGAGTTAAACATACCTTCTTATTTGTTTACTTTGCCTACTGACTCCGTTTGTGCGAAAATGCATTTAACACGCGTTGGCTGCACATTTACCGTATTTGGTTTGATTTTACCAAAAACAGCTGGAAAAGGTTTTGGATAAATCTTTATAATTACCAAACGGTTCAGTATTTTTTTAAGAATGATATTGTAAAATTGACAATATTTTTTACAGGATCGTTTCACATTTTTTTTCTAAGTCTTTATTAGGGTGACTTGTAGCCTTCTGGGATAGTTAATCACCATCGTCTCAAAATCTTTTTGTTTTACTTTTCTAATCTTGCCGGATAATTATCATGCCTATAGAATTTTGGAGTCGGTTCTTGGCCTAATGAATACAGCTAACACTACCTCTTTTCTTCAAATATAATAATGTCTGACACAGAAAGAATCTGACGCACATTTTGATCGAATGTGGATTTAGAAAGTGTTGAAACCTGGTTAAACTTTCAAAATCCCTTCTCATTTCCAAACTTGGTCTACTGATTTCGATATGTTTGCTTTTTGAAGAGCCGGAGAGATGCAGACAGGGTTTTACTTTTATTAGAATGGATTACTATCATACAAATTTAGGGTTTTGGGATTTTCGTATACACGTAGACGTTGGGGCGTGTTAATCTTATTCTAAAACAATGTATTCCACTCAACGGTCCAAATGATTCCCACAAAAAAATTCAAACTCAGTTTGAAAGTTTAGCTCCCACGCCCAACAAAAATATATCAAAAGCACAAAGAAAAACTCATCAACCATCATTAAGAGACAAAGTCAATGCCGTGTTGGCCCTTCGTTCCGAAACCATTTGATCCATACCCTTTACATGGCAATTGCCATTTCACGCTTTCCATGAGAATCGTTTCAAACACTTCTTCGCTCATCACACCATGAAACTAAACTTGAAGTGCTGCTAAATTACAACATTTCTAATTCACTTCATCAGTTGTTACTACCGTTTTCAAGCAATCATTGAGAATTAATTACCGCATGCTCAATCAGGTATTAAAAGTTGATCTGGTCCGACAAACCTTGAAATGATATGTTCTTAATCAACCTGTTTCCTTATTAACCCATTTTGTCGCAAGAACCTCTATTAGCAATTCAGCAAAGCCCATGATTATCAACAAACTAGTTTCCGAGCCTTTCTCTAGAGTTACGCTCACCTGATCACGATTTTTGTTGCACTTAATCTATTCTAAAGCGCCAGGTACTGGTTTTGCCTACCGAGCTCGAACATGTTTCTTCCAAACTGGTTTTGACACTTAAGAATTGCACAAAGAGATCACTTACTCTCGAACATACTAGAACTTCATTTGGCTCTTCCCGAGTGCTACTAATGTGGTAAAGTTCAAGGTGTGGCTTATTATGCAAAATTTATGGGTGCTTAAATTGCACTTCGTATATTCCACCTGAGGTGCCAACAGATGCAAAAGAAAAAGAAGAAGAAGATCCATGTTGTGGAGCTTAATTTAACTGGAAAAGTGCACACTCGATTACAGCAACAAGAAACTGCAGCATTAGCAGAGAAAAACGATAGCTTTTTACTAAACAGTTACCGCTCTTGGTTGATAGGGAAAAAAACCACGACGTTGAATAAGGTTGCGAGTTTCGTATTAATGACTAATTGCACTACTTCGGTTATTGTTACAGATGCCTTCTTCTTTGCAGTTTCTGCAAACTGTCAGGCTGACGTCATAGTGTTAGATAAATCTCCCACTTTCACTGACTATCATTTCGAGTCTGTTATCGTGTAGCATTCAAATAATTTTATATTGCTGATACAAGCAAAAAAAAAAATCGACAATTGAAAGACCAGATTGATTAGCGCACACAGCCACTTATAGCCACCTATAGCATGGCCTTGAATTGGCTCGTATCGCTGGAAGATCACATTTTTGTAGTCCATTACACTGAAAAAGAAATGAATTTTAAAAGTTGTAAGCCAACGGAAAAGTAAAGAACGAAATTGTTTCCATTTGGCTGGGTTAAAAATCATCATTACAAATGAAAAAAATAGCAATAAAAATATGTGAAGTCGCCTCTAAATTATTAAACACTGTGCCAACGGCAAAATAACAAATCGCACTAGAAAAACATAAAATAGCAACCAAAAATTGATAATTCACTTTCAATAATTCAAAAGTGACAGGTAAAACTTTCAAAAAAGCAATGGAAATAAGTACAAACTTCTGCCAAAATAAAAGGTTCTAGCGCTATACATGTGACAGAAGTCTTCAAATCTTTCAAATCTTTCCAATTGAAACCAATGCTTAATAATTTAGTGGCAATTTTGTGAATTTTCAATGCTAAATGTTCATTAATTAGTGCCAGTATATATTAAAGTCGTTTCCAATTTATCAAGCAACAGAACTGATTCCAGCGATATCTGGCTTAAGCCTACTTAAAAGATCCCATTAATTTATGCCAAATCCAGCATTCCCTTAGTGTGCAATGGATAACGCAGAAAAACAAATAAATCTTTGAAACTGTGTACCCTACACAGAAAAAAATAATTAATTTTAACAAGCGCGTACAATTTCCCTTCGTTTAATTACAAGCCAAAGAAGGTGTTAACAACTAAATTGTTTGCAATATTTGCGCCATTCAACAAAGTTTGCAATCTATCAAACAACAGGCTAGATAACATGTTTTTTCTATCTGTGTACATAGTAAATAAAACCTGAATATTCATTGTTATATTGATGCGTGTAAAATTGTATCTCATTCCACATGATACCGCGACTTGCAAGAAATATTTCTATGATAGATGTGCTTTTGCAGTCAATGTAGGAAACATCTCTGAACTTGAGACGCTTTATAATGTTAACTTCTTTGTTATGTGATGCTCCATTAATGAGCATAACATTGAATAGAAATTAACACTACTTTTTAGAGCTGTCTCTATTATATTTTATATTTTATTAATAGTGACAAACTCGGGTTGTTGCACCGAGGATGACCTTGATGCAAGATAACCATTAATTGGGAGCTTTCGATGCCAGGTACTATTTTTGTATAAGTATAGTTGTGTAGCAAGTACAATCTTACCCTATGCCCAGGGAGTCGAGAAATTTTCCTTAACGAAAAATTCCTCGCCTAGATCGGGAATCGAACTTTATCGACTGAGCTAAAGAAGGACCGATCCATGGATCCAAAATGGAGCCTTTGTCCGTATCTAATCCTAATACACTTAACAAAAATATTTTAAAATGATCCTCTACTGCTTTTAAGCACCTGTCAGTATCTTGTGGTATCAGTGGTTGAAGTTCAGACGTTCAGAACTTTAACGAAAATGTTATGCTAAAATACTGAAAAACAAATCCATACTCTTATGATAAAGGATTTTGGAATGCGAATATGATCCCAAGGCGAACTGAAATTATTGATTGAATGAGAATGGGGAATGTACAATATAATTTCCAGGTGCACGGTCGTCAGTTGCATCCCTTTATGTCAAATTGACAACTCTTCCCAGGCTACGCCAACCAGCGTCACCATGCTGCTGCTGGCAGTCTTTTGTTCTCACATGATTCGTGGAGGCATAAGGAAGGAACTAATGAGGACCGGAGGACGCTCGTACCAACAATCCCCTAGTAGCACATTTGTTCCAACACAGAACAAAATAATGAATTTTAACAGGCACGTAAAATTTCCCCTCGTTTTATTCCAAGCTAAAGGAAGCGTAAACAACGAAATTTTATGCAATCTTTCATGCGCCATACAACAAAGTGTGCAATCTTCCATACAACAGACTAGATTTAGGCGTTATCTGGCCTAAATTTACATGAAATATCCCATTAGCATTCCCTTTATGTGCATTAAATAGCGCTGAAAATTCAATGTTTATCCGTGAACCCAGTAGAGGTGACTGACTAAATGTTCATGGTATAGAACATTGTGGTAGTTTGACTTCGTCACTTGTCTACCACGCAATGTTTATAATATTTTTGCTACTAACAAAAGCAAGCCACATATTCAAAGCAGGAATGTACCTGCTAAATAGAATCTGTAGGCTGTACAATTATTACATTGTAACTGATGTATGGCTCTAATTATACTGCTTCACTTCAACAATCAATAAGCAGTTAGTGAACCTCAGTTTAGGAAACAGGAAATTAAAACGAAAATGGAATTTGAAAGATTGTTGGGGTGTTGGAGACCGTTCCCCAACAGCAATAGAAAATTTTCTTCCGGAAAACGTTTTTTAACCGAAGCATTGATTCAAAAGTTTGTTGACATGCAATGTAAAGTACCTCTAAACACTTCGTTAAAGATTTGCGACTCATGCCGATTACACTACCGAACTGATTTGCAAAGGAGCTTAGGATGATTTAGAAGAAGTACCTTCAGCAATTTCGATAGTATCAGGAAGTCCCAAGGAAGTGAAGTACCACACTACTCAAGAACGCATAACATCGATCTCTTCAACATGGGAATTTCCGGTATCAGCGTGTCTCCAATATAATTGAAGAAACTTGATCAGATCAGTTACCCAGAATGTGATGAAATAATAAGGGCTATGCGGAAAAAAACATATTCAACTTTGCCGAAGAAGAAGATTGGTACAGGAACAAAAATCCAAGGAGTATGATAAAATTATTAGCCAACTGAAAAAAAAAATCTTCCGTGATGAGACTACAAAGGCCGAGAAGTATCGCATTTTAACAGTTTTACCCAAGTCGTGGTCTGTGCAAAAAGTGGTGATAGAGTTTGGTATAAATAGTCAAACATGGCAAAGGAAGCCAAAAAATTGGCTGATCAAAAAGGAGTATTATCTACACCAGCTAGTTATCGTGGACATGGCTTGAGTGATGAAGTCAAACGTAAAGTTCTTCAATACTATAACTACGATGACGATAGTCGATCATTGCCGGGTAAAAAAGATTATGTTTCCGTTGATGGTAAGCGTCAACGTGTTCCGAAAAGATTGTTGATGATGTCACTGAGCGAAACATACTTAAGATTTGGTAAAATTAACCTAAACTTTAAAATTGGATTTAGTTCATTTGCGTCAATGCGACCTAAGTATTGTAAATTATTAAGTACACATAATGTGTGTGTTTCCATAATCCACAAAAACGTAAATTCAATGCTCCATGGCTTAAACAAATATTTTTTGATCCTTGAATTCAACTATTACATGGAAAAAAAGTTTGTGACCTACCAACCAGATCAACATATTGCTATCTCCGTGAATGTGAAAACTGTCCAAAAATCGAAGATTTCGGATAATGGATGATGAAAGAACTACAAAAAAATACGACTTGATTGAAATATGTTATGAGCAATGTATTTCTACTGATAGGTGCGATATAGAAACCATAGTTAAACTAGTGGATGAATTTGTGTCATACTTTAGTGAAAAATTAGAAAAAATAGTAACTCATGATTTAATTAAAAACATCAGTCTTCATTTCTTAAAGATAAAAAGTAGCATTGCAAGAAAACGAAGTTGTCATAATATGTTATTTTTCTGAAAATTATTCTTTTGTTCTTCAGGATGAAGTTCAAAGCCATCATTGGAACAATGATCAAGGCACAACCCTTTTGTTATATATTTCAAAGATAAAGGAGAATTACAAAATTTGAGTGTTGCTGTTGTGTCTGAAGTCACGAGTCATGATACAATAGCAGTGTTTATATCCAAACTATTAACATTTTTAAAAAAGCGAATGCAAATAAAAAAAAATAATTATGTCTGATGGAGCTGCATTCAATATAAAAATAAAAAAAAACTTTGCAAGTTTATGTCAATTTAAATCAAAATATAACATTGACGTAGAATGGCAAACTAATGCAACTTTACATGGTAAAGGACCTTGTGATGCAATTGGTACTTTGAAAAGGATGACTACTAGAAAAAGCCTTGCAAGACAGCATGAGCATCCAATTACAAGTGTAATAACTTTGTTTGAGTGGGCTAGTAAGGGAAATTAAGATTACCTGACCACATTATCGTTTTGTTTTGTGTCAGAACTACATAGCACATAGCAACAAGCAAAATTAGTTCCAGGAACCCAGAAGTATGATTGCTTTGTACCTATTTTCGATAATAAAATAGCTGCTAAACTGTATTCTAACGACGAAGTAAGCAGCTTGCATGATGTATATAAAAAAGTGAACAAGTAATAAATTTAGTATTATAACATAAAATTAGTACAATACTATTTATAGTATAAACTATGGAAAAAGCCAATGTCAAACTAAAAAAACTACAAGGTACAGCCCAATGGGGTTGTGCGCCAAGGCGACGTAGGACTACGTCAGTCGGGAAGCTACGCTTTCAATCCGCTCGGAAATATCATAGACGAAGCTGTTCATAATGCTTATCGCTTTGGAGGAAACGACAGTATCGGGTTAATATGCTTCAGCACCCGGTAGATGTGGTGCTATACGTTTTCTTTTTCCGAACTTTGCTACTGGAACTGTTTACCTTCCGAGATGGTGGAGCGAGAATACACCATAAGAGCACATCCTGTTGATATGATCGACCACCTGGAGATCATTATCCTTATGGCGTTGTAGATGGTTGTGGTCTGTTTTGGAATTCAAAGTCTATTATTGCCGATAGACGTCTAGGTCGAAAAAGTGCTAATGAAACGTTGACCAGCTTTAGGAAGTAAATATGTAAGAAAATTCTATTGTAAACTCTTAAGAAAGCATTTGGTGGCTCTTAATGATGATACGGCCCGGTTGTATTTTCTACGATGGTTGAGAGGGCCACTATCTTTAATGCGTAGAAGATACTTATGGATCTGTTGGTTCGTTGGTTGTTCAACGCGCTTTGCCATTTACTCCGGGACGCGGCGTTTAAAGCAATGCCATGTTCAGTCGGGTAATGGAAATTTCAAACAGCACCAGAGAAAAATTCAAACAAACTCTTCAATTGACAAATTGATTTGGTCGACCTGAAAAGGACGGATTTAGTTGACGGGGGAGAAACATGGTTCGCGATTGAACTTGAGCTTTCTTCTTGATATTTTTGGTTCAGCTACTCGTCGTTGCGGGTGGCCATCTGCTGGTGACGTGGGATAGTTGATTCTTGTCTCGTTGTCACGAGCGGCTTTTTCCCGCAAACTCGTTGGCTTCAGCAGCCATGTTTCTCGCAGCGAGGTTGACGGGAGCATCAACAACAATAGCCAACTGCACCAACACCTCTCTGGGCAACGACTGCTCGCCAGTGCTGCTGCCAGCTACGATCCAACTGCAGATCCTACTCTGCACAGCTCCACGACCGCCGTAAAACTATTTCAAAATGCGAAGGTGTACCCTTTATATACCTTACTTAAATATGAAGTCTGTGCTAGGAAAATACTGTGTATTTGGTAAATTTACTCTGAAAAATTGGCATTATAAGACATCACCTTATATTTGCGTTAATTTCAATAGTTGAATGTTAAAAATCAATAGTTTTAAATATTTAAAACGAACCGTAGAAAATGTTCCGATCGATTGGTGAAAACATTTTTAAAATCAATCGTGGAATGACTTAGTTATTAACGTTCAAAACCTATATATTTTTCGTGACGCTCCAACTTTTCGCAATTCAAACGTGTACCCCAGTATTGAAAACACAGACGTAGTCCTACGTCAAAAAAAAACACGAGGGAGGTAAACATGTAATAAATTATATGCAAGTAGCAAAAAAGTATTTTAACTTCGACCTGCTTTATACCTCAGAAATACTAGATTCTGGTCAATTATTTGTTTCGTATGGGAGTTCCTTTTTCACATTATTGTGTACATATAACTAAAAGTCACATCAAAACAACTTTTTAGGTTAACCAAAATCTGGGTTTACTTATCGAGTCGACCAAACCGTCGTGAGATTAATAAAAATAATAATGAAGTTATCTCCTATAACTTTCAAACTATAAGTCCAATCGTGTGAAAGTCAAAGAAAAAGTTGTTGGAATATTTTTGTTAAAACAAACATAGTTTTGGTGAATAACTTATGAATAGGACGTGTTTCTTAAGTTTAAAGCCACTAATGAAATTAAATTCAAAATATCTTGAAAACGGTAACCTTTACGGAGATCATAATCGACACATTTCGATTACAAAGTTAATGTTTAACCTTTTTTTTTGCATTGAAAAGTACTTTTGATAAACTTAAATTAATTTTATAAAAATCTTCTAAAAGTTGCTATCAGGAAAAAATTTTTAACAGTTTTTCTTCCAAATTTTATCATCGAAATTTAAAAAAAAAATTAAAAATAGTGTATTTTAAGAATTTGAATTTTAAGTTTTAATTTTGATTTTTTTATGGCAAAATAAATATTTATTTTTCAGTGTGTATTTTTTATTTATAGACATTTTGATTCCCTACCATTATTTCTCACACATTTTTTCTCTAAAACGAACGATTTCCGAGTTACTGTTTTCCTAAAACTGTTGTATCAAAAACACATAAGCCTTTCTAAAAAATACTCTCGAGTCCAAACAATATATCCGTATGTCAAAATACGTACTCTGTTATACTGAATATGGTTGCGAAATTTCGTCCAAATCCAAGTGGTTCGTGTCAAATTTCGACATTTTATGGCCAGTTTCGCCTGGAACTGCTCTATAGAAGCTGCAACAGCGGAAGTCTTTCGATGAATGGATGCCCAGCTAAGTAACGGACATGTATTCTTCTATAGTTTTTTGATATCGAATGATGTTATATTATTGCATTTAAATTAATTTCATTAAAATCACTATAGTACCTATGAGACTCACTACAAACATTATTGCGAAGCAAGGAAACGGAACTGCAAATCGAAATTTTATGTTTACTTTTTCCATATGCTATAGAATTTAAGATTTGGAAAATAATTTTAAATCGATTTTTTTTCTCATAGCTACATTTTCTAAACTTTCAGGTTAACAAATGGAATAGTTATAATCATTTTTATATTCATTCACTATATGATTTTTCATTATAATATAAATTCACTTTATTGCTATTCTTTATTATATTCATTTACTTAACTAGGTGAGGTGAAAAGTAACACCCTTGGGAATGAAAAAAAAAAATTATTCGCATATGTCTTTTTATTTTATTCACGGAATTCTCCTTTTAGCTCAATACACTTATTCCAGCGATTTTACAACTTCTTGATCCCGTCCGAAAAGTTATTTTCCGGAAGGTCTGCAAGATACTCCTCCGCGGTGTCGATGATTTCCTCGCGTGAGCTAATTTTTTATTGATGAGCCATCTTTTGACACCACACGTCAACAACAATCAGCTGTCAAAACAAAACTAAAGGCAGTATCGCACTGAAATTTGGCGTGTATGCCTAATTATGAACAGACTACGAGGCATTTTAAACTTTAGCATCGTATTTTGGTCAAGGAGGTTACTTTTCACCCCACCTAGTATTTTATGTATTACTATATGACTATGTTGGATCGTATCGTTGGAAAGAAAATCTTATGTTCCCGTGGGTTTCGCGTAAGTTTCTCTGTTTACGGGTCCGCTCCACCGTTTCACCCCTTCATATAGCGTTACTGTGAATACAAACCGGTAACTCAATTTGATCTTGCTATTAAGTGGAGCTGCATACATGACAAGGTCTTAGAAGGGATGGTGGCAACCTTACATACATACATACATACAGTAGCGTGACTACATATCTTCGTCACAGTTTTCCAAATTCTTTGGAAGTGGTCCATGTTCTGAACAACCTTTTGCAGGATTCTCTTGACAATTACCCAATAACGCTCAATTGGGCGGAGCTGCGGACAGTTTGGTGGGTTGATGTTCTTTTCTACGTAATCGATCCTCCAACCATTCAATCGTCGAACGAGCATATTGGGCAGATGCCAAAATCCGGCCCGAACAGTGGCGGAGTTGTGTGCTTCTGTAGGCACTCTCTCCGGTATACTGCAACTGCAAATCGCCTGCCAAACAAGCTCATTTTGTCCGAACTTCTCTACCTGAACGAAATTCTCCGAGTCAGACACATTTGAATGATGGAAATGGAAGGAAGAGTTGATATAAGGTGTTTGAATTAATAGGTTGGGTTTTTGTGGTTTTTTTTTTTTTTGTGGGGTTTTTGTTTTTTGTGTGTGGGGGTGTTGGGTTTTTTTTTGGGGGGTGAGGGGGGGCTGCAAAATGGTGAGTAGACACCTGGGATGGAGCGTGCGTCCAGGCAACATAGCTATGGTCCTCACAAGTTCCTACCTCATGCTTCCACGGGTCACGAGATGACAAGGACCGCCAGCTAAGGGTTGCGTACTTAGCTGGTAGTGCAGCCTGGGCACTGTTGTCCTTCTGACTTCAGCTAGATTGAGGAGGTGCGTGCCGAGCGTCTGTCCACCAAGGAGGTGCGGCTCAAACAGCGTCTATCCTGGCATCCAGCGGTTGTGTATAAAACGCTGTATCGCGTCAACTATACATTAGGTGGCAGCCGCACCAAGACGATGTAGGCAGCGTGATCCCGGTAAAGAAGCATGCTGAAATCTTACTCTACCACGAAAAATGGAAGTATTCTTTATACGGTATATAATTTCAGATCAACCATGGAATTCACAAGTGTTGTATAATAATTTTGAATTTTTTTTCTTCCCCCGTGGCTATGATAATGCAAGTCCTTCTACAATTGCAGCAGGATCAGCAGACATGCAGACATGCAGACATTACAAATATAATTGTTATTATCATTTTATATTATAACATCCCTTCACAATATTATTCAATGCTATTTTCAGCTTCGCATTTGCATCGTTGTAAGTTTTGGCCCACCTAACCCACGTTATGTATTTTAAAAGATGGGATGGTTTTTTACATTTTTTTAGAGAGTGGATTATATACGACAAATTCTACAAAAAAAAAATTCTTCGTCCAAAATTGTTAATTCAAAAACTATATAACATTGTTTATGATCCTAGATTTTCTATTTTACAGACATAAAGAATCATTTATGGGCCCAGTAGGAAAAAAGAGTTATCGAAGAATTTCCTGTCATTCATTTTTAATTTTTTTTGTTTTGTATTTATTGAGTTTCCGTTTTTAGGCAGCAATCATACCCATATGAAATTTATTTCGCATAATTGTTTCCTTAAATTTTCTTTGCTATTTTGCTAGGCTGCCAGCTGATCAACTTTATTTCATAATATCACATTGGAATTTTCTCTATTTTAGAGTTTCAATCATCTAACATCGCAGCGGAAGATGCAAATAGCGGCAGTGAATTATTATTATAGGTACATTATGTAGTATTTCTTTACAACATCGTATTATTTCCATCAAAGCATGACCTTCACATTTTCATACAACAAACCTGAATTAGGCGGTATCTGGCTTAAACACGAAACATACCTTCAATTTATGACATCTAGCGTTGCATATATGTCCAGTATAAAATGCAGAAAATTACTGCTGTGGTAGGCTTTTGAAAATTACGGAATCTGTGGTAGGCTTTTGCACTTATTGCTGAATGTATTTTTCATTTCCGGTTTGCAAATGGACTTTTTACCAATTCTGAGCTGATCTGATTTGCTGTGTGCCATTTGGCTAGTGTTTGATTTTACATTTCATTCTTTGTCATTACTTCATCATAACTTACACCATCATTATATTTGGTAATATGTATTGTTTTATTGATTTTACTTTATAGATGATTTAAATATTACTTATTGTTTTTTTTTGCCCATTTATCTTTAACTCCTCCCATTTCTAACTCGGTAGCAATAACTATTAGGTCAGCAAAAAGAAAAGCAGAATCAAGTAGAAAATTGTGACCAGGGCAACAGTAAATTAAAATGTATAAATGTTAGTTTTGTAAAATTTCAATAGATTCAATAAACGTTTTCAGGATACCTCAAATCAAGATTTTGGTGAAATGCTGCTATCGTTGAAAACGAACGAAAACGTGCTTAAGCGTGAACCACAGAACGCTACACTTTAATATTTTACAACATTTCTTGCATTTCAGGATCAACCGAATGAAGATCATACATTACAGATACGAATGCTTGTAGTATTTATCATTTACATAAATATATACACCATTATATAAATATTTCATGGGAATGGGAGGGACCATCAGGGCACCCGATTGAAGCACTCTGGATGGGGAGAGTGGGAATGCCAACTCCCCATTGCTAACAGTTTGTGAATAGAGGGCGGGCCCTTCTCCCCGCCCATTGGGGCATCCTCATGTTAGATAGCTTGCTCTTTTGACCAATTGTTCAGTCTTGTTGTTGGAAGGAGATTCTCTATATCCCTGTGGATACGTATAAGTGATGTTGCATATCGATCCACCCAACCCCTTTTTGGCCCTTCATACAACGGCATGATTAGGATAATCAGTGGTTATTAAAGCTTGATCAAGTCTAACAGAGGGGAGAGCCCATTGCTGTCGGACTTAGTTTCCGTGCTACAATGGGTGGTAGTACATATCATACATCATACAATTACTTTTACACTTACAGGTGCTACTCCGATTAGTTTTGCAATTTGATAAAATGTCACACCTTCCACAGAACCGAGGGGGGAAGATTTTTTTTGATCCAATTTGTCGCGATTTGGAAAAAAAAAAGGATAAAGGGGGGGAAAAAGAAAAGGTAAAAAAAAAAAAAAAAAAAAGGGGTGGTGGGGGGGGGTGGTGTTGGGGGGGGGGGGTTTTTATTGTTTGTAATAATTTTTGTTTTTTTTTTTTTTTTTTGGGGGGTGTTTGGGGGGGGGATTTTTTATATGGTTGGGTTTTGTGTTGTTTTGTGTTTGTTGTTTTTTTTTTGTGAGTTTTTGTTTTGTTTTTAATTTTTTTTTTTTTTTGTGGGGGGGGGGGGGGGGGCAAATCATCATGGACGTGGAATCACCTGTCATCCAAATCCTCTCAACTACGTGGCAAAATACGGACAGAATTCACCACGAACTATATCAAGGATAGACAAGAACACATGGAAGACATCTTAAAGAAGTGCAAGTCGTTAATGGTCAAGGCAACCACACGATCTAAGGTTTTCCTAAAATATACAAATCAGAAAAAAAAAAAACGAATTGCTCGAGATTGTTGGCTACCCAGCCTAAATGAGTGGCTCCAGGTTCCAGAGTACATAAAATTTGTTTTATATACTTTATTTATTTTACAGTTCGGCAAGTTTTGTGCCTAATCTTCTTCATTTACTATCAAGACACTCTGGTGCATAAAATCACCAAAAATGTGTCAGGCTTTTTACAAAAAGAGAATGTTTTTGAACTAACATTGTATAACATACTATAGCTAAAACTACACAGAAAAAATTAATGAATTTTAACAGGCGCGTAAAATTTCCCCTCGTTTAACTCCAAGCTAAAGGAGGTGTAAACAACTAAATTGTTTGCAATCTTTCATGCGCCATACAACAATGTTTGCAATCTTTCATACAACAGTCTAGACTCAGGCGTTATCTGGCTTAAATTAACATGAAATATCCCATTATTTTCTGCCAAATCTAGCATTCCCTTTATGTGCATTGGATAACGCAGAAAATTAAATGTTTATTTCTATCTCAGTGGCCGCTCCCGCAATTCAAAGTTTACACCTGGGTGGCTGTTTTCTGCGTGTTACTAGACATTTCAAGTACCGTAAGCTCCAAAGAATCGTTTCATTCTGCAACCAATTCCAAACTTATCGTTAAGTAATAATCAAAGCTATTTTGTATTTTCAATTATTCCCTCAGTCTCAGAACGTGCCTCAGGCTCTCGAGTCCATAAACCACGAACCATAGTCAGCCATCGAGAGAAGGAAAAAGCAGCATAGTGGACGGCGTTGACTACTGCCTAAATCAACAAACAAGCCAGCATTCAGCCAGCAAGCGAGCGATAGCCGAAGCTCGCACATGATCGTCTTGCGTACATTTGGCGCACTTTATTCAGTCGCAAACGCGATTTGATAGTAAACGGACGCACTCCGTAGAAAATCTCGGCTTGTGGACACTGGTGCGCGCGTAAGTTTTTTTTTCGAGCGTGTGGTAAGGAGTCGTAAAATTATTACAGCCGAAAATTAGATCAAGTGTTGTCTTGAGTCTGCGTATGCCTTGAGGCGTTAACTTCAAAGTGAAATGCGTTGTTTTGTTCCTGAGAAGAGACGTCCAAAAGTTTTATGGTGCGTGGGAAGACAAGCTAGGGAACGTTTCTCAATTACGTGTGGGTCATACGCTAGGTTGTGTAATGTTCGGAATTTGGCCAAACTGTTAGTGTCGGTGAAGTTTGGATAAACTTAAGCTATGGAACAAATGTTCATTGAGTGTTTTGTGATCGGCGTAAGAATTTCATAGCATACGTAATCCACCAAGCGAATAGAGTCTCCTACCAAACCTGTATTACAACTCCCGTTTACGTGGTCCGGGGTTTGCGAGACTCTTTGAAACCGGCCGTCTAAGATGTTTGCGGGAAAAAAGGAAAAGTGATATCCAACCGGCTCCGAGAAAGATTACAACGAGCAACCTGTCGTTGGTGTGAGATGTTTGGTGCTCTCCCGTGTGCTACCGCGTTTGGCCAACTAATGTGGCCCAGTAAAGCATAGAAGTGGCTAACGCCACCCGCCACCGCCGCCGCCTCGCTCGGCACACGCCTCCAAACGGGAGGTCCACTACGATGCTGCACCAAATATGGCCAAGCATCTATCTGTGTATCATTTCGTGATTGCCTACCTCAGAGCAGTATCGATCGCGAATGCAATCCGAAACTAAGAGCAATAAATGCTTCGCCAATTCATCCATGTGATCATTTTGTGAACGGTTCCAAAGCCTGAGCACTTATGCAACTAAGTTCTGCGAATTTTTACATTTGGAGTGCGAGTTTGGTTCGGAATGGCGAGCGATTATTCATTCAGAATTTAAACATGTTTTTTCAGCTTCTTTGTGTAGAAAGCACCGCAGTGAAGAAACTGTATACATTTTTGTTTATCGTGAGTTGTTGTTGAAAACAAAAGCAATGTTTATGGAGCAGAGCAATAATTCAACGGAAAAAGGGAGAATACATCAGAGCTTTACTGACAAAATTTCAATAGTAAATCTTACTCAAGTGTATATATATGTAAATTGATGAACCAACTCTCAACTTTAAAATAAATCGATCCTTATAATGCCGACATTATATTGTTAATTATCGCTGAATTTATGACATATTTGGTATTTAGAAGAAATTTATTTCACGACTCATAACATCATCTTTAAGCCAACGTAGCTAGTTGAGATTATGATCTGTGATACAATTTTCATTGAATATGTTCAGCTGGGAGTTCCGTTTTTGGAAGTTTTCTCAGTATTTTGATTGAGTATGTTTTTTGTGCTTTTTTAATTAAACTAAAAGAAATTGCTATATCGAGAATGGCGATCACCCTTGATTTTGCGATTTCAATAAACAGGACTAGGAATTAAGAGATCATTTTCGGTTTCTTGGACTTGATCAGGAATGAAAAATCGACCTCGCACTGGCTTATTTGATGTGATCTATAACTAAAAGTGTATAAACTAGACAATTTTCACTATTGCTGAGCCGTAGATTTTGTTCAATCCTGTAAGTGTGGTCTTTCAGGGAAAAAATAGAATTCCCTGACCAAAAAAAGGTATTAAATGTATTTGTAACATTTGTCAGAGGGCGGTAGCATTTTAATGCGGTGAAGAAATTTCTCGCTATGCCTTTCTTCGGGAAGGAGGTAAATCCATTGGTCCCGGCTTATGTGTTGATGAGTTGGTGCCTCCCTCCGGTGTCAAACCAACCTTCTGCTGAAAGCCTTTGTGAATAAAATTGAACGATGACGTCCTTTAGCAAACTCGTTCTATGATTCACAGATAGAAAGAAACATATAATTTTCTGCGTTATCTAATGCACATAAAGGGCATGCTAGATTTGGCAGAAATTAATGGGATGTTTCATGTAATTTTAATCCAGATAACGCCTGAATCTAGTCTGTTGTACGAAAGATTGCAAGCAATTTCGTTGTTTACACCTCGTTTTGCTTGGAGTTGAACGAGGAGAAATTTTACGCGCCTGTTAAAATTCATTATTTGTTTCTGTGTTGTTTATGATTTCGCCATATTTTGGATCGACCGTCTATTTAGAATTTCAATTAACCCCTTGACGAAGTATAGTTCAGTTCTGAGGGATCCTCGCAGTTCATTTTCTGCCTCTACCTGACCGATCCTCAAGCATTTCCAAACTCATTGAATCGTTTTATAGCACCTCGAACTGTTTATATTGGCATTTTCAATGTCCTAGCGATAAAAATAGGACGGTTTCTTCACTTATACAGCTCAATCAAAGCACTTCGTAATGGATTTGGCTTCATTGTGACACTATACGTTAACGAATTCAAATGAAACTTTGTGCTTTTGTTTGTAATGAACTAAGGTAAAATATGCAATAGGTGTACAGATTTCAGCATCTGTCAAATCCGAACTATACACTGAGAGAAAAAAACGGATAATATATCCTTGTATGTGTTGCAATAATTTCGTGTTCGGCCTCTAGATCATTTGCAATATATTCATGGGTAATTTGTACAATTCTGTCAATCGTTCGTTAAATCAATAATTTATATTTTTAAATTTTACTGCTCATTGTTGAATTTTATGGACCTTTTCCATTATTTTTTGTAGATTTTCCGTACTACACGCTGATTTGGCCTTTGCTAATTGTCATAATAGGCGATATGTCTTGTAATGGATATGGATAAGGATGGAATAAGTTTTCAATAAAAAAGAACAATTCAAAAAAAAATTGTCAAGTCTTTCGACCCATCATAATTTATTTGGGCAATCATTAAGCGGAAAGTGAAGACATGTGGTGAAATAACCAAAATACTATCGAAATTGAGGAAGTAGTTTGAAAAAATGGTTAGTCAGGTTAATAATACATCTAAGGACTGTATAGAAAATAAGTTATCCGCATATTTTTCTTTGAAATCATATTTAAAATAATGTTTTATTCACACAAATGAATTCAATATTATTCTCTGCGAATATCTGCGAATTTTTTATCGAACATTTTCCATCAAGGTTCGGACAAATGTTTCATCACATTTTTGGACGCCTGATGATGATGATGATGATGATGATGATGATGATGATGATGATGATGATGATGTAATACTACCATCTATTGTAGTAAGGTAACTTTCCATAGCAGTGGAGTAATCTGAAAAACGATTTGATCAGATTTCTATTATTGTTTGTGATCATCAACCTCCTGTATGAAGGGCCAAAAACGTTTGGGTGGGCCCGTAAGCAGAGACACATACGCAAAACCCGTGAATTTAGGGAAAAGAATCTCCTTCCAAGAGCAAGTTCACACTCACAGCACTAGAATCGAGCCCTCGATTGACAGAATAAACCAAATAGATGGGGTTGAAGAGCCTGCCCTCGTTCCGCGAAATGTTAACAATAGGGAGGAGGCTGTCCCATGCTCCCTATCCAAATCGTTTCACTTGGGTGCCCTGATGATCCCTTCCATTGCCCGTTATATGTTATTTAACATTTGGTATATTTTGTAAATATAAAATTAAGATATCATTATAGACGAAAATGAATGCTAATATATTCACATTTCAAACTTGAATGATACATCTAATGGATTGTTACTGAAAAATAAATAAAAATTAGATATGTATTAGTATCTTACTAGTCCTGGAAGAGCTGAAAACAGAATTCCAAATATCAAAGATAAAATTTCCAAATATCAAAGATAAAATTTCCAAATATCAAAGATAAAATTTCAATAAAAGATATTATTTTATAAGACATATTGAAATATTTTTTCTCTATACTGTTCTAGTAACATTTCAAGGATAGCAATTGTAGTGATCGAAGAGTCCAGTTTGATGATTTCTGAAATAAATGGCTTATCTTACCATAATGTCACTAAACACAATATTATAATATAATCCTACATTGCTTATAAGCACAGGCCAGTCTTTTATGAATATAGTAGTTGAAGTTCAGAAGTGCAATTTTAAATTATATGTTATGGTGAAATGCTGAAAAACAAATTGAGCCTTTGATGTCATGTTGCTCCAACATAGTTTTGGATGCAAAGATGATTCCAAAGCGTGCTGAAATTATTAATAAAATGTGAATTGAAAATATACAATATGATTTAAAGGTACACGATCTTCAGTCGCACCCCCTCACTTCGCTATTGTCATATTGACAACATTCCCCAGGCTACGCCAACCAGCGTCTCCATGTTTCAGCTGGCAGTCTTTTGTGTGTCATATGACTCGTGGAGGCGTGAGGTAGGAACTTGTGAGGACGAGAGGTCGGTCGCACCCTCCTTCGAAGTTGTCAACTCACCATTTGAAGCCCTCATCACATTTTTTGGACGCCTATGCCCACATTTTTTTGAACTCCTGGATATTCTAGCAGCTTGACCAGTCTTTTTGAAGACCTTCTTCACAATCGCCTAGTAGCGTTCGATGAGCCGAAGCTGTGGGCATTTTGGCGGATTGATGTCTTTCTCAACGAAATCTATACCCTTTTCCGTAAGCCGATTGAGAGTTGTTTTGGCGTAATGCATCGACGCTTAATCCGGCCAATATTGTGGATACTATGCTTCTGATATAAAGGTAGAAACCTCTTCTGCAGACACTGAGATCGATAGATTTCCGCATTGATTGTTCCAGTAGTGTAAACAATGGTCGGTCTCATACCGCAGGAACATATTGCTTGCCATACCAGCACTTTTCGACCAAACTTCTCCACTTTAATCGACCTGTCTGCATCGCTTACATCCTCCCCTACGACGGCAGTGTAATATTGTAGACCTGGAAGAAATTTTGGTACATAGATCTCGTCGTCCATCAAAATACATGCACCTAGTCGTTTCAAAACTCGCGAATACATTTTCCGGGCCCCTGTTGCTGCACGTTGTTTCTGTTCTGTACTTTGTTTGGCGATTTTCTGCTTCTTGTTGGTCTTCAGGTGGTTCCGTTTCGTAGGTAATAAGTTGAATCATTCCGACGCTGGTTCCAGCTTTATTGGCCAAATCACGTATCGACAATGATTTGCCCTTCCGAAATAGAGTTACAACTTTCTTATTAGGTTTAGGGTTGGAAGATCCGGGTTTTTTGCCTCTTTCTGGCAGTTCATCCAAAGAACAGTGTTCCCAAACTTGGTTATGATGGATTTTACACTTGCGTGATGAATTCCGCCAATTTTCGCATAGTTACACCCTTTTCACGTAGCCATGTGTTTAAAACCTTAATTTTCATGTCTTTTTCAATGCGCGAAGTAAACAAACGAAAGATGACAGTCAAACGCACAGCAAACGAAATGTATGTGGATAACTTATTTTCTATTCATTTCTTACAGGGTTGGCCTAAGTGAATCAAGAATAAAACGTCATTGCTTTGAATTGAAATAATTTTTTTTATTGCTTCTTTTGGGTGCTCTTACTGTCATATTAATGTATAACAGGATGGACACCATTTTGTTGTACGGATAATATTAAGACACCCTGTACTTAAGCTTTTCTTGCATACTTCCCAAAATGGAAAAGTCCAATTGGCCTACGTCTGGCAAAGAGGCCGGTTATAATTCTTCATGGATAAAGTCCGGAAAATTGTTCGTGCACCACCCCTGCTTTGTGGAATGTGAAGGAGTAGACTTTTGTTAGGAAACACATTTCCAAAAATAGTTGAAGCATGTTTGATCAAATGTCCTTACAAAACATTGTTGAGGTAGCAATTGGTTTTGATTTGTCGACCTTCGAAGGATATTGCTTCCCTAACTATTGCGGATGAGTGATTTTGATCACGAACTGCTCGGACTGAAGAAGGAATCTCCTGGATCGCTGCTGCATGGATTCTATTATTCTGAGGATTGAGACTTTAACGTAATGCTAGATTTTTCACATCTCAAAAAAAAAATCAACGAATAACAGTGGCAGCGTTATAATAGGGTAATTTTTTTTGTTTGTTTCAGTAAGTCCGTGTTTTTTTGTATCCTCTGAATGTCAATTCTTCTTAAAGTACAAATCTGATTATTTCACGGGATACATTGAGATCATTGGCCATTTTATTCGCTGATCCGCAAGGATTTTGACGAATTCCTTCACATTCCTATTTCACCAACTTTGGAGTTAAAACACAGCAAGGACGACCTGGTTTTTTCTTGATTTGGATTGTGCTTGACACCCTGCATCTCTGTAAATTCCAGTAATCCTTCTTTCCTTGAGCCGCCAATATCTGACAAGGTTTACCTTGCAAATGGAATTGTAAAATTTGATTTCGCTTGTAGTCCATTTTCCCCCATACACTAATTTTTGATGTCAAACTCTTACGGCATGAGCAAACATTGTATACAAATATATGGTTCAGAAACCAGCCACCAGATGGCATACATATGTGTAGAGAGATTTTTTCAAAGAAATAAAAAACCTCCTCAGTTATTTAGGTCAACCCTGTATGTTTATAAAATGATGGGGGGTTTTCAGCGAAGTTCAAAAGTTCATCCGATGAATAATTTTGGATGTATTTGTTCATTATAGTTTAACACAACATACAAAATAATTTGCTAAAATTCTTTATACGTTATTTCATCTTAGAGAAATGACTTATTTTGTTCTACCAAATTATAAATTAAACTGATTGAACTAGTTAAACTGGTATTGTGCATCAAACTAAAACATGTTTGTTTTAACATATCTTTTTCATCCATGCTGAAGATCATTATGAGTTAAGCAGCCTTGTTTTGTTTGAATGTTTTTTCTTATGAATGAAAAACAGTAGGTTTCACTCAATAATCGTCGTACTCAGGGCTGGCAAATGTCATTTTTGATGGAAAATACCCGTAGGTAATTACCAAAATACGTTTGAAAATTTCATCGGGCGAGAAAACGATGAGAGATATTTGTTTCTAAATCTTATCGATCATGATAGCACGTGACAGTGATTTGGTCAATCGTTTTTATAAGCACATTTATTTATATTATTGGTGATTTCATTGCAAAACTTTACATCAATTTTTTTCTCTACGGATTACATTGTATTGATCGTCTTATTTCGAATAGGCTAGTAAGAAACTTGGGAAGCAAAATCGAATGAGAAAAAATCTCATGACTGCATGATGGTGTGAGAATGATTAGAAAAACGCAAGAGGATAAACACAATATTGTAAAATGCTACAAAATACGATTGTATTTACTAAAAAACCGGAAATAGTATAAAATATCATAGGTAATCGATGTACTTTTTTCCATCAATTATATGTTCGGCATAGTTGAGTGTGAATCCAATTCGATGCGATATTTATTTTTATTGTTTTGTTGTACAAAATTACATCTTCATAATGAGTTGTTCAAAAGCTGTTCTTGCACAATAAATCTGTTTAGCCGAAACTGGCTCTGATTTGACAATGTTAACGATTTCATATCATCACTGTTTACTAATTTGGTGAACGTAGATCAATTGATATTGCCTTCGTAAACTTCCAAAAAAAAACTCCATCTTGAGTTTCAAACCTTTTACGTGACCGAGACACTCCCTCTTCTGGGTTCAAGCACACACTTTTAAGAACCTGACAGTGTCCGAACACAGACCAGAAGTGCACCCAGGTCACTCTTAAATTTACCCTTCAAACCAGAGGCACCACACTCGAGTCAGCTGATGCTATGTCAACCAATGAAACCCCCTCCACATATCAGCACCGTGTAGCAGCAGAGAATGGTTCGAAAAAGATGTATGATCGTAAGATTATTACTGCGCGTAGACCAGCACTTCTTGGTAGATTATTGTTGCTCAGTGTAATTCGGACCGCAATGCCAACGTTAATTGAAGCGGCCTCTTCGTTTCCACGCAATTGGGATTAAATTTGAAAGCCTGCATCCAAGAGTGGCAAATAGGTACGGTGAAGCTTTGCGAAATTCAACAGCACCAAAGATGAGCGCTCTATAGCTGACAGTTTGGTTGTGCTGTTACTTCACGCGGTCGGTGGTGGCTGTTTTGCTGCGAACTGTGTTGATATGTATCTGAAGGCGTGATTGTACAATTAAGATTTGGTTTGTTGGTACTCGTGTTATCTTCTTCTTAAATTTCATAAACCATAGCACTTAACCATTTCTTGAGGATCATCAAAACCGAAAACACAACTATTCAGCAGAATGAATTAAAAAGGTATCCTACAAATCCAATCAACGATAAGCTGTACAAGTGATTCACCAGTCAGTGCTGCTGAAATGAATTAGTGATACATCGATCGCATAAGCAATAAATTAAGATAAGAAAAAATGTGGCTCGCTCAGATGTCGTTGAATATTTTTCTGATCCTGTTGATACTGATGTGCCACGAGAACAAATTTCATCGCTGGAAGGTGGATGCCCAACTCAATGCTTTCAAACCGACCGTTTTCGACAATTCCGAATGGCGGTTATTCTTCCATCTATACAGGAACATCACCATGATGATGGCCGGTCGTACGGGACTAAAAACACAAGGGGATTTTCTGCAGACGCCTGTCCCGGACAGTGCCCCCTTTCCCTGTGACACATCGGTAGGAAAAAGTCGCGAGCCGCCGTCCAGTGTCCACAAGTTAAGACCAGGTAAGTTTCAAATCAATTTTAAATGTTATGTTATGTGGTTGATTGCAGAGAAACTTGGGAATTATGAAAACGATACACTTTGCGCTCATTAGACCTTTGTTCAAAAATTTTCATTCTTTCGATACGAATAGTGCCATTCTTATAAAACTTGCAATTAACTCTTCTCTATTTGTGCGTTGAATAAGAAGTAACGGAGCTGCTTTAGAGTTTCTCAAGAAAGTCTCTATGTCTAGATAATTAAAAATAAGTCCACTCTTGAAAAAAAAAACGAGACCTGTACCTAGAATTAACTCAGTCACATCAAGCTTGGTTTGTTTAGCAGCTGACAATGTAGATAAAGGAGGGCGTTCATAAGAAGTAATCTTATTTCGAGCTTCATATGTGATAGTCTATAAATTCCGTAAAACTGGCTAAACTTAACTGAGCAAGGTTACGTTGTAGCCTTTGTAATTGTATTTATTGTATTAAAGAGGTTGCCATTTTTCATACAGCGTTGATTTGTGTGAGACATTATCTGTATTTGTGAAACTATCATTTTTCAATTTATTGGAAGTTATTCCAATAGATGTTTACTTTCGTCAAGCAAAGTAGACTTAATTCAATAGTTACAATGTTTTACTTACATGCTATTCAGTCTTCCAGTCGAGACGCTTTTAGCTTTACTATTAAGGTACAGGTGGGTAAAGAAAATCGTGTAGTTAATGTTTGATGCGTGTGAACATTATCATATGAAAATAAATCCAGGTGACTTAGTCATGATTATTATATTCAATCGATGATATGCTGGCATACGCATTTGATATTTATTTAAAAGTGTATGGAAAAAAAGGATCAATATTTAGGGAACGTGTTCAACTTTTTCACTTACCCCACATGTGGGACAAGTGAAAAAAATATTCGTAATAGAGTTTTGCCCTAAAAATATAATATTAATTTTCGGAATGATTGCTTAAAACTCAACAATGCCAGGAAACAATAATAACTTTATTTTATTCAATCGAACATAAGTCAAAGATTTCATCTTAAGTTCTAAGGGAATACTTGCGATTTTTAGCAGATTTATCTTTCTTATCTGCCTTCAACTTATCCTCTGCTTCTTTCTTCCTTCAACGTTCAAGAACTTCCATTGATGTTATGACCTAAACGCCGCCACATATTTTCTTCCTTCTCTGGCCTCGAGTAGATGGTTGTTGCTTTACGTGTTCAAGAAGAATTTCTTATCAGCTTTTGACTTAGCTGCATGATCTATATTCGCAGACGACAATGGCTTCAGCGAATCTGATTTGCTCGAGTAACGGTTCGATCGTTTTTCGTTTTCAACAAATCCATGGAAAGATATCTCACTAGAAGTATCGCGAACCGACGGCATATTTTCTTGTGATTGTGTTCGGCATGGATCTTGATTTTTTTTTTTTTTTTTGAAAAAAGACCGTGCAATTTCGTAGTTGCTGTTGCTACTCCGTTACTGAACAGAACTAGTGTAATTACACAGAGAACCACATAGATGGAGCTTGGTAGTAGCTCTACATCTTCAATGTACAAGTTCACTGATTCTATTTATAGATCAGTACCGGCGCCGGCCACGTCCTCACGGTCTTTTTGGGGAGGGGAAAAAGGATGATTACGTTGACAATCGTTGTTATTAGAGAGATCGTGATCACCACTGCATCTCTACAATTGCCAAGGGAAGGATAGTTGTGTTAGTGAGGGCAGGTTATTTTTAAATCATGGATGCACTGCGGTAAGTGATGCGCAAGAAAGCGCAGTAGACTGCTTTTTATTATAAATCTAGTGGTGATAGAAAAGAGGCAAGTGACACACACATGGCAAGGAAGGGGACGGGCCTGGAATTGAACTCCCGACCATCTGCTCAGTAAGCAGAACGGGTAACAACTGAGCTACCGAGCCGCGTGTACGACATGGATCTTGATTTTAGATATTAACTAGCTTATTCACAGCGTTCCCATTCTGTGGCTTCTGAAATCTTCTCCAAGCACCTACATCGTATTTCTTGATGGGAATCACCTGATCGCAAAACGGATAAATTCCAGATCTACTGAATCCACTTTCCAATATAGTTCGATCCATATCATTTCACACCCGAGAGATAATGGTAGAAAAAAAGGATTTCGGCATTTTCACCCCACAGTTCTTGCGCTGCCATGCTATGACCGCTTTATCGTAACTCATTTTTAGTGGTTTAAACACAGCTAAATCCATCTGCTGTAGCAAATGGCTGGTATTTGGAGGTAATTTCAATATGACCACTTGTTCTTGCAAAGCTTTTTCAATTAGTTTTAGCGACGTATGAGATGAGTGCTCGTCGTAAACCATGACCACAGGTCTTGCTTCGGAATCGCTTTCAAAAACACATGGTCGAAATACTTTTCAAACGTGATCGTTTCCATCCTTCCATTTTGAGTGGCAGCATAGGACATACCAGGAAATTCGTCACCTCTGTTAGCTGTCCAAGAATGCCACATATTTTTCCCTTTGAAAATAATCAGTGGGGGCAACTTGTCCCCTACTGCACTTCCACCGAGTAAGACGGAAACATTCTCTCTACCCGGCCCTGCAGTAACCCGATGGGCCTCGAATCCTTTTTCTCCAACCACTTTCACTCGAGATGGATCCAAACAGAAACTTGTCTCGTCAACATTAAAGATACTTGAAGGTGGAATACCCGTGGTAGCTTCGTTGACTATTTTGAAGTAATCTGAAATAATGAATGGGTCGACATTTCTTTTACGAGCATTTTCTGAAGGACGGAACAACCAGCAGGCAAGCAGAACAGGAGTTACGGACAACAAAGGTTTTCGACTAGCTTAATAAAATGACGACGCGACCGAACTCAAGTGAATCGTGTTTATTTCTGTTCGTTTAATACAGTCTGAATAACAAAGGAAATGGCAAAGTAAGGGTTAATAAGGTGCAACAAATTATCTTTCTGTCAAGGTATGCTTTTGACAAGGTATGTTGATAACGAGGTACTCATCATACTCCATCATTTTCTACCGCTTGCGGTTTCTTCTGAGGTAGTTTGTGGCGTCGCATAAATTCTTTTAAAAAGTCGCTTCCAGGAACACAATTCTTAAATGGAGTTTTCAGTCGACTGGTTATTAAGTTCTGGCCAGTTGTCAAGGGGATCTCTTGTTTGGAAAGTCCAAAACCCCACTTTTCCATGGTTGCATGGCTTCAATCTCTCATGGTATTGCCGTATCTCTTCCTTGAGTAGAGCTCTTTGCTCCACGTCTTCCTTTCAGCCGGTTATTCAACGTAGATACCGGAATACCGTAGCACTTGGATGCCTCGATTTGAGACATTTCACTATTCCTAACAGCTGCCAAGGCTTTGTACAAATCGTGTTTAGGATATTCAGCATGCGTCGTTACCCTCCAATAGTTGCGAACCATGTTTACCTACAATGCAGAGAGAGATTCATTCTATAAACAGTAAACTTTCACTTGCCACACCCGGCTGTTAAAACTAGGTAGTATAATTTTTAATTTTTTCTCATTAAAACCGAATATTTTTAAGATTTTTGCCATCAAAATGCACAACTATTGAAAGAAACTACTTACTAATGCATCAAAAAAGTTTATTCCGCATTTTTTTTCTCGCAGAAATATCGATTTCATATATGCTTGCGCACGACTGAAAATTGACAGGTCCTATTTTGCTAGAGGGGCTAAACATTACATGACTTTTTCATAGATAGGGATGATCTAAATGGTCTGGAAGGTTTCCGCATGAACATCCAGTGCACGCTTATTGGGGGAAGAATATATAAATATTATTTTCACTTACTCCATTTATCCACTTGCCCCACTGTACCTTACTGCTCTAACTTGCTATTTAAACATTGTGATGTCAATGATACTACAGTAAAAATTATGTTGTCGCATAATAATTTCCGTGTTGTAGAGATTGTAATCGAAAAACAAATGCAACAGACAAAAATGAACACCAAAATTTCATTTTTATTCGGATATTTTTGAAACTCTCTGGGAATAAATAAACACATATTAGCTGTGCTTTTGCAACGTCGGTTTATTCAACTTCCGCACCTTGGACTTAACGCTACCCATAAAATCCTGTGTAACACTTATGCCATCTTTCATACACACTTTCATCTACTCTCTCGTCTAATCCTTGACGTTTTTGAGTAACTTCCCTGTTTTCCGGAGCTTGCCTTCCATAACCACACACAAAATTTCTATTGGGCGAAGTTCTGGCGAGTTTGGCGGATTTGCCTCCTTCGGCACAAAAACAAAAACAATCGTTGGCTTCGTACCACTCCATCACCGTTTTCGCGTAATGGCACGATGCCAGATCCGGCCAAAACAGAGTGTCACCTTCATGGGACCAGAGAGAGGGCAGCAGGCGCTTCTGAAAGCATTCTTCTTTATATATTTGATCGTTGGTGGTACCAGTCGTTATGTACGGCTTGCTGAATTTGTCGCACCCACAGATCGCCTGCCACACCAAGAAATTCTAAGAAAATGTGTTGACCTTCTTCTTCCGGAACTTCTTCGGAACATCCAGGCGGGACTTGCCGACGCAAAACTCCAGACCGAGGATCTGCTTGGCGTCCGCTTCAATGTACATCCTGTCGTCCATTACGATGCATTTCAGCTGCACCAACCACTCGCGGTACAGTTTCCCGGCGCGGGATTTGGACATCGTATTTTGTTTATCGATTTGGTTAGGCGCCTTCCTTACCTTGAAGACATGAAGTCCAGCCAGCTGGATTGTCTGCTGGACGAATCAGACGGCAGAATTTACCTTTTTGGCCACGCCCCGAATCGAATGGTTTGGATCGTGCTTGAAGTAATCCCTCACAATCCTTGCGTTCACGAGGTCGGTCGTCTTCACTTTTCTTCCGCTGCCAGCGCGCTTCTGGGTCGGCTGGATCTCCTTGATCGATTTCACCACACGGGACACGGTCGAATTGTCGATTCCCAACTATTTCGGAATCCACCTGTGGGCCTGGCCTGGATTTTCCACGACAGCACCCATATTTTTTTGTTGACGCACTTCTTGCTTGGAAGCCATCTCGACAACTACTTTGACAGATTGTGACGAAATTTTGCACATTTACATTTTAATGTAGTTTTAAACAAAAGTTCATTAATTTTAACCCATGCAATAAAAAGTTATACAAAAAAGAAAGTGTTGCATTTTTTCGAGTACAATCTTCAAGATGCTGAGAGGGAGGTTAAAAGTTTAAGTGCGAGAGTAATGCTGCTGAGTGTATGCCTTTCGAAAGAATGTCGGTGATGAAGACTAGCATTGCAAAGTCGCGGCGTTCTTTGAGTAAACATTCAAAGACTCAAAGACACGTCGACAAACGTATGTCCAAGAGCATGCAGCGTGCTTCATATGATGCAAGGAGAAATTCAGTCCAATTCAGTTTACGTAGGGCATATAAAAAGAATTGTTTTTGTACGGATTGAATGCGTTCTTCCTGTACGGCAGAATACGGATTCCATACTAGGATCAGTATTGATGAAAGTCTTGCTCGTTAGGTTCAAAAGCGTGGATTTTCTGGCAACATTACATTGACTACCTATAAGTTCCATGTGAAAATCAAATGATAACATGTGACATCAAACGTAACCAAGACAATGAACGTTCAATTTTCAAAATGCTTTGATATTTATTTATGTAAACAGGTTCATTTTCAAAACGAATTTCGAAATGTCAGAAATGAAATTCAATAAACCACAAAAAATATCAATTACCCGTCGGATTCGGGAAAAGTGCAAGGGCAACCTAGTCCAGGGTTGTCTTGCACAACATTGCTAGCATTTATTCTTGTGGGACGATTATAACGGCCCTGTTGTTCCATGTTCGTATTAGGACACAAAATCACTTAAGAATAAAAAATAAAAAAAAAAATCATCACAAGAAATGATATTCAGATTTCGTTTCATGAAATTCATGCCTACCGATTGATTATCAGAGCAACAGTGACAGCAGATTTTTGACCCGCACTTAGAGCCATAAAATTCAGTAGGCATAAAAGTGACAGCGGAAATCACAATCACATTTTATCTACAACGAAAACATCGTAAAGCATTATATTCAATATCTTCTTCCTAAATTTCAGCTGCCATTGCCTATATTCACGATGTTGCTTAAACGGTGCGTTTTGTACCATCCTCCCCTACTGAATTTTGGAAAACTCTCGAATTAACTGTCTACAATCGACACGTTGGAACATTTTTTTGCAGTTTAGAATCAAAATAAAACTATGAAAAATGAGTGAAAAAACGACGCAGCAGCAAAAATCAACACGTCAGATTATCAGGGCGGCTTACTTCGATCTCCTAACCATAGTCTGGCTTTCAGCTCCTTCGGCGGATCCGCGTTTATTCACTTGTTCCTCTTTTATTCTCTTTGTTCATTTTTTTTCGACATCGTATTTATAGATAGGGAGGAAATCATATCTTCAAAATATCAACAACAATGTGCCAAACGGTTCCATAAGAAATTTTGAGATCACTAGCCATTCCTCTAAAATTCACGTGACGATTTTTAAGCACAGTTTGAATTCTTTATTTGATTCGTAGATGAAACAAACATCAAAAAAATGAAATCAACCTGCCACCTGGTCTTGAGTTTTATGCTGGATTGAAACGTGGCAATGCTGAAGATTATTTTAGAGGTCAAAATAAATTTGAAGATCGCTAATATATGGTGTGTATGGTGATGAGCGCTAGAAGAGTGTCTACAAACTTACTAACCTATCACCCTTCATCTTATAGTGCGCACGCTTTTGTCTAATTTGCATAATAAATCATTTACATTTTCATATTTCCAGGTGATATCAACGTGATTGCCGCGATCGGAGATTCGGTGATCACAGCCAGTGGAGCATCCGCCACTAGTTTTCTAGAGTTATACACAGAGAACCGAGGACTATCCTGGTGCATCGGTGGCCAGTGGAACTGGCGAAATGCTACCACGCTTCCTAACATTTTAAAAGTTTTTAATAATAAGGTAAGATGGCATAAACGTTGTTTGGAATGAACACTCAGTGAGCAAATCTTTCAACATTCCCAGTTGGTAGGTTACTCATATCGCGATTCCTACAGTTTCCACTGGGATTCGCAGTTCAACAATGCAGAAATCGGTGCCATCTCCAAAGAGCTTCCCCACATGGCGCGTCAGATGGTGACGCGAATAAAATCCGATCGACGGGTGAACTTCAAAAAAGATTGGAAAATCCTAACCCTGACCATCGGTGGCAATGATATCTGCGCATATGTGTGCACGATGAAGAATCCGGAGTCACTGCCAATGAAGCATCGGAGGAATCTTCTGACGACGCTCCGTTTTCTGAGGGACAACTTGCCGCGGACGTTTGTCAACATTGTTTCCATGCCGGACGTGGAAAAGGTAGTATCCTTGGAGGGGAAGCCAACCATCTGTTGGATTCTGCACCATGGCGAGTGTCCCTGTTGGGTTGGTCCGATTCACAATTCATCGGAGTCCTCCCGATCTAGGTTTGATGAGATGGGAATTTGGGTGATGAGCTAATCGTTAATTGGTTTAATATTTTGTCACAGATGGGCTCGCATCCAAAAACAGTACAAAAAGGTTGAGGAGGAAGTTCCTCAGATGGAAGAATTTCGTGGGCTCGATGAATTCGCCGTGGTACATCAACCGTGGACAAATCGGCTCACTGTAAGATGATTATAACATTCAATAGGTGGATTAAACCAAAATACTTCATTTATCATTCCAGTTAAACGATGACAAGGGAGTTGACTTTACGCTGCTTTCCTATGATTGTTTCCATTTGAGTCAGAAGGGTCATGCGTAAGTATTTGACTGTTAAAACAAATCACATTAGATGATTTATCAAAACTATTGTCAATCCATCCATCAAATTCTTCTCAATCTCTTCATTCCAGTCGTGCAGCTGCCGCCCTGTGGAACAACATGCTGGAACCACCCGGCAAGAAGCGATTGAATTGGGATCCCCCATACGTAAACTTCCGCTGCCCTACCCGGGAAAATCCATACTTCTACACATACGACAACAGCTAACAACCAAACTGCTTTATCCATAGAGCAAACGAAACATAAAACCCATTCATCCATCGACAAAGTGTTAATTATGCAATGGCAGAGGATTAATAAATAACACAAAATAATAACAATAATAATGACACCTTTGCTATACCAATGAATATGAGTGCGACAGTTATTTTACCAAGCAGACAGCCCTCAGCCGTTCGTCCCCCGAGAGATTGATGGAACTTCATCTACTTGACATTCGCAATGCATATATCGTTTAAAATTTCACTTTCTTTACGTAACGCGGTTTCATATCTTTCCTTGAGCACCTGCAGTAAGTTGATATGAACGCACGTCCGTTGTCCCTCAAGTGTACGGCGTTGGTAGGTGGTCATACACCACCGTGACCTACTGAACGATGATGCCCCTGAATGAATGTGCAAATAATAGGGGGCTTCTGTGACTCCAGGGTGAGGCGCATTGCCAAGGCATAACTCATCGTGCTGCGCCGTGCAGCCATGGGCATTTCTCATGCTCAATATGCACTTGGCGATCAAAATAACAATCTCTAGGTGTGCAATTGGTTCCCCGGAGATAGAGAGAGATAGAAGTGCAGCTATATATTACGTTATGAGTTTCGCCCTTTGCAAATTGGCAAATTGGACGTTTTCACGCCTTGGTTCGTCACTTTGCTGCGTCATTATACGCAGTCAATCCGTAAGGTTTGCCGTATGGACTGGAGAAGTATAAACAACACATTAATTTCCAGGTAAATTTGTTATCATAATTGTAAAAATAAAAACTAATTATACACGGCAGAAACATAGGGGGTTAATGAAACGAAGATAGGTTATAAGCATGATTGAACTTAATCACCATGAACGGGATAATCCCAGCAAATGAAAAATACTGCCATTTACCGAAAGCGAAAGGTATCAATCTTTCTTTGGTAACCTTATATGTTATGGTACAATCCTATCATGTTACAGTCAGACCTCTTCAAAGGAATTGATTAAAACGAATATCGTGGTCCCAAAGAATTTAGTTTAATTTATAATTCTTTTTGACGTACCTAGACTACGTCTTTCCTTCGAAAACGGAAAATGCGAAAACGGAAAATGCGAGCGTTACGAAAAGAGCGCAGCTTTTGAATTTAAAGAACTTATTCTGTCCACGTTGAATGTTCTAAACTTTTGCATTTATCGATTGGAAATGATCGTTAGAGTTTGTTGCATAATTTGAAACTTTCAGTATTTGGCAATAAAATGTTAAAAATAAGTCACAGATCTTGTGGATGTGTTCGGATCGGGAAGGAAAACCAGATAGCAGCTTATCATAGTAATGCTTTTGGTTGAAACTTACTGTTGGTGCTATTTAATTTATATGTTGTACATGATGTTGTATATACAAATGCCGTACTGATTTTGCATGTACCTACAAGACGTAACCTGATATATTTTAAATGATTTTTAATATTTATTCGAAATAAACTAATTATGCACAACCAAATGACTATGATCTGAATTTACTTTGTTTCACTTACATTGCTTACCATGTTCTAATGGAATTTTAATTTTACTTTACTAAATTTTCTGCCACAAAACTAAAAATGGTTATGCTCCATATGACAGTTGGCCGCGCTGTTCCGCTGACGTCTGTCTGTCTAGCCAACTGACGTTTATGCATCGGGCGGTACTGAACTCACACCGATAACTGACACTGCGGTGCTGAACTGATTGCACAGTGGTCCCGGGTGACAAACGCCTTATGGCCATGATGCAGGACTGAGTTGACAGACTATGTACCAACTCTACGTGTACGGCTCGTACTGTTAGACGCGTGAAAAGCGTCATCCATCGTTTCACCAAACTGCGTCCTTGTTTGACCTGTATTGGCCCAAAGTAATCCACTCCTGTGTGGGTGAACGAACGTACAAATCCAGTGAACCATGCCCCTGGTAGAGGTGCCATCATTGGAGGTTGCGAGGCAGACTTCCATGCGCGGCAGGTTACGCACTGATTTAACACCTGACGAATAAGAGTTCGAAGTCCCGGAATACAGAATCGTTGACGCATTTCGATGCAGACTTTCTCTCCATTGCCATGCAGGAAACGACGATGATAACCTTCGATTAGAATGTAAACTGCATGATGTTTTATTGGAAGAAGGATCGGGAACTTTATGCCATAAGATAAAGTTTGTGCTACTGTGAGTCGAATGTTCATTCGGATGGACACCTTCTTGATCTACGAACGGAAACAGCCCATACAATGGACTGGACTTCGGAATTGGTGCGCAAACTCATTAAGTTTTCTGCATCATTCAGCGTCAAGTGATCTGGCTTGGACCCTTTTCCTCTTTTGAATCTGCAGACTGCTCGTAGGACACAAGCCGCGGTCCTGAGAAGTAGATTCCAATTGGAGAATCTAGATGCGGCTATCAATGGTCTTTTACTTACATACACCATCCGTGGAACAGAAAACGGCTTTTATTTTGATGTCCATCTCCTGTCGGTTCTAAAAAGGTTCTGTCGGCCACAACTCAGCTGGCTTTTAAAAAAATACTTGTGCATTATACCATGGATTCTTTGGGGCGCAATATGGACCAGTCTTGCATTTAGTGGCTGCGTCACCAATGTTCAGTTGTGGAGAGAAGTAGTCGACCAATTTTAACGGTGCGTACGATGGGAGGTTCACCTAGCAACTGATGCAATTTGAATTTCTCTAATTTCTGCCTCTTCCACGTTCCGTCTTCCATCAGTACTCTACCGTAGACCGCACGCAACACCTTTCGTTGAATGACACCAAAAGCACGTTGGTCCTCCACGAGCATTATCCATGTTTTGTGGCCGCAGAGGACTGCAGGTCTTATTAATGTCTTGCATATGGTCAACTTTGTAGTTCAGCGTACTTTGTTTGAACTTAGCGATCTTCGGAGTACAGAGTAGGCACGATTGATAGCCATAATGCGCGTTTGTATCAATCTGCTGGTTTCGTTGTCGACCGTCACACAAATTCGTCTACCACCACGATTCCATCACCGTCGATCTGAATTCGTGGTGGAAGGCTAAGAGCCTCTGCATCTCATGTATTTTGTCTTTACCGTATTGATGATAAGCCCAATCCTGCCCAAGCTTCAGCCATGAGTCTGATGTACGTTTCTACCATCGTCTCAAAGTTGCGGGCGTCAAAGTATCAACGTCGTCGTCGAAGCCAAAATGTTAGTACCACTCGTGTCTATCCCCGTTCCGTGAGTCACACCATCCAATGCAATGTTAACAGTAAATACGACAATCCAACACCTTGCCGTACATCTTTCCAAGACTTGAAGGGGCTCGAGAGTGTCCCTGAGACTTGGGCAGCACACATCAGCCGTTCCATCCATATCCATCCATATCCATATTCGTCTCGATTGATTGTGTCGTAAGCTGATTTGAAACCTATGAAAAGGTTATGTAGGAGTACGTTATATTTTCGCTACGTTATTTATCCGCTACATACACCCACAAGTTGAAATTGTGACAAAATATGCAATCGCAGCTTTTGCAATCATATCTTGAGAATTCCGCATGATTCAGAAAAGTCAATTTTGCCCATCATGATCCACAAAGCGTTTTATGATATAAACGAAGCCATGCAAGTGTGGCAGCACACAGATTCCTCTAGCAAATTTATCGCTGTGTGCTCAGTGCCTGGACAGTCTAAGCAACCGTTGGATGTTTGTTCATCCGTCAACAATTTTTCAATATGGGTGAAACAATACCACAATATGCCGCAACGCTATTGATCACTGTTGGAATTCCGCTGTCAAGTGTTCTATTTTTATTTTCACTCGTCATCGCACTCCCATCTCCCTCTAATCAAGTTTGCCCTTCTTGATCACCACGCGTTTTATGAAATAAACGAAGCCATGCAAGCGACATTTGCTTCATTGCTGTACCGTTGAATGCATTGACAATTGAAGCAACTTTAGGGCTTTTATTCCATTCATTTCAACTTGTTAATGTGGCTGAATTAATACCATCTAAAGCCGTCATGCTGGCGGCCGCGGTTCGAAGTTCGGTTACAAATCGAAATCGTTTTTTTTTTGTGAGCCATTGAACTTTCGGACTCCAATCTCACACGCAACAACTAATACACTGCACAACCTCACGCACGCATTGAATTTTTCAAAGCTTTTTGCCCACGACCAATGTTACTTTTTTTCTCCAAGTTACAATCCATTACGAGGAATGAAACAAAATCATGCAAAATTACATAACAATCTTGCTATTTTATTTTGGGTGTAGGTACTTTATAACAGAGTCTGTATTAGTAACACCCACGAAAAATCATTTTTTCAGATTAGCCATGACTCAAAATCATCAATCCCGTCGCATCCTTCGTCGTTTCACCGCTTACATCTGGAGTGCAACGATTTCCTGAGCCACTTTTTCATTTAAAAAAAGGTACCCCTTCCCAGAAGTATCAGCAATGGAGATCATTTCTAGGTTTTTTTTTTTTTCATTAGGGCGAATCTACAATTGAGAGACTCTCTCTGTTTACTTTCTCTGTAACCAATAGCTAGATCATTTTCACATTTTTCGTTTGGCTGTTTGCCCAATATGCTTGCCAGCACTCTTATCTTGCGATCTGTGTAAAAAAAATAGAGGTGGGTTATGCCAGGGATATAACCGCGAGGTTCACGTAGGACCGCGTTGGTGTATAGTAATAATGGTATCATCTTATTTATACATAGCATAACACATATGGTTGGTTGATATTAAAATGTTTTATTTTGCTTGACCCGTCCCTTCTTATGAAATTTATACAAACCGAGCCAATCATTCGGTTCAGTTTATTGAAAAAAAAAAAATTTCGGGTTTAATGAAAAATCTCTGTCGAATTTACCACTCTCGGCTCAAAAAATCCAAAATGTACTATTTTTGATAATATTCAAAGGTTGTTCAAGATAAATCACGAACATTTCACTAAAAAGCAAGCTCTATTATTGCAAAATGAAATTGGTCGTCCTGAAAAAAAAATTTGAACTACTTATACTAATAGCACTTAATTAAAATTTCTATGCACAACTTTTTTAAGTATTTCTGATCAAATGGTGTATAAATGAAGTCATTCTGTTCAGTCAAACGAGAGTTATTAGCGTTCACTTTTGCGTAACGCTCTCATTTTTCAAAATTTTGAAATGACACCCGGTATAGAAAAGAGAAACGTAGTCCTACGTTAAAAAATCAATCCAAAGTTTTATAATGGCGCTGTAATTAATGAAAGAGAACGAGGCAAGAGAGAGTCTCTCAATTGTAGATTCGCCCTAATGAATAAAAACCCTAGATTAGTTTTGCACTCACACCGTCAAAAAAGCAGGAGAAATTATGTGCAATGGCTTCTGCAAATCATCGCTCCACCTAAAGTGCGTACATCAGTCGACAGAAATCCGTAACACTATTGCTGCCTGTTGGCTGTTTTTGTGGGGGGGGGGGGAAAAAAAATGTGTATTTTTTTTTTGTGATTTTTTAAATAGTGGTGGGGGGGGAGAGGAAAACAAAAAGGGGGGGAAAAAAAAAAAAAAAAAAAATTTGGGGGAGGCGGCACACAGTATAGACATTTGAAAAGGGGGGGGAGGGAGGGGGTGGGGGAAAAAGGGGGGGGGGGGGGAGAGAAAGAAAATGTTGTGTACTTAAAGGCAAAGCTCTGAATGAACTTACCTTTGTTTCATTCAAAGTCGGCATCGATCTGCCGCTAAAGGACCTGGCACTAGCTGGATCAACATGGCAAAAGGGAATTTCTTTCCGCCAATTCGACTTCAGTTACACCAGATCTGCACCCAAAACGTTTCGCTTTCAACCAACGCCAGGAGAAAATCATTCTCAGTAACGATCAATCGACCCACCGTGCCGAAAAACCCGATACCATCAAACGATCCACTATGCTGCTCCGAAACACACAGCGCTGTTCATCACCCGTTACAAACCTATCGATAGCACAACTCGAGGATAAAACCTAACGCCGAACTACCAAATCGTACGGGGCTTCCGTACCAAAACAAACATTCTGTTTCTAGCTTTGTCTAACAGTGAGTACGACGTCATCGCTTTCACGTAAACCTGGCTCTGTCTACAATGATATTCACAACTCGGAACTCGCACACAATTATACAATTTTACGCTGCAGTAATAGAAATGTAAGCACCAGCTGTTATCAACTTGGAGGAGGGGTATTGATTGGTGGGAGAAATGAGCTGCAAAGTTCGTCTGCCAATATTGTTGAATGCGAAAGACTAGAGCAAATCATCGTTCGGATTGTGCTACCGAATTTAGAGCTCTATGTTTTTATTATTTATTATAGACACTGTACATAGACCGGACAACAATTGTCTTATGCAGCCAAACGACCTGTCAAAAAATGCAGCCAAACGGACTGTCAACTTTTGATTCACTTTAAATGAGCAAGTATTGTGATCAAGTATTGTTTTGACAAAAGCCAATTATGAACAAATAAGGGATTTTTTATTTCCATATTGCCCAAATAACAATAATAATAACAACAACAACAACAACAACAACAACAACAACAACAACAACAACAACAACAACAACAACAACAACAACAACAACAACAACAACAACAACAACAACAACAACAACAACAACAACAACAACAACAACAACAACAACAACAACAACAACAACAACAACAACAACAACAACAACAACAACAACAACAACAACAACAACAACAACAACAACAACAACAACAACAACAACAACAACAACAACAACAACAACAACAACAACAACAACAACAACAACAACAACAACAACAACAACAACAACAACAACAACAACAACAACAACAACAACAACAACAACAACAACAACAACAACAACAACAACAACAACAACAACAACAACAACAACAACAACAACAACAACAACAACAACAACAACAACAACAACAACAACAACAACAACAACAACAACAACAACAACAACAACAACAACAACAACAACAACAACAACAACAACAACAACAACAACAACAACAACAACAACAACAACAACAACAACAACAACAACAACAACAACAACAACAACAACAACAACAACAACAACAACAACAACAACAACAACAACAACAACAACAACAACAACAACAACAACAACAACAACAACAACAACAACAACAACAACAACAACAACAACAACAACAACAACAACAACAACAACAACAACAACAACAACAACAACAACAACAACAACAACAACAACAACAACAACAACAACAACAACAACAACAACAACAACAACAACAACAACAACAACAACAACAACAACAACAACAACAACAACAACAACAACAACAACAACAACAACAACAACAACAACAACAACAACAACAACAACAACAACAACAACAACAACAACAACAACAACAACAACAACAACAACAACAACAACAACAACAACAACAACAACAACAACAACAACAACAACAACAACAACAACAACAACAACAACAACAACAACAACAACAACAACAACAACAACAACAACAACAACAACAACAACAACAACAACAACAACAACAACAACAACAACAACAACAACAACAACAACAACAACAACAACAACAACAACAACAACAACAACAACAACAACAACAACAACAACAACAACAACAACAACAACAACAACAACAACAACAACAACAACAACAACAACAACAACAACAACAACAACAACAACAACAACAACAACAACAACAACAACAACAACAACAACAACAACAACAACAACAACAACAACAACAACAACAACAACAACAACAACAACAACAACAACAACAACAACAACAACAACAACAACAACAACAACAACAACAACAACAACAACAACAACAACAACAACAACAACAACCATAGAAGTCATCAAACAGTTACTAGCTTTCTACCACCCGATAAGGAGTTACTTGCAGCTGCAAAGGCGGCTTTCTCTCAACCTCAGATTGACCAGCGTGGCATCAGGTTTCAACGTGGCGAAACACTGAATCCATACCCGGTGGATCATCAATTCCCGCAAACAAACCCAACTTCTACTCCCGATTGGATACTCAGCCCCGCCCTGCGAAGCTCTTTTTCGCAGCATTGTACGTCCTGTTCCTGTGAGCGTCCGTGTTTTCGCTCGACCTGACGCACTCTACAGGGGGAGATATGGCGAACCGGGTGGCGGTGGTATTTTTTTTATTTTTTTAAAGAGTTCCATCAATTCCCTCAGAATCACCTTCTACTGAAATTCTGGTGTATTGTCAGAATTTCAATCGCATGAAAAGTGCATCAAAAATGAATGTTATACATAAAAATATTTTGTGTTCCAATTTTTCGGTTATCTTGGGTACCGAAACAAGCTGGAATGATAGCATACAAAGTGAAGAAATTTTTGGCAGTGATTATAATGTTTTTAGAGATGACCGGGACTTACTTTTAACGCACAGAAAGTCTGGTGGAGGAGTTCTCATAGCAGTTTCTTCAAATTTTAGCTCGGAACTTCTGGTTTCATCAAAATTTAAAGAATTTGAGCATGTATGGGTGAAAACACATATTGCTGGTGAAACTCACATTTTCGCAACAGTGTATTTTCCACCAGACCAAGCTTGTAAGTCAACATACGAAATTTTTTTAAAAAAAATTTTATTAATTTTTCTTGCATTTTTAGGGCTTTACCAAATTAACCACGTGAAAAACCAGCAAAATTGCTACTTAGATTTTTTATTAACAAATACACATGAAGATTTCTGCGTGAGTGAATCTCTTTACCCCTTATGGAAAAATGAAGCGTTTCACACGGCAATCGAGTTTTCTGTGTTTGTGCATAGAATACATAATCCCAATGAATGTGTTTACGAGAATGTCTTTGATTACAACAAAGCAAACTATTACAATATTAAGCATAAATTGAGTAGGGCCAACTGGCAACAGGTCTTAAAAAGTCAGAAAAATGTTGAAAGTGCAGTAGAAATATTTTATAAAATGTTACTGGCAACAATTCAGGAAGAAGTTCCTCTGACGAGAAGACGACGAAACTATGCTTCTAAAAATCCCATTTGGTTTAACAAGAAATTACTAATTTGAAGAATCGGAAACAAAAGGCTCACAAAATTTACAAAAATTACAATAACCAAGCTATTTGGAAAAGTATTTGAATATCTGTGACCAACTTATTTAGCTATTCCCTCTGCACTATCTGAGTATAACTCAAAAACTGAAATGAGATTAAGTCAGTCGAAAAATTTCTTCAGTTACGTTAAAACCAAGGTTAAATCGTGAACTTTCCAACAACTATGACTTTGGACGAAAAAGTAGGAGATAACTCAGAAGATATTTGTAATCTATTTGCAACATATTTTCAAGAGACCTACACAACATTTAAGAACAATGATCGCGATTTTGAATATTTCTCATACTTTCCTGACTATCCAGGTAATATTGGGGTCAGTAACATTGTTGTACAAGACATTCTCTCAGGTCTAAAACAATTAGACGCTAATAAAGGCGCAGGACCTGATGGAATTCCACCAGCATTCATAAAAAACCTAGCAACTGAACTCACAACTCCTCTTTTCTGGCTGTTCAATATGTCACTGGATAGTGGTGAATTTCCGAAAGAATGGAAAAAGTCTTTCCTAATACCAATTTATAAATCTGGCAAAAAATCCGATATTCGAAATTATCGTGGCATTGCCATAATATATGCATTCCAAAACTTTTCGAATCGATCATAAACAAAAATGTTTTTAGCCAAATTAAAAATAGAATTATAACGCACAACATGGCTTTTTCAAAGGCCGCTCAGTGCTAAATTTACTAGAATTCGTCAATTATTCATTAAATGCAATGGATAAAGGTAATCACGTATGGTTCTTTACACCGACTTCAGTAAAGCGTTTGATAGACTAGACATTCCAATGTTGATTTTCAAGCTTGAAAAAAATGGGAATTGAGATGAGACTGCTCAATTGGATCAAATCGTATTTAACTGATCGTCAGCAAATTGTAAAGTTCAATAATAAAAAGTCAAACCCAATTCAAGTCACGTCAGGGGTTCCTCAAGGCTCACACTTAGGACCTCTTCTTTTTATTCTATACATTAATGACATATCTCTTATCTTAAAAGATCTCAACGTTCTTATATATGCTGATGACATAAAATTGTACCTAGAAATTAAGAACGATAATGAAACTATTGTATTTCGCAATGAGATACAAGTTTTTCATACATGGTGCTGTAAAAGTCTATTGAAACTAAATGTTAAAAAATGTAATCTCATAACGTTTAGCAGAAAACATAGCACGCCAAATGTTCAAGTTTTATTAGGAATAGAAAATGTACAAAAATGCGATAAAATAAGAGATTTAGGTATTATTCTAGACTCAAAACTAACGTTTGTGGATCATTATAACACGATAGTTCATAAAGCAGGCAATATGCTTAATTTTATAAAACGTTTCGGATACCACTTTTTAGATCCATATACAATAAAAACGCTTTATGTTGCTTATGTGCGGTCAATATTAGAATATTGTAGTATTGTTTGGTCCCCTTATATGAAAAAACATGAAGAACGAATAGAGTCAATCCAAAAACAGTTCTTATTATATGCACTGCGAAAGCTAGGATGGACAACATTACCTCTCCCAGCATATGAAGCACGTTGTATGCTGATCAATATTGAAACTTTGAAAGAACGTCGAGATTATGCAAAGGTATTGTTTGTTAATGATTTGGTATCACAACGTATTGACTCAACTGATCTTTTGTCAAAGCTAAATTTATATGCCCCCACTAGACAATTACGTAATCGTGACCTATTCGCAGTAGATCGTCATCGTACAAATTATGCTAAATTTGGACCGCTGAACCGCATGATGATTGTATATAATCAGCATTGTGAAATGATTGACTTTAATACAGCTAGGACAAAATTGAAAAAATATTTTAACACTCTGCGAAGCAATAGAACATAGGCATTTAATTTTAGTTTAAGGATGTATCTGTAGTATAATGGATTATATGTAACAACACGGTCTACTATTGTTTGACGTCATAATAAATAAATAAAAGTGCTCGACTACAAGCAACCTGATGACATGTGTTTCTTCATTGGTCAACGCACTGGAAAAATAACATCAAATGGATGCCATATAAGTATATCGACTTAGGCAAAGCGCTCGATAGAGTTCCGCATTTTCTGGCGGTTGATAAATTGAAAAGAATGGGCCTGCCCACCTGGTTGACTCACTGGATATTTTCCTACCTAACCGAGTGGAGAGCCTACGTGCGCATTATTGGAACAAGTTCACTTTCATTTGATAAAACTTCTGGCGTTCCTCAAGGCAGTCATTTGGGCCCACTTCTCTTTGTGCTATCCGTAAACGATCTTTGTGGATCGATTACATCCTCGAAGGTTACTGAAGGTTGCTGACGATCTGAAGTTGTACCGTGTTATTTCCTCGCCAGTTGATTGCTATGCCATCCAAGCTGACATCGATTCGTTGCTGAACTGGTGCTTGCTAGACGGAATGGTAGTTAACGTTCAAAAGTGTAATGTCATCATTGTCTATCGGACAAGAAATGCCACTATTTTTAACTATAGAATGGCATCGACCAGCATCTCCAGAGTCAGCAACGTTAAAGACTTTGGCGTGCTACTCGACAGTAAGCTAAATTTTTCCCAACACATCGCAGCAACGACTGCCAAGGCTTTCGCCATGCTTGGATTTATCAAACGTAATACACAGCAGTTCGAAGATATTTACTGTTCGAAGACACTCTATTGCGCCTGGAATATGGTGTGCTTATAAGGGCACCATTCCAGGCCACTCAAATAAATCGAATTGAGCGAATCCAACGCAACTTTCTTTGATTCGTGCTTATCTGTCTGTACGATGTTTTTGAAGACAAGTAAATAAATAAATAAATAAATAATAAAAATAATAACAATCGATTGCTGCAAAAAATAGAACATTAAAAAACGATTAAATACACCGTGTCCAATATATTCTCATACAAAATAAAACTCTATGTATTCCAAATCGATAATCCAAATTTTATTGATAACTTTACTCATTATATTGCAATATAATACTGATCAACTACAGCATATGTTTTGGAATAACACCGCCTTTGACCTTCTTGACCAGCTTCTGGCGCTCCGTCCTGCTGAAACACATAGTGATCATCTCCAAACACCTCTTGTACATATGGATTGACAACTTTCTCCAAAACTTCCGTTTTATAATTTACGGCATTCACTTTAACGCCTTTTTCGATGAAAACCAGTGGTAATTTGCCTCGCTTGCAAATTCCTCCCCAAACCATCACTGACGCAGCACTTTGGAACCGTGGAATATTCCTAACACTCTCTGGAACAGTTCTCGAAGAGAGAGCCCACAATCTGTCGTTCTGGACATTGTGGGATTGTTGCAATACAAATAACTTTTCGTCGGAAAAGATAAATTCTTCCCCACCGTGCCGCGACAAAAGCAGACTTGCTCTTTCGAGTCGTTTCTGCTTGGAAGGTTCCGAAACTCCGTGAACCTTACGTTTCTTAAAATCTTGCAATCCGAGGTCATTTCGCAGTATATTGTGTATTGACGATCTCGAAACATTCAGATCTGCGGCCATTTTACGTACAGAGCGCTGTGATTTTCGTCTAATCCGTTCCCTGACCACTTTAACAACTCGTGCAGTCCTCACCGCACGAGTACGATCGGATCTCTTCCGGTCATCCAACGAGCAAGTGTCACGGTACCTTCGGATGGTTCGGTACACAAAATCCCGCTTTACTCCGAGGTTTTTCATTTTTTTTAAATAGCGCCCGGGCGCTCACCTTTCAAAAACTTTTGTATAACCACAGCAAGAAACTCATTCATCGCTGGTAAAAGATAAACACCGAATGAAAACAATCGGACATAACCCAAAAGCGTTTGTATAAACATAGTGCAAAACTACACCAACACATACGTGAAGCATGTTGAGTAGTTGCACGACACCAATGCAAGGAAAAAGTGTATGAGAATATATTGGACACGGTGTAAGTTATTAACGTTCAATAGCAGCTTCATGATCACCCAATATCGAAGAAAAATTTACAAAATTGCAAAGAAATTTCATTTCTTGGTGATTGATTAGCCATAACACGATCGCAAAACTATCAAACATCTACGGATCGTACCCAAATCGATCGTATCTCCATCGATCGAAGGCCAATCGATCGAAACCCACTCGATTGGTGTTAAGTGGCTGGAAGGCGTGATCGGCAAAGGTAGCAAGACCACCAGATCGGCGTAATCGAAGCATCTGTAGCACAATCGGGGCAATCCGCACGATTGGAGTCAAGGCGTCATCAGCGAAATTAAGCGGACGGCGCAAAAATCTATAGGATTTGCAGGCGAGTTAAAAAAAATCAGTGGGGTTGTGTTTAACACACGACCGGTTGACGTAGACTACGTTAACCCGTTTGATTAGTTTCGTAGTGTACTGTTCTAATGGGACGTTGGGTTAGCATAAATAAGTGAGAAAGTATGTTAGAACATGCTATGATTCGCTTCTTAGAAATTATTTGGCAGCCGTGGAAAGGGACGTTTGGTTTGAATGTTAGTATGATGAAAGGGCAACAATTGTGCTGCCTGTAGTGATTGTGTTGATATGATCGACCAGCTGGAGACCATTATCCATATCGTGTAATCTCGAAAATCTATCGATAAATGATAAAGCTTTAAGAGTTCACACTGTTTCAGTTACTTTTAAATGTTGATTTGACCTCTACCCATGCCGTAAGGCCTAGTCTGATCAAAATAGCGTTGACGTTTGTCCTCAAAGATCGTTAGACCAGCATTAGATAGTAAGTATGTTAGCAAAAATCTATTGTACATTCCTTAGAAAGCATTTGAAAAGTATTTGCACTTTGTCAAGTTGGTTGACCACTTGATTTTATTTCCCACCTCGAGTTTAAGGCCCTTCTCTAGCTTACCGACCAGTACTTAGCAACGCATTATCTCTGGTTGCTTCCAGTTTTGCCCGATAACCTCGAGTTCGCTCGGAATCGGTACATGGTCAATTCGGAAGATTTTTCGAATGTTCGATCTTAACGCGCTTCCGAAATTTGCGCAAACGGTTGGCATCAAAACGAATAGGCATTGCACTTATTCACCCTTTTACAGTTTCTCAAAACATATTTCTTCCTAGAAGTAAAACGCTATCCATCGCGAACCGTTAACACAACAGAATAACTATTCATAACAGTACTCATTGAAATGTGCATGTTCGAGAATCAAAACATTGTTCGTGATAGGGAATTTCTTGAAACATGCCAGAACGCAACATTCTTTAAAATTTTCATACACCGATTGATGAATATGTATGCGAAATATATTAATCTTTTATCGGTAATCGGTAAGAACCAAACATTCAAATCAAACAAACTCTCTCAAAATTAAATTGGTCGTCCAGAAAAGGACGGATTTGAAATGGTCCGCATTTGAATTAAAACCCTCTCTGCGCCTTACTAAAAGATGTCTAGCCAAATATCACACACACATAAGCACCTTATTTCGCTCCTCGTGGTTGCACGCACCAGCTGGCTACAAAGACATTATCTACCAAATATCACACACACACACACACACACAAGCACCTTATTTCGCCCCTAGTAGTAGCACCCATCGGCTGGCTACAAAGACAATATTTGCCCAAGCAACCGGCTGCCTAGCACACCACAGCATAATGTATGGCTGCCTAGCAAAGGTTGTCTAGCCAACGGCTTGGTAACAACAGACTGCAGCGCAATCAGTTACAGTGCACTTTCTATGGTGCTAGCCACCGTCAGCTGCCTTAATCCAAATTGGCGTCTTGCCGCTCCGCTGAATGAAGCTAGTGCACCTTCCAGGGTACATGCTATCGCCCGGCGCCAGCTGCCAATCCATACTGGCTCGATGCTCCGCACAGCTTCAGTACTGCAACACGAATGAGAAAATTCGCGAAGGTGTCCCCATTTCATATCGTTCACTACTGCATATGAGACCTCCCTTGCTTACATTTGAAATCTGTGATAGTAAAATTGAGTGCATTGAGTAAATTTACTCTGAAAAATCGGCATTATAAGACATCACCTCATATTTTGGTTATTTTCTATAGCTTGAAATTGTTAACGGATAATGTTTGATAGTTGAATTGATACGCGGGAAAATTTCCAATCGATTGATGTAAACATCTTGAAAGTCTATTGGGCATTTATTAAGTTATTAGCGTTTAATTTGTAACGACATTTTTAGATTTTTAGATTTTCAATTGACACCCTACCCTTCCCGTAAGACGTAGTCTACGTCAAAAATTCGACTAGTAACTGAAAAATATGCAGGTTTCGGTGAATGTGAATGTGATTCATAATCTCCGACACATTTACGCTAGAGCAAGAGGCCACAGCACACATGATTATTTGGAGTTAAAAAGCCGGGGGGGGGGGAAAAATGTGGGGGTTTTGGGGGGGGGGGGGGGGGGGGGTGGGTGTGGTGAGTTTGAGGAGAGGTTTGGGGGGGTGTAGATTTTGTGTTTATTATTTTTTTTTTTTTTTTTTTGTGGGGGGGGGGGGGGTTGTGGGGGGGGGGGGTGGGGGGGGGGAAAAGGAAAGGGAAGGAAAAAAAAACAAAGAAGAAGGGGGGTGTTGGGGGGGGGGGGGGGGGAAAAAAAAAAAAAAAAAAATATTAAAAAAAAAAAAAAAAAAAAAAAAAAAGAAAAAAAAAAAAAAAAAGCATCACCATAATTCAATTTTCTCGACTCTCTACGAACACATCATTTGGGTGCCCTTTCGATCAGCCGGGTGAGTAGATAATTGCATCAAATTCCTTCCGACGGGTTGCCTGACGCTATTTGTTTACACGCCGAATTGTTCGAATCATCATGAGCAATCATAATTTCGAATGTAAACAATCCCACCTTCGTTGCCTGCGTTTTCCGTCTGGTCTATTCATTGCTGGTCAGTTGGGGCTCAAGATGTTATTATTATCATTATTATCGAATTTTGCTTTGTTTCGTGCTTTCCCTGCCTCGGATTAATGAAAGACGGTGCGTTTCTTCCAGTGACTCTGCGAATGAACAACCCCCATGCCGGTACTGAAAACGGATCCGAAGCTATCGATATTTTTATATCGAAACCGAGAGGTATAAGTAGGTAATGATTATGTAGGTGAAACAAATTTGAATGCTATTTATAATATACAGTAGCAGCGATGACCGCACAACCAAGAAGGCGAATTATTATGCGAATTATCACATCAGGTGGGAAGAAATGAAGAGTGTTGCAAATCTGCTTAAATTTGCAGCATCAACTTACACTCAAGCTGATTTTCACACGATTCCCTTTTGTCAGTCGGTATGGATTGCGTGATCTTTAGTTCCTTATGTCTAAAAACCAATCACGTATCTTAGACTGATAAAAAATCAATGATAATATCTATGTGTCCCACACCTGCATTTTTTGCAATATAATCAACAAATCATATCTGATTGTAACCACACATAGTTCTCAAATGTACAAATAACCACAATGTGTGACCACACATACTTTTCATTTGCTACATAAACTTCATTTGTGTTTCACAAAAGGCTCTGTTTATGTTTATTAATGAATATTATGTGGAATATAACATGAATATTTGCCAATAAATATGTGGGGATTATTTACCGTTTAAGTTACAGTCGCTTAAGAGACTCTTAACTCATAATTTTTAAGTCGCGTAAAACAAACTTGATTGAATTTTACTCTCAACCTCGATTTAACGAGAACGTACATTTTGGGCAGCGCCTAGTAGCTTAATTCATTCAGTGGTTGTCAAGAAAATTACCATTAGAAGATACAAAATATCGTTAAGAAAATCGTTCATGTTTTCCCGTGACAAAAACAAACAATTCAAACAAAACTGTAAACGAAACCTTTACACTGTAAATATTTTCCGTAAATTCGCTCAACATATTTTTCGTACATGTCTATCAGAAACATTCGTATTACTTGTCATCTCGCAAAATACCTTCGTTACGCCTTATTCATACAACGTAGGCGAAATTAATTTCGTGTCGACCAGTCGCTGCTGCTTCGTGTTGCTTCTCATCTATCATTTCCCTGCCTGTTGGTTATGCTGCTGAGGAGGGCTAAAATCATTTGCTGACCTTGAAATAAAATTAAAAGTGTCTCACGCTTCCAGACAAAAATGGCTATTTCTTGGTTGGTATGCTACAACAAAGAAGCAAGAGTAGCAATATCATCACTGTATAAAGGGTGTATCGAAAAGTAGTGATCAACTTTCAAAAATTGAAATAAAACTAAAGACAATTCTCAAACTTTCAAAGCAATGTAGTTTATTACAGCATAACATGTAACAATATCACTTGAACTATAAAATTAATCAGATTGCTGATTTCGGTTAGGGAAGGTCCTTTAATTATGTCACGCAGTAAGGGGGGAGGGGGTTTGGGAAAACGTGACAATTCAGACAAAAAAAATTTGAAGGTCCATACAAAAAACGTGACAAGGGTAAGGGGAGGGGGGGGGTGTATATAAAAAGTCCCTTTTTGCGTGACATAATTAATGGACGTTCCCTTGTACGATCGCACTGTAGCCTGTCCAGCAAGTTCTGCACAGTGATTTTTGTGCACTTCCTGGATGCTGCTGACAGTGGAATACAACACCACCATTTGCATTTTTGGGCAAGCCTTCTGCGGCTTATTTACTTGCGTAGCTGCTGTTTGCGTTTATTTTGTTATGACCCAAACACAATGATAACGGAAGCTGAACGGCAACGGCAACGGAAAAGCGATCTGAGTAAGCCTGCTTGTCGAAAAGAACACAGGCTGGATCCAAACTTGCCGTTTGCCGTTCCGTTTCCGTTATCATTGTGTTTGGGCGGTAAGTCGTGTTTTACATTTGTTCCATCACCCGCCACTAGATGGTACTGTCGCGTGTTGGAGAAGAGGTGGGAGTGTTTTGATGGCTGGATTTGAGTTGGCTAAATTGTCGTTTTGATTTGCACGCTATTTTTAAACAACCCAAATTTGAGTACAATTGACTCAATTTGGTCCAAAATATGGCTACTCAAAAGTGAGTAAAGATATTTAGGAATAACACGTTGACAATAAGTAAACATCGGACGGATTCAAGCCGATATAGATCATTGCACGATGACGTCATCGATGCAGTTTTGACATTTCAAGGAGCTTGTTTATGCGGACTTTTCGGTATTCTCGGTAAAGTTGGTTTGAGTTTTTGTGCTCTAACATTTTTGCGATTGAAAATTAATTGCCCAAAAACATGCACCAGTGCTTATTTTTAAATCGAATAATATGCAATTCGCAAAAAGGCAATGGCGTCTTCGGATTGAACTTTTACTTCTTATAAACAAGCTCCCTGAGCAGTCAAAACTGTGAGGTTAACACATTCGGTGCAATGATCTATTGACTGTTTGGCATCTTACCACTACGAACTATCTTTACTCACTTTTGAGTGGCCATACTTTTGACTGATTTGAGTGAAACGTACACAATTTTGGGTTGTTTGGAAACAGCGTGCATACTTCTTGATTGGGATTTCGGGTTTTCGTATCAACTCCACCACGTTCCGTAGGATGGTTATCATGTCTGCTGCTGATTTTCACGGTCTGGCTGTTGGAAGCAGATGATGAAAATTATCAGGTCGAGGGAACGCGGAAGTACATCAAGATTCCTCACTTTGTGGTAAGCACGAGCCGATGACACCGGGTGAGGAAGCTAAAGGGGTTTTGCCGGTGAAAAACATCCTAGGCCGGTAACCGGGATGCAAAATCCCTTGGCAGATTCGTACTCCCGCTAAGTTGGGGGGATTTTATGTCATGTTGTTCCCCATGATCCTGATTTCAGGAATTTCCCTAGTCGGCCAACGTTTGCATTAAAAAATATGGACAAAAATTACCAATTTTTCATGGGTTTACCTTAACCCGCACTGACAAAACTACCCATGCAGCCCATCAATCATAGTAACCCATGAGTCAGCAGTTAAAATTTGACAGCTCTATCAATCGAACTCTAACCGTGATGGCAAAAACAGTGAAGCCACTCCGTTCAGAAGTGTGCGCGTTCAGAGAACGGCACCCCACCGCGTCAAAAACGGACATTGTGTGGCACTTTGTGGATGCCGGATACGCCCGTTCCGGTATCTACAACATCTTGGCACTATTAGACAACAGTCAGAGCATCGAAAAAAAGCCCGGTTCCGGACGGCCGACGACCCTGAGCGACAAGAAGCTCCAAAGGATCGTTCATCAAGAAATACTATAAGGGCGAAGACGCGGTGTTCTGGCCGGATCTGGCGTCGGCCCACTACTCGAAGCGATCGTTGGAAGCGATGGACCTGCTGAATATAGATGTGGTACCCAAGTCGGTGAACCCGCCCGCTGAGTCCCATCGAGAATATGTGGGCCAATCTAAAGTGTAAGATTTACTCCAACAATTTTGCGTGAAAACTGAGGAGCAATTGATAAATAAAACGAAGAAAGAACTCAAAAACATGCCTACACGCATCTTTTCGTCTGCCAAGGCGAATGTTCCGGTTAACTGCCGGAAGGCCGCTCGCAAGGGCGTAGAATTTTTTTGCAAGCAAGCTTAAATAATTACCTTCCATGGGAAATTTATCAAAAGCAATTATCTGTCTTAGCATTTTTTAATCACCATCCGAAAAAAGTCAATTTTTTTAATGCAATCGTTAGGTGGGTAAACATGCTAAGCCTAACCACAAATCCAGTTTTTTTTAAATATTTTTTTTTTTCGTTTTAAAATCAACTGCGTGTTCGGGTACTGTATGTCCCTTAATAGTGTTCCAGATCGCCCTCCCCTTGGGTGGTAGTTGGTAGGTTTTTCCTAATCCGCTATCTGGTTGCTTCATTAACGTGTATCAAAACGATTTCGTTAATTTTGTTTTTTCTGTTGTGGCCTTTCATGTGTTCCAGTTACCGAGAATAAACCACGAGTACCTCGGTTCCCAAAGCTAACCTAGTTTTTAAAGCAAAAACAAAATTATTATACACGTAATATGATTTCGGCTCCGTAATGCTCTCTGGCGCCTGAGCCTAGTAAATAAATGAATAGAAAAAAATTGTTCCAGTCATAATGGCCTTTGGCTACATTGGCGAGAGAGTAGGCCACCCTGTGTTCTTGGAGCTCCTTTCGCTTGCGTGAAGGAGCAGGAATTCCATATTGATAGTTCAGTTTTATGTCATGGAAAAGATGATTGGCTTTCTCTCATACGTATTTCGTTCATAGCGTGCTTGCAGGTTTCATCGATCGTCATTTTACACCAGAAATAAAAAAACAGTTCGGCATCTTTTAAAAGCAAAAGAGCGCGGATGACCTTGCCAAGTTCCCTCGGATGCAGCTGGACATGCCGTAGTGCGCTCTACCAAGTTATGTATTCCGCAGATGTCGCAAAGGATTCGGTGCGGTCCATTGTCCATTGTGATAATCTGCTGTGTCCAGTTTGAGTCACATTGGTCTTCGCATGGTGCTTCAGGTGTTATCAAGTCACCGAGATGACCTGTGCTGGCGAGTTGATCAGCTGATTCGTTCCCTGGTGGCCCACAGTGGCTGGGTACTTACATTATCGACACGTTGGGTGGTGCGTGTTGGACGATAGTCTGTATCCTCGGATGTCTTGGTCTGTTGGCCAAAATCGCGTCGATTGTCGACGCCGAGTCTGTTACTATGACTATTGGCGAATTAGAAGGGAAGGTTGCTACCACTTCGGCGGAGAATACCGAACAGATATTTGGCAGCTTGTTGCTTATGTTTACTGAGTTATCCCTGGAGTGGATACCACAGCCGACACCATGCTTGGTTTTGGAACCATCGTATATCTCCCTTGGTAGTCGCGTATTTTTCGTTGAGTAGTGCTTGCACCGGCATCCTCAATCGATCGGAGTTGTCTGCCAGTTTAAATTGATTCTGATCCTGTTCTCTGTCTTGAGGTGGGCAGGTTCCACTTCTTAGGACCGCACCAATAAACTTTAACAATCATTGGAAACTCCGTTGCGTTGCGTCTGTTGGATGCAGCTGGTTATTTCTGCGAGATAGTGGTTGGTTGAAACCCTCATTTTTTTCCAAAAAAATTCGGCCTTTTCGAAGCAAATGGCTTTGTTGACTACGACCCTTAAATCCACTTCCACAAAGGCTGTGACAGCTTAGGTGAATGGTAAAGGGTGTCCACAGTTAAATTGCATCACTTTAAACTCGTCCTGAAAAACAAGTCTCTCAACCGATTGTCATGAAATATTCAGGGAATAAAATACAATGTATAATCTTGGTTTAGGTATATTTATTTCACTGTATTTCTTTACCAAATCCAAAAGCCTCAGAGAGACTCTGGAACATCGAACTTGTCTTTCGCAGTCACATACTGGTTGCCGGGAATTTGTTTTAAGTTCGTTTATACGTGTGTTTCATCGTCGATGATGCAGCAGTGTGGTTTCGTCAACATTTGTGTGTACAGCCTACGCGCACGTGTTTTAGCTGTCCTATTCTGTTTTTCATTGCGGTTTGGAGCTTTCTGAACTTTGAATGAACGGAGCCCGGCTCGTTTCTTGGCTTTTTGCACGAAACTTTTGGTCAAGTGCAGCGTTTTTGCGACATCCCGAACGGAACAGTTGGGTTTGCGTTTAAAGGCAACAACCACTCGCTTGTGATCCTTCACACAGTATGGAACACTTTTTCTACCACTCACCTTCTTCTGATCGACAGTTAAACGTTCTCCGAAACGCTTAATGACACGAGACACTGTAGACTGGTGAATTTTCAACATCTTTCCGATGGCTCGGTGCGAAAGAAGTGGGTTGTCGAGGTGCGTGTGCAAAATGTTCTCGTGCACTTGCTGTTTCTTCGACTCCATTTTCGAAACTACGACATATTTCACAATGAAACTCACGCAGTGTAAACAATACACACTAAGGTCTTTTCGCCCAAAAATCCGTTGAAATCAACCCAAAGGGCGAAATTTTACAGCTTATTGAAAGTGATGTAATTTAACTGTGGACACCCTTTAGTGCGCCTGAGATAATTCAAATGCTTCGGTTGTACACCGGAGCGAGGATTTTTAATAGCTTCTCTCTAGCGATAACGTTTACATTTAAAAAAAATTGACTTTTTTCGGATGGTGATTAAAAAAAGCTAAGACAGATAATTGCTTTTGATAAATTTCCCATGGAAGGTAATTATTTAAGCTTATTGCAATCAAAATGTTTCGCCCTTGCGAGCGGCCTTCCGGCAGTTGACCGGAACATTCGCATGGCGGACGAAAACAATTTCGTTTTATTTATCAATTGCTCCTCAGTTTTCATGACAAAATTGTTGGAGTAAATCTTACGCTTTAGATTAGACCACATATTGTAGATGGGACGCAGCTGGGGGACGTTGGGCGGGTTCGCCGACTTGGGTACCACATCGATATTCAGTCGCTCCATCTCCTCCAACGATCGCTTCGAGTAGTGGGCCGATGCCAAATCCAGCCAGTCTTCGCCCTTATGGTATTTCTAGATGAACGACGCAACTTCCGGCAGGCATTTCGTATTATAAATTTCCCCGTTCACGGCCAGTCCGGAGCGAAAGAAGAGCGGCTTTGACATCCCCTTCTCGCTGACTGTCAGCCACAGCAGCACCTTCTTGGGGAACTTGGTGTGTGAAATGAAATTCACCTCGGAGCTCACTTCCTTCGTGGGGGAAGTAAAATACGAAGTGCCCTGCCAGTCGTTGCCATCCAGGGTGAGATAGGTCTCGTCGTCCATCACCACCGCCACGTCGCGATTCACCGGGAAAATCGAGTTGACCATCTTATTCAGCCACTGCCGTTGCATCATTGCCTGCAGCTCCGAAACCAGTGGACGCGGCTTCCGCTTCCTGACATGTATGTTCACTGTTTGGCCGGTTGAACCGACCTCCCGGCTAAGCGCACGCAGCGATGTAGCCACTTTTCCCTTGGTCTTCCTCTTCAGGATCCTTTGGAGCTTCTTGTCGCTCAGGGTCGTCGGCCGTCCGGAACCGGGCTTTCTTTCGATGCTCTGATTGTTGTCTAATAGTGCCAAGATGTTGTAGTTGCCGGAACGGGCGTATCCGGCATCCACAAAGTGCCCCACGATGTTTGTTTTCGACGCGGCGGGGTGCCGTTCTCTGAACGCACACACTTCTGAACGGAGTTGCTTCACTGTTTTTGCAATCACGGTTAGAATTCGACTGATAGAGCTGTCAAATAGTTTCATCAGTGCCGGTGAAGGTTAACCCATGAAAAAGCGGCGATTTTTGTCCACTTTTTATGAATGCAATCGTTACATTTTTATTCTAAGCCGTCTGCTGTTATAATCACCTTATGCAATCAGAGTCGGATGCCTCTGTTGTTGTTACAATGAGGCTTAGAGATCGTTCGGATGAGATTGAGCCTGGTCTCGCAGTTTTTCTTCACCAAGTTGAATTGGCGCAAAAAGCTCAATCTATTGTCGATGGTAACCCCCAAGACCTTGATCGGCATTTTAAATGGTATTTTTGCTGTTTTGACGGAGATGAGTACGCTTGGATCTTGGTGGTTTTTCTGACAAATTACCGAATCAATCCGCCGTTGATGCGTAGGACTTGGTGTTCGGTTTTCCGTTTGCCGTTGAGCAAGTTTATTCTCAAAAGCGGTTTGCTCAGCTTTGATGGAGTCCAGAAACTGTTCCCAGCTGCTACGTTTTGTCTTCCAAATCGTTTGTCCTCACCGGTTGTTTTATCGTCGGTATAGCCTTACGGCTATTTGCTTGTCTGTGTGATTATTCGGATGCTTTTTGACTGATCGGAGGAGTTTTCTGCTTCGTTTAATATCGGCTTTTACGTCTTCAGACCACCAGTGTAGATTTCTTCGACCCGGAGTTTTTTTTTTCAAAAAGATGGTTGAGTCAGCTGCTTGCTGTAGAGCTTCTGTGAGCGACTCTATGGTAGTCCGAATCAAGGTGCTGATTATATTGTCCAATACGCTGGAGAAGGTTGTCCAGTCCGCTTTCTCGTAATACCATCGTGGTCGGTGAGTATTGGCCGACGGTTGGTCACCGTATCTGATCGAGATAGGGTAGTAGTCGCTGCAGTGCAGATCGTCATACTTGAGCCAAGTTATCTTGGCGATAATGTTCAGACTCAATAGAGAAATGTCAATTGCTGTTTCACTTGTGCCTCGAGGTGTTAAAGCGTAGCTCAAGACGGATAATTCGAGTCAATAGAACAGGTCAGTGAGGATGTTCGCCCTATCGTTGGCATCTTGCAGGCCCCAATTGTAATGGTGGGTATTTACATCGCCAAGAATGAGCCCCAGGGCTCCTGGAGTACTGTGTGACCTCTAGGAGCTTCTCCATGAATCTAGTTATTTTGCCACAGGGTAGGTGCAGGGGATGGTTATCGGGATTGGTAGTTGCGCTCTAACCGTGATGATTGGGAGCTCTTGTGTTACGGATACCCAGGTATGCGAGATGGCAGTACGGACCCCAATCGCAACGGAATATTGCAGAACTTGCCCGTGCTTGATGTGCCACGTATATTGACCTTGGAATATGGAGCCAATGTGGGTCGGGCTTACTCTGTTTATTTCGTGCAGGACTATGAACAAAGGTTGCTATAAATTCTAGATCGCCATGGTTATTGTACAGCCCGTTGATGTTACATTGTACAACGAGGTTGATGATGTGGGCCCTACTAGGTCCGTTTCTACCGGGTGTTCTTCCACTGGCTGCAGAGAAGTGCGTTCTCCTGGTCGTAATCATTTGTATCGACAGAGTGCTAGAGGTTTCAAATTTTGCCTCGGTGTCGTGTGTCGTTGACCTTGTAGTCAGGGGGTAGTTTACCTGTTTGTTTGGCGTGACCATTTTCCACTTAGCCTGTGGTCAAATGCTGTAACCCCTAGCTCCACCGACGGAAGCATGCGGTGGTTCCTCCGCCATCGACAGAGGCGTGGGACCCATGGTGAATAAAGACAGGGGATGGCATTGGAAAACCGCCTCCATCACTCCAAAGTTCGTAGTTTTATGATTAATTATGATCTCCTTCACCAGCTCACCACACCCGGCGAACCACCACATCTCACCTGGAAGCAGCATTATTGTTTTTCTATTTTTTTGTCTATGATCACTCGATCACTCGTGCCGCCAAACAACAGATAACCGAAATAAAAAAAATAATGCGCTATGTCCGTTAATAAAACAGTTTGCAACAAAACGTCGACACCATGGTGATACGGTAAATATGGTGAAGTTAGTATGGATGATCATAATAAATTACCGTCATATCTCACCTAGCAGCAGTTGTATTGTTCTTTTTTTCGGTGATTACTCGATCACTCGTGCCACCGAACAATAGAGAACGCGCTATGCCCGATAACAAAATAGTGCGCAACAAACCATCGATACACCTGTTCAGAGCCGATGCTCGAAGCAAACTCTGATCAAGTACACTTACAGTTTTATGTATTAACACGTTATTATACGATGTTTGATTATAAATAAAATTGGCAGCTGTAATCTTCAATATTTTATCATTCTAGCATAGCTGAATAAGGTTTTTGAATGTGTAATTGGCTGACGAGACTGTGGCATTAATACATATTTGGTAATTATAAGTCTAGAATCAAGGTTCAGAACCCGTCTTTTTCCGTTCAATACGACGCTAACAAAACATGCTTGACTAGATTTGTTGACGTTTGTCTATTTCTTGCAATACGAAAAACTTGAGTTGATACATTTTTGAAATATAGTATACAAATAAGATATCAGACGTAAACAAACATGTCCTAATTGAATAAAAATCAAACACATGTATGACAAATCAATCGACTACATAAATCAGGATTAAAAAAATCAAACGTACACCTTCGAGAAATAACTACTCAAATCACACTATTATAGATTTACAGCATGACAAATGAAAATGTAAATCTGTTTTCGGTGCTACTTGGGTGGAGTACCTGAACATAAATGATTGCATCTTATTGACTATCAGATAATCTAGAACTGCTTACCAAACACAATGGCGAGCTTTAAACTGTCCATACAAATAGACCGCAAATCATGGACTTTTTTTTCCAAAACCATCAGCTAGTTTTTTTTATGTTCCGTTTCTAACAAGCATCTTATGTATGATATATCCTCTGCCCTCGTTTAAACAACCCATTGAATCCAACGGAGTAATATGAAACACCATAAATTATGCATGGTACCGTCACTCATAAACAGAAGCAGCCCATTTACAGCATCCGAGTGGCCAAAAAGCCGAAACCAACTCGACTCCCATATTTTAATTAGATTACATAAATCACAAATCCAACCCGGACCAGTTTCGGTGGGTAGAATACGAGTCCTCGTGAGCTACCTACCAGTCGCAAGCCAAAAGTGGCAGAGAAGGTAGTTCTGGCGGCGATGCCAGTGGTAAGTGTTGAGTATGGTGCTGCACTCAATTGTTTCTCGAATTGCAAACAAATGCACTTACGTAGGTACTTTGCGGACTACATTAAAACTGTCGACGAACTTTTTTTTATTGCTTCTTCCAAGTCCAAACTTTGCATGCAAACAAGTGCATACATACCTACATAAGCGTGCACGTGCATTGCTCAACTATGCAAACAAAAATGCATTATCGGTGACAGCAAATCTACATTTTTAAGTTAGTTTCGTTTTACACGCCGTCGCATCGAAGACTAAGTATCTTTTCAGGCACACCATGGTCGACGTCGTCGTCAATGGTTGGTCGAGACTGGAACGAAATGGAACTCAATGGGCCATGCGGCTGTTTAATGATCCGAGCCTACAGTTTCTTAATCGGTAACAATAATCAATTAAAGTAGATTGTTTTATAGAGGCGAATTTGGTGTGCGGTTTTTTTTGGCTGTTTATGAGATGCTGCTAGCGCGATTCTTCACTTGCTGAAGTACTACTTAAGAGAGGTTTTCTTTTGAGAGAGTGACTACATGGCGGTTCATTTTGATTTTGGATGCTCAATCAGCAAGCTTTTATTGAACTTACCTAACTTACCAGTTTATTTGAAATCAATCAAGTTGAATGCAAGGTACAGACATTCTTGCAATGCAAGAGTTTGGTGAAATAAATAAAATAAAATTACAGCGCACACAGGGCGCGGAATGCACATAAACACAGCACCTTCCAGTTTGGCATCGTTTTAGCTATTATCGTAGGTGTAAAGGTAGGGTGTCTTTTCGGAGGGGCATTTGAAATCTTCGAACAGCGGTCGCCAGTTGGTGCTTTTCTTCCCCGCTGGTTCCAGCAGATTGTTCCACAGCGCAGTGCCAGCGTATCTGATGGAAGTGGAAGGAGAAGCGAGAGTGAGAATTGGAAAATTTTAAAACGCTCCAAAGCAAGCTGAAATCTACTCACGCGTTTCCTTTCTGGCTCATGTGAAAACAATCATATGCTAACAGGGAATAGTCCACCTCTCGTCCGTTCATTTTAAGCTGAAAGAGGATTTTTGAGTGAAAATGTTGCATGGATAAAATTGTAAACGTAGAGATAAATAACAAGATTGTAACGTTAAAATTGAGAATTTGACTATCGTGCTGCATTAATATCCGGGCAGTCTCTAAATCCGGAAATTTTCCTTTTTATTTAAATAAATAGTAGGTCGTTTTTTCAACATGATAAAAAAGTGGGATGGTTGTCAACGGTGACAAGTACGGATGATGGTAGACTAAGATAAACAACTTCGAAAAGCGTCGAGATATTGATGCAGCTTGGTTTGTCAGCCCGAAATGTTTGAGAAGCCTTCTTATACCTAATCATCCAATTTGGGCTCATCGGAAACGGGAGCTCCGACCGGACGAGTGCTGGTCAGCGAACAGAACATCGTGAGCTCTATCCCAGATCCCAACCCTTCCTACTCCAATCTTCCCGTGGAACTTATGAAGAGTCATATAGTTCTCTGCAGCTATCTTAAGTAAGTATTGAACTAACATCCTACTAACATCGCCACGAGTTGCAAGAACGTGGCCAGGATAGTTCTCGATTGTTATAAAGAGTGTATCAAAAAGTAGTTAGCAACAATGATTTTCGAATAAAAAAGTGAAAAAATCCTATTTTGACTTCAGTTTTCGAATTTTTGGAGAGAAGTTACCTTTTGTTGCATTTCACTGCATAGATTTTCCAAATTTGCTTGAACAAGCTCTAATTCAACACCGAGTTTGTTGGGTTGAGGTCCTATAATAAGTGTGCAAAATTTCAGCTCGATAGATGAATTTATATGTTAGCGCTCGCGGTTTTTATTTTCCATAGGATTTTCCATGGGGAAACTTACTTTTTCAAAGAAAAATCTGGTGCGGTGACCCGTTGTCCTCTAATAATAAGTCAGTCCAATCAATCTCTGGGAAATCTTCCGCTCCACCACCTTGTGCTGTGCCATGCGGGGAAAGTGGGACTCAGAATTGAATGTGGCCTTTGCTTTTTTTCGAAGTTGAAATCGACGAAAAAGTAAAGATGGTTGCCGCTTGATGATCAACGATGATGACCCTTTCGGACTTTGTTACTGAGGCTTCAGAATAGTTCTTTTTTTTTGTGATGAACATCTCCACCGATTTAATTAATATCGGTGAAACCCCAGAAAATTGGGAATCTAATGAAGAATATTTAAGAGGTAAGCAAGTTATGGTGTACCACCGTACAATCAGGCCGATAAAGTATTGGATTCTAAGTAGCACATTGATTGACATACGACTTTTTTCTATGTCAGATTTGTATTACCAATCAATATTTTGAATTATAATGTTCAGAGCAAATTGTCTGACAAAAAGATTTCTTCATTACCACCCAAGCATATCTCATTTTGCAGAGCTTCAGGTCCAGCCTACATTTCCTTTTTAGGCGGTCTTACTCTACTCTCGGTGTTTTTTTTTTTGTTTAGATAAATTTCGTGCAAAAACATATCCATTTTGAAAAATTACGCTTGCGTATAAATGACCCATGCGGCCGTTCAAAATTTGTCGTCCACTTTACCGGAAACGTGTGCAAAGTATCATCCAAATCGAAGACTCTATGCGCAAGATATCCGCTTTCCTCCATGCTGAGTGAACGCCCCACACCACGTGGTTGCATTGCGCAGACAGCAGCAGGCTGCAGGTCATGCTACAGGTGGCAGTGTTGTTAGAAAAAACAGTCCAATGAGCCGTTTATTTGGATAGTAATCAGTATTAGCTAAATAACTTTTTCCACAAGCGTTGAATCGCTTTGCAATCTTGAAAGGAAAGTTTCCTTGGAAGATTTCCCAGAGAATGATTGGACTGACTTATTTTTTAGAGGATAGCGGGTCACCTCGACAGATTTTTCTTTGAAAAAGTAAGTTTCTCCATGGAAAATGCTATGGAAAATTAAAACCGCGGGCGCTAAAATATAGTTTCACCGATCGAGCTTAAAATTTTGCACAGTTTTTATAGGACCCCAATGGTTCCCAAAAATTAAAGGAGAACGGAAATTTTCTTCTTTCATATGTCCGTGTCCCAGGCTAGTGTACATCATAGCATGCTGTGCGTTTGACTGTCATCTTTTGATTGTTTACTTGTTTGCACGGTTTAAATTCTTCGTTTTCAAAATGTCACGCATTGAAAAAGACGTGAAAGTTAAGGTTTTCTACACATGGCTAGCTGAAAAACATGTAACTATGCGACAATTGGCGAAGCGCTTTGAAATTTATCACGCGAGTGATGAATTATTAATTAAAAAATTTGGGGAACACTCCCAACAAACAAACGAATCAGTAAATAAGCAAACAGGCTTTATTAAAGCTGAATTACGACTTTCGTAGCTGAATAAAACATCTGGCTAAAATGTAAGTTGAATAATCATGTTCTCAATTGAAATATTAACATTAATTCAAGTGTTTCATTTTGTTCGAATAACATGCTTAGTAAAAGCTACTTTAGTATTTATATGTAGCTCAATTTACACAGTTCGACAAAGAGATGAATAACAGTTTATAAATCCGTTTACACGGTGTTCAATAAGCTCGAATACAAGTTTTCATCATTGCGTAGGTATGCGCCATGTACATATTCTGCATTGGTATTGGTGTCAGCTTTAGCTTCATTCATACGCTACCGAATGTGCGCGGTGTTGACATTCTGTTAGTTGTTGTTTGTTTGTTACGCGCGATGAAAGAGTATCGGGACTTCGTAATTAAGCGTTTTTTGAACGGTGAGCGACCCGGCGATATATTCCGGCTGCTGAAATCGCATGGGGTCAAGCGGAACTTTGTCTACACGACCATCAGGCGATACCGGGAGACGTCCTCGACCAATGACCGTGCGTGATCCGGTCGGCCGCGTTCAGCGAGGACGCCACGGGTCATCAAGATCGTGAGGGAGCGAATTCGGCGCAAAAAGAACCGCTCAATCCGGAAAACGGCTGCAGATCTCAACGTTTCCATTGGAACCGCTCACACCATACTCACCAAGGACCTTGGTTTCAGGCCTTACAAAAAACGTAAGGTCCATGGCGTTTCGGAGGCTACCAGCAAAAAGCGGTTGGATCGAGCTAAGAGGATCCTCTCTCGGCACGCTGGTCAGGAGTTTGTTTTTTCGGACGAGAAACTGTTCGTGCTGCAGCAGCCGCACAATGTGCAAAATGATCGGGTGTGGGCGCCATCGAGGGACAGCATTCCTGAATCCAATATAAACATCCCTCGGTTCCAAAGAGCCGCCTCGGTGATGGTTTGGGGGGCAGTATGCAAACGTGGTAAGCTACTCTTGGTGTTTATTGAAAAAAACGTCAAAATCAACGCGGCGTACTACAAAACTGAGGTTTTGGAAAAGGTTGTTGCCCCCAGTCTCCGAAGCCTCTACGGCGATGAGCACTACGTGTTCCAGCAGGACGGTGCACCAGCCCATACGGCAAATGTGGTTCAAGCCTGGTGTCGGGACAATTTAACCGACTTTCTGGACAAAACTTTGTGGCCTCCCAGCTCCCCGGACTTGAATCCTCTCGACTTTTTTGTTTGGTCCTATATGATGGCGAAGCTGAACGAATACAAGGTCAGCACTTTGGATCATTTCAAGACGGTAATTCTCAAAATCTGGGACGAAATGCCCATGCAGTCCGTGCGTGCCGCCTGCGACGCGTTCGAGAAACGTTTGAAGCTCGTTAAGGAGTACAAAGGGGGGATCATTCCAAGAGAAATGTTGTAAACGTTCCTTGTAAACATAGCTTTCAATAACATAAATCCAAAAAATAAAAAAACATGTTTTCATTTTTTTAACAAATTTTGAAAGTGTATCCGAACTTATTGAACACCGTGTAAACGTCGTTTATATAGGCTAGCTAACACAACCTGATATTGAATTAAATAATAACTGTAATGTACATCACTATTCAACTGATCCATTCAAAAGCTGAAGAAAAATAATACAAAAGCTTTACACAGGTGTCTTAATTGACTTTTATTCAACCACTGAACAATTAGTTGAAATACAGTTTATGCCTCTAATGAAACGCCTTTCAACTAGCTTTGCCAATTAAACCTTATATTTAGTTGAATAAAAGCTACGGTTTAAACCAATAGTCAGCAAAATAAACTACAATTAAAATAAAGGTCGTTTGAATGCCGTAGTAAAGCCTCCGAAGTGTTCGTAATTTTGGTTGATCAATATTTCTTCTTCAATTTCAAGTTAAGCTGGATAAATGATATAGATATTCATTGAATTCAGTTAATTCCTATGTTCATAAGTTGTTCTTTTTTGGTGCCGGTGAAAAAGTATTGACCTGTTTTCAAGAGTTAAAATTATATTCAACTGCTTGGAGCAAATAGCTCACAGGCATTTACATTGCCCATCCGAATAGAAAACAGCGCAGTGTCAACAAATAACATCAGAAAACATTGTCATATCTTTTAATCGTCTCTTGTTCAGCATGCCCTTGTCAGTAATGCAGGTAGTAAAACCGAACATCCAATATCAATGCTTGTGTACAGCTTGCTAATTCAAACGTTTAATAACAACATTTAGAAGGTTTAATTGAGCACTGCTGTTGCTTATTTACAGACAACGCTATAAATGGAATATCAATGTAGCTCAATTAAAGCATCACTTCTGCTACTATTCAATATATAATATTGAGCTTATATAGACGATTCGTTTAAACTTCATTCAATTCTAGGATAGCGTAGTTGGTTTGTTACGAAGTTGAGGATACGAAGGTTGGTGGTTCAAATGTCGCTATTAAATGTTAATAAATAACTTTTACATAATGTTTCTGTTCGTGTACAAGTATAATAATATCAAATTATATATGCATAGTATAAAATATCTGTATCGTATGGAAAATCATACAAAAAAAAAAAGAAAGAAAATTTTATGAGAATTTATAAGAGTTGAACAAAAGTTCTATAAAAGACACCACAGCTTTTTTAATTTGCTTAATGATGTTGAAGAAACATTTCATCATGACCATTAATTATCAAGGAGAGAATATATTATTCTTAAAAAAACTTTATTTAATGAGTGATTGTTTGTTGGGCTGTTCTTTGGATGAACTGAGAGCTCTAATTCGGAGGAACAAATCAGTGTCCATACGTGATTTGGAAAATAGAGCGGGAACCAATGTCGGAATGATTTAACTTATCAAGAAACGGAACAACCTGAAGACCTACAAGAAGCAGAAAATCGCCAAACAGAGTACAGAATGTTGATGCATGTATTTTGATGGACGACGAGACTTATGTCAAAGAAGACTCAAACCCCCTCCAGCTCCACAATATTACACTGAAGGTCCACAATATTACACCGAAGAGGAGAATGTAAGCGATGCAGACAGGTCGATTCAAGTGGAGAAGTTTGGTCGAAAAGTGTTGGCATGGCAAGCAATATGTTCCTGCGGTATGAAGTCTACCATTTTTTACACTACTGCAACAACCAATGCCGAAATCTATCGATCTCAGTGTCTGAAGAAGAGGTTTTTGCCTTTATATCAGAAGCATAATACCCCTCTACTGTTTAGGCCGGATTAAGCGTCAGCGTATTACGCCAAAACAACTCTCAATTGGCTCACGAAAAAGGGTATAGATTTTGTTGAGAAAGACATCAATCCGCCAAATTGCCCTCAGTTTTGGTCCATCGAACGCTATTGGGCGATTGTGAAGAGGGTCTTCAAAAAGACTGGTAAAGCAGCTGAGAATATGCAAGAGTTTAAAAAAAAATTGGCTAAGGCGTCCAAAAAATATGATGAAACACTTGTCAGAAACGTGATTAAAATGTGTGAAAGAATAATATGCATTTAATTTGGTCTTCACAAAGTTCAAGTTCAATCCCGTACAGTTAACAATCATCCATTTGAATAAAAGATATTTTTAATATGATTTGAAACAAAAATATCTTGATAACTTATTTTCTATACAGTCCTTACAAGGTCGACACACAAATTGCTTTTAGAGAAATTTTCTGCGCCGATATGCGGATGTTGTGAGATAGTCGTGGATGTTCGGCACTGCCGGAAATTTGAACCGGCCAGGACAGAATATGGTATGTATTCTTCAAGCCTTTATACGGCGTTGTGCAACGCGATTGCTAAAGTAGGTATATGATAGCAAAATTTATCGTAAACAGTGAAAATCGAACACAAAAGTGAATTGGAACAATCAAACGGAAAGAAAAAAACAGAAATATATGAAAAAAAAAAAAAAGGTTAAAAGGAAGATGATAGCGAGGAAGAGGACGATGAAGAGCATGATGAAGGAAAAATTGTGAAAAGAAGGACGTGGAAGAGCATGCTGGATTAAAAATGGTGAAAAGGAAAATGATGCAGAGAAAGATGACTGAGAAGAAGGTGATGAAGAGAAAGATAATGAAAAGGAAGAAAACAAAGAAGAGCATGACGGCAGAGATGGCATTTTGCACTAATGTTACGCCGGTGCGTGAGATTTGTACCTTCACATAGGATGCAACCATAAAGCACCGCAGATAAAGCAAATGCTCTTTTATTCGGTGGTAAATAGACAGAGTGAAAGTGTGCGTTTGTGATGGGATGGCTTAGAGTGAGTGAACCACTCTCTCTTTTAAACGACCGCTCTCACGTGCTCTCATCTGTCTTCACCCACGTGCTCTCGCCTGCGATCGCTGGCGCTTACAATCAGGGTTGCTACATGCACAGATTTATCTAGATTGACACAGATTTTTTTTCAATTTTTTCATACAGATATCTGTATGTAAAGATTACAGATTTTTGAGATAAACCAAGATTTTTAAGATTTTTGAGAATCACTTGTCCACTTAAAAACCCTCAAATTTATAATATGTGTACATTTCAAGATCCAACTTTTTACCAATTCTACTTTCATTGTGTTGTTTAAGGCCCATGAAGCAAAAAAAAACAGTTGACACTGACACCAACAATCAATAGGAAACTAGCGATTTAAAATTGGCACCTGACACCTTGCACAACGCAATACATTGTTCCACTTTCCTGTACAAGAATCTTTGTTTTTGCTTTGATTCGCGTTGTTAATTTAACAAAATATATGAAAGGTTCTTCGATGTGAACTGAATTTTTAGGGGCACACTAAAGTGACAGCTGACAGTCTGAAAGTCAGTTTGTGCGTGTGCTTCAAAATGCGTTTGCTTCAAAATGATTTCTTCATAAATTTTTTGAGATAATCTTTTAATTTTTTTTATAGAATTTCTCAAAAACTCTATGATAAGTTCTCAAACATTCCTTGTGATATTCCTTTTGGCGTTTCTATAGGTATTCTTCAGGAGTTTGTACGCATTCCTCTTGGGATTTTTTCAGGAGTTTCTTCTTGAATCTCACCGGCAGTATTTCAAAACATTCTTGTGGTGATTTTTTTTTGAGGAATCCCTGAACTTGTAAAGTTTTGTGATTCTAAAGGAATCTCTGGAGGACACCTGAAAGAACTTCACAAAAACTATAACATAATTCTTGGAGAAATTCTTGATTTGCTTGGAGAAATCTAAGAAGAATGTTTTGCATGAACTCCATAATCTCATTTATTTAATTCTGAATTCCAAAAAATCCGCAAGGGGTTTTGAAGAATCATTTTTTAAATTTTGTCTAAGATGTCTGAAGGCATTCTAACTTATAGATCTCCAAAATATACTTCAATAAATTTCTTAGTGTTCCTTAAGAGAATTTCCTACAGAGATTTCTACCAAAAATACTGTTCTTCCATTTGAGAAGCATTTTCATGCATTCATTCAGAGAAGTTTTGGAAAGTTAGAATAATGTTCTCGATGGTTATTTTTGCTATTCAAAGCATAGTTGTATCGAACGTGATTTTTTGTTATCTTTAATGAGCTTTGGATCAGATGGATCGGTAATAATGGGTTCTGACCGATCCATCCAGAAGCTGCTGAAACGTGACTATCCCCATTTTATAATTATCAAGTATACTGGCTCCTTGTACAATCTACGCATTCGAAAAGCTTCCATTATACCTGGAACAGTAGATCCGTTCCGATACAATCCAAGGAATTACAGATGATACAAAGTATCTACAGATGATACAAAGTATCTAAAAATTCTGCATCCATTCACCACCGGATGGCTATCGTTGAAGTCAATTGTCAAAAGAAATTTGGAACGGTTTTCGGAGCTCGTGTTGTTTTTCTCATTCCAAGCCAAGTGCGACAACAATCAAACCACACAGCGCATTTTCTGTCAATCTAATGACAGGATGCCCATTATCAATAAAGCGAACCGTATCTTCAAGTCAGAAGTTCCGGATTTCCCGAACATGTGCAATAAGCTGAAGTCTCACCAATGGTTCTCCTTGTAAAAATTTGTGAGGGTGATTATCTAAGACAGTACTGTTTTTTATTTAGAGAAACATCTTCGTGAGGAATCGGAAATATATATCAGGGTAGCAGCAGGAGAAATGCTTAGTTCCGGAACTCTTGATGATACCAGAAAGCAGGCTTCCTCAATCTGCCAATCTGTGCTGCCTATACCGAGTTGGTTAAACATATCACTATGCGCTTTGATCTGAACGAATCCAGTTCTGACTACTGCATCAAGCGTTGACCCCAAGATGCTGCACACTTTGAAGGAGTTCTACTGGATCAGATCTTCTTTGAAGGCGGTGATGAACAGGCCATAGAAAATGAGTTTCATGAGCAGAGGACGGCAATCATTGGCAAGGAAATTGAGGTGGAAGAATCGGATGACTCGAAAGCTTGTTGGAGAAAACTGCTGTGTTTCAAACGAGCAGATGGGAAGAATGCTTTTCACTTGCTAAGAAAATTCATTGCGAACTTTCTACTAATTCCTGTACTACTAGTTTCCTTTAGAAAGAATATCCGTTTTGCTGTGTTGTGATGTAGGGAAACCGATTAATACACAGTTTTGTATCGGCCAATCACAATAACTGTGTTCTGATGAGTATATATCTGTTTTATTTTGCATACAACTCAATAGCAATTATAAAAAAGAAGTGCATATGCAGGCACCTGAAAAGTTTCTATTCTACTTTTTCAGCACAAAGTTTAAAGTTAAGATTTTCTGCAGTAAAACACAGATGAACAAAATTTTTTGGGCAAAATTTAAAGATGGGAACGAAAAATAATGTGACAACCCTGCTTACAATTGTGCGAGGACGCGCCAGTGCTCTTTTTGTGATTCGCTGGTGTAGTTCATAGTGAAAACTTCGTCGGAGTTTTAGAAAATGTCCGAAAAAAGGAAGCGGGAAGAAAGATTCTTCTTTCTTCCTTTGTTATGAAGCGTCAAAGTGAATTTGCAATCACTGCAGTATATTCGCAGAAGAGCCCACGCCAGTGAGCTCATTCAGGCGCACACGTCAGGGAATTTTTTTGCTTTCGTTTTGTTAATTTGGGGCCCCTTCTTCCCCCCTCTGGGGGGGGGGGGGGTTGTGTGAAAAAAAACCTTTTTTCCCTCTCTCTGGCAAAAGGGGGGGTGAAAAAAAAAAAGAGAGGGGGGCTCTTGGGGGGGGGGGGGGGGGGTGGGGAAATTCCTCTCTTTAACGGAGGGGGGGTATGGATATAACGGGGGGGGGGAAAAGAAAAAAAAAAAGAGAAAAAAAAAAAAAAAAAAAAAAAAAAAAAAAAAAAAAAAAAGAAAAAAAAATATTGGTAGAAAAAAGAGAAGGTGGAGGGGGGGGGGGGGGGGGAAAAAAAAGAAAAAAAAAACGGGGGGGGGGGGGGGGGGGGGGGAAGAGAGGGGAGGGGGGGGGGGGGGAGGAAAAAAAAGGAAATAAAGGGTGATACGGGCAAAATTTGGTCAAGGGAAAACGCGTGTAAATCGGTGAAATCGTTTATTTAAAAAATCAAATTAAATTCCTTTTTCAAGTTCAATTAGTATAAAATTCAGAAAAAATATTCAGTTAGGCTTCCGCTTTTCCAAATCCGAATTGCCGGGCCTTACGCTTGACCCCTGCCATCAGATTTTGTACAGCCACCTTGTCCACCTTCTTCGCCGCAGAAAGCCAGTTTGCCTTGAACTGCTGCTCGTCCTTAGCAGTTTTTGTGGTCTTCTTTAGGTTCCGCTTGACAATAGCCCAGTATTTCTCAATTGGGCGGAGCTCTGGCGTGTTGAGAGGGTTCTTGTCCTTGGGAACCACCTGCACGTTGTTGGCGGCGTACCACTCCATGGCCTTTTTACCGTAATGGCAAGATGCCAAATCCGGCCAAAACAGTACGAAACAACCGTGTTTCTTCAGGAAAGGCAGCAGACGTTTATTCAAACACTCTTTCACGTAAATTTCTTGGTTGACAGTCCCGGAAGCTATGAAAATGCTGCTTTTCAAGCCACAGGTACAGATGGCTTGCCAAACCAGATATTTCTTTGCGAACTTTGACAGTTTCGTGTGCTTGAAAATATCTGCTACCTTTCCCCTTCCTTTTGCCGTATAAAACTCCTGTCCCGGAAGCTGCTTGTAGTCGGCTTTGACGTAGGTTTCGTCGTCCATTACCACGCAGTCAAACTTCGTCAGCATCGTCGTGTACAGCCTCCGGGATCGCGCTTTGGCCGTCGTATTTTGTTTATCATCGCGATTTGGAGTCACTACCTTCTTGTAAGTCGATAGTCCGGCTCGTTTTTTGGCTCGATGCACGGTTGTAGACTATACACCCAGCTTATTTGCGGCATCTCGGAGAGATAGGTTAGGGTTTCGCTTGAAACTACCGGCAACTCTCTTTGTCGTCTCAGCGGCTTCCGGTTTTCGATTTCCCTCCGATCCAGACTTCCTGGCTGTCGACAAACGTTCCCCAAACACTTTAATTAAATTTGTAACGGTTGATTTGGCAACTTTTAGCGATTTTGCCAACTTCGCGTGCGAGTAGCTCGGATTTTCGCGATGCGCGAGCAAAATTTTGATACGCTGCTCTTCTTGCTTGGACGGCATTTTGACAACTGAAGAGTGAATTCCAAAATCAAAATAGGAGCAACATTCTACACACACACACCTTCAAAATGAGGGGTTTTCAGGTTTTTTAAATACAAAATTGAAAGAAATACGTCAAGTTGATATTGACCAAATTTTGACCGTATCGCCCTTTAGATGATGGAGAGGAATACAATCAAAAGGAAAAAACAAAAGAAGAGATTGATGGAAAGGATGACGATGGAGAGGAAAAAAAAAAAAAAAAAAAAAAGGGAGAAAAAAAAGAGGGGAAAAAAAAAAGGGAAAAAAAAAAAAAAAAATTAAAAAAAAAAAAAAAAAAAAAAAAAAAAAAAAATTTTGCGCGAAAAAAAAAAAAAAAAAAACTAAAGATCATGATGAAAGCCATAAGGAGGAAAATATTGGAAATGTTTGAAGAAGATATGAAAGCTGAAGTAGACAGATAGGAAAAAAATGCCAACGAACGTGAACCATAAGGAGAAGCCACGATCATAAAACAAGCTATGTGAAATTTAAACATACATATTATAAACAGTATCACTCACCTCATAATATACACTCTGTTACACTTTAAACAACTGCAACTGACACGAATGCACCGGATGGATTAATATTAATAAAAACCAACAACAATAACAACAACCTTTTTTCATATCGAAAAAATGGGCCAAGTTTCATAGGAACCAAAGATGATCGTGCCTATTTTTGACTATTTCTGTCATATGCACATTCAGTACTAGGAGGCTGAAAAGCTCACAAAAAAGTTCATTTAGTTCAAGCTTATTTTATCTCTGTTGAGGTACAACAGAGGTTCATGTTAAAATTTAAACTCCCAAATGCCCATCCCAGGGCACATAAAAATTTTAGTGTAGAAAAGTAATTCTTTGTTTTTTAGATCAAAAATGTGTTTCGAAATATTACGGTGTTTGCAAGGAAGCTACTCCTAGCATACTTCTAAATTTAAATCATAATAGCACCCAATTAACTGTGTTTGAACACAGCCGTCAAGACAGACATTTATCACCTGCTCGTTTTCAAGTAAATGTTGGTAAATTTGAATATCTCTCACAGCATACATCAAAGCCTTCCGCTTCGGTTCAATCCATAAATGACACCACATTGGGGTAGGAAGAATTGCTTGACTGTTAATATGTGTACATAACAAGCACCTCTTTGCTTATGCATTTTTCATTGACCATCACCACATACCAAACTTGAATAACAAACAGATCATACCGCTGGACTAAAATTAAGTGAGAAAACGCACAATAAGGAAATGACTCTTCCAAGGTGATCAATATTTGTAAAGCCAACATTTGAACAGCAAGCAGGCACGAATAACATTTCCCGACGCATTCATCAATTTATTGCAGTCATTGAAATAATGCAAATCAAAGAAATTTTAACTTGAGTGCAAAACTTACCGAAATGTGCGTCGACCATGGCTGATGGACAACTGCGAACTGGTCCAACTTACGAAACTCTTCCATCTGAGATACTTCTTCTTCCACCTTGATCATGCTTTCCTGAATCGTTCGCCACCGCTGCCTGGACTCATCAGTCTGATTGTATGCTTTCCCGACCCAGCAGGAACATTCACCATGATGCAATGTGTGACAAATACCTGGCTTAGATTTTGACGATATGACGGTATCAACCGATGGCACAGAGACCACATTCACAAAAGTTCTCGGCATGTTTTCTCTCAAATAGCGAAGCGTCCGGATCATTCGCAATCGATGTTTCTGTGGCAGGTCTTCCGGACGTTCCATGGCACATACGAACGAACAGATATCATTGCCACCTATAGTGATGGTGACCATTTTCCAGTCTCTTTTAAAATCCACCCTGCGATCGGAGCGGATTCGTTTCACCAAAGAACGAGCCATGAATGGCATGTCGTACGAAACTGCACCTATTTCCGCCATGTTGAACTGCGTTTCACGGTGGAAAGGGTAGGCATCACCCAAAGAGTAGCCGACAAGCTGTAAAAGAGATGCAATTTGAGATCATTAGGCTACAAAGTTCAAATCTCGCGACGCTCATTTAGTGACATTTTTTTTAAAGTAACCTTTTCCGGTCATCGTCGTAAAGTGTGGATACATTATGTAATGTCAACTTTTATTGGTAACCTAACATATTGCATCGCGACTTGTGTTGCTAGGTATGAAATGGCACATGGTGCAAAAATCAACATTACTTAATCATAATTGCGTGAAATGCTAACGACGAATACTAAACTGGCACGATTCAATGATAAGTATCAAGCTGTTTGAACGGGGAAAATGTTGATGAAACATAAACGCCTGTCTTGGGAGGTGTAATTAAATAATCGAAAAAATACTTATCATTTTTGGGGCGTGCATGGTTTTCGTGCACTTTTTGTGAATTAATTAAATCAAAATTGAAAACAGCAATCGACCATTGCTTTTAAATGGAGAATCTGCATTCAATCCATCTGCAAGCGCGTTACTTCAAACTACTACCTCAAAACGAATTTATTTTTCCCCGCAGATTGTGGCTTACCTTTGGATTGAATTCTTTCAAAATGTTCGGTAGAGTCGTTACGTTGCGCCAGTTCCATTGACCTCCGATACTCCAAGCAAGACCGCGGTTTTCCATGTACAGATCGATCAAGTTGGAGGATGCCGCTCCGCTCGCTGCCGTTAGAGAGTCTCCCATGGCGGCGATCACGTTGATGTCACCTGTAAGCGGGTAGTCAATGAATAAAGGTTTTTTGTTCGTGTTGGTAGTTTGATTGCGTTTCTGTTAGTTCACTAACTAGGTAAATTTGTAAATAGTTGCCCATTTTACTTTTAATTAATTGTGTTCAGCTGTTCAACAAGGCCATAATGGGCGGACAACTTTTACAATAATAGCACTCCCAAACAGTGATTTGACCTGTGTTCTAAAGTTGATTAGTTTGCTGGAATGCAATACACAGGATTCCAGATTGCTTTGTTTTTAATTTATTTATGTTGGATAACATCCTTCGGCAACATTGGAAAATAAAAAAATCTCGAAAATGATCAGCCCTTTAACGTTACTAACTAATCGATTCCTCGTTTAAATGTTTTATCTATTGCATCAATCGATAGCAAATCTAGCCGAGCAGGAGACAACAACATATTAATACCTGATTTTGATCTTGATAGCTGGCCTTGGTATTAGCGAGCCCAGATTAAGAGGTAAAATACCTAAGAATTGCAAGCAAAATATTTCTCGAATAACAAAACTTGTTATTTGGGATTCAAGAAAATACCTGAGAGATACTCTTTTGGTATTGTCTTATCTAAATTATCACGATCAAAATTCGGTATTCATAAGGTGTTGTCTCCTGCTCGAGTATCTACGCATCTTCTGAATTGTTCAATCAACATTGTTCTTGATAGTAAAGTTTTGAAAAGAACACAAATGAGAGGTCATGTCTCATAAAGTCTGCTCCAAAAAGTATGGACGCATACAGTTTTCAATTAAATTACTACACAAGTGTTAAAAATTCAATTTTTATTAGATGTACTGTTAACATTAGTGTAGCACATCAGGTTAGTGTTCTCATTATTTTCAATCTCTCTTCTTGTGAGCGTTCTTCATAAGATTCAGCACAGACTTCTAAGTGACAAGTTTTGATACTTTCATCCAATCTTTTTCAAACTGTCGAATGGTATCTGCTGCCGAGACATAAGATGTACCATCGTCAATGCCTAAAATTCTTCAATTGGTCGAACTTGTGGGCAATTAGGAGGCTCCATTGGAAAATTGAAGTACTGTTTGCTAGTGGAAATAGTTTTTCCAAATCAAATGCGACGATGGTATTCCACCTGAAGAGACCGAACATGGAACCTTAAGATGTTTGTCAGATGACGATTTTTAACATTCTTGAAAAGATGCTCGCTACGTCCTATGGAACATTTCAGTGGCTGTGCGATTGCAGTGGCTTCTGAAATTCGGATGAGCTCTTCACATCTTGATGAAATTCTTTTTGTTTCCACTTAAGAAATGTCTGACTGTTCGTTTTGGTTAGGTTATGTACATTGTTGGAGGCGTTAATCGCACTCAACGATGTATTGTTTAGCTTTAAATCCCAGGACAAGAATTTGTGACCATGTTGTAGTACGTATAATGGTGTTTAGTAAAAAAAAAACCCTATTTCCGCGGGCACATATTGAACCTTTGGGGTAGTAATTATAATGAAAAAGGTTAGTTGTAAATCAAAGTGTGCATATAAATAAAAGCGTAGCTGCACATAAATCAAAACACCATTATATGTACTACACATGTCTCTATAGTAAAAGGAAAAACATATTCGAAGACATTCTTCTCTTTTCAGAGAGCGAGGAATGGCGCTATAACCATAAGCCATATGGGACTAGGACTAAAGTTAATGTTTGAATCCCAAACGTTTGAAGAGATATGAAGTATTATTTAACCTTCTTAGACTAGATTCTCCCAACGATCATCTTTAAATAATTTTTTGTTCTGTACCGTTTGTTCTCCGACTATTCATTTCCCTATTTTTTATCTACTGATGCATGGGTTCCATGCGTCTTCTTAAGGTAGATACCAAATCCACCCCATCTCCAACAGTTGCATGGACGTGTCCAGGTGAACGGTCGAGGAGTGCTTTCGTGGAGATTATTGCGTGAAGAAATGTAATAGTAACTAGTTCCGATTCATGGGACATGCAATGTCTTCAACGAATTATTCCTCATCGTAGCTCGATCCACGAGGTGTGCAAACGCAAATGCTAATGCTAATTAGGAGGGTTCATGTCCTTTGGAATCAATGAAACATTCTTGGTGGTATACCAGTCTACCGTTGAATTCGCGTAATTTCAAGACGCAGGATCTGACCAGAAGACAACAGGATCCAAGTGGCTTCAAATCAAGGGTAGAAGTCGTTTTTATAAGCATTCTTTGGTGTATATTTCGCTGTTCATTGAAGCAGTTGTGATGTAGGGTTGTGAAATCTTCCCACAGCCACAAAGACCTTGCTAGACCATAGCTTTCTTACCAATTTTTTCGACTTGAATGGATGTCTCAAACTGGTTCAATACTTCCTCTTCAATACGGTGCAACATTGTAGCCCCGAAAAGTTGAGTTTCACGTAAGTTCCGTCATCTATGATTATACAGTTCAATACAGTTCCCAGCAAATATCGTATCGCACTCTGGGCCTGATCGATTCTTCTTGTTTTGGACTCCGTTTCGGCCCAAGTAAAAATTTTAGTTTTATTCCAGCCGAATAGCACTCCTCCCGGCTTTGTTGATAAAACTACATTCAAAACTGTTTTGTCTACCAACACCTCCTCTATGCTTCTTTAAAGCCGAAATTTGGACAAAATGGCCCACTCTATAAACGGTTGTGAAAACAAGTTAATAAAACTTTTATAAGAACATAAAGATTTTGAAAATGTTCTAGTGAAAGATGCCATGACCCCTTGAGAACCTTCATAAAACCTATTGGCTGCATTGAAAACCAGCATGCGGCCAAATGGCCACAGCTGTCAAACTTAACTGTGATATCGTGGTTGGTTTTTGTTGTTCTGCTTTGTTCGATTCTCTGCTCTTCTGATTTATTTAGCAGTAAATAATATCTGAGAAAAAAAGTCAGCGGGAAATTTTGTTTCATTGCAAAATATCCAAGACAAATTCAGTTTTTTACAGCGTATTATGCTCCAAATCAGATGCGCATTTAATTTTATGGTGAATATTGGCATGAAAAGTGCCGAAAATTAATGCGCCTCGGAAATTATGCGCGTTCACAACAACAAAAAGAAAATAAAAACAAATATATTCAATAAATCAAACATGAATATCATGAAAATTGATGAAATTCAATAAAGTTATCTAAAAGAATGTAGAAATTGGTCTCCGATATACAGTTCATTTGCAGTACATTTAAAATTTGGTGCATTTATTTCTCCACATTTCTATTATTTCTAATATTTAAATATGGCGATTGGAAAAAAATCACAATTCTGCCATAAAGCCAAGTTATCTTCGCAATGACTACTTTAAAACTATTTGGTTCTTTGGTGGCTCTCCTCAATGCCAATTTGCCGCCTCATGCATTTACTGGAGGCGAAATGGTTTTAAAATGCTTTTTCAACTGACCATAATAAGATAATATGAATGAGTCCTAAAACGGCATTTCAAAACAGCATATTATGAGTTCATAAAGCCGAAATAAAACCTTTGATAGGAGTAAAAGGAATTTGAGAAAACGAGGTTTTAAGATCGTTTTAAACAAGCTGTGTAGGTTCTCATAAACCTGACTAAAATATGAAACCTATTGGCACCTCTTGCCCAAGTAACAATTTTAGTTTTATTCCTGCTGTATAACACTTCTCCCGGCTTTGTTGATAAAACTACATTCAAAACTGTTTTTTCTACCAACACCTCCTCTATGCTTCTTTAAACCGAAATTTGTACAAAATGGCCCACTCTATAGACGGTTGTGAAAACAATTTAATAAAACCTTTATAAGAACATAAAGATTTTGAAAATGTTCTAGTGAAAGATGTTATGACCACTTGAGAACCTTAATAAAACCTATTGGCTGCCATGAAAACCTGAATGCGGCCAAATGGCCACAGCTGTCAAACTTTACTGTGAAATCGAGATTGTTTTTTGTTGTTCTGCTTGGTTCGATTCTCTGCTCTTCTGATTCATTTAGCACTAAATAAAAGGTTGCGGGGAATTTTGTTTGATAGCAAAATATCCAAAACAAAATGTGATTTCTACAGCGTATTATGCTCCAAATTATATGCACATTTATTTTTATAGTAAATATTGGCGCGATCAGAACCGAAAATTAATGCGCCTTGGAAATTATGCATAAATCAAATTAAAAAAAAAACATTCAATAAATTTATCATGAATTTACTAAAAAGTGCTTGGAATTGGATGAGATTATCGAAAAGAATGCCGAAATAAGTTTCCGATGTACAGTTCATTTACATACCATTGAAAATTTTATGCATTTATTTTTCCACATTTCAATTATTTCTTATACCTCAATATGGCGACTGGAAAATAATCACAGTTTTGCCTTAAGCCAATTTCTCTTCGCAATGACTATTATAAAACTATTTGGTCTTATGGTGACTTCCTTCAATGCCAATTTGCCGTTTAATGCATTTACTGGAGGCAAAAGGGTTTTAAAATGCTTTTTCAACTGACCATAATAAGATAAAATCAATGAGTCCTAAAACAGCATTTCAATACAGCATTTTACGAGTTCATAAAGTCGAAATAAATCCTTTGATAGGAGTAAAAGGAATTTGAGAAACAAGGTTTTAAGATTGTTGTAAACAAGCTGTGTGGGTTCTCACAAACTAAAATATGACTAAAATATGAAACCTATTGGCACCTCTTGGTGCCATAATAAAACCAAATTGATCGATCAAACTTCATGGTCGTTGATTGGAATGGGATTCCGCACATGCTTTCGGCGACGGAGACTGATCATTTTCCACTGTTATAAAAAAAAAATATTTCTCGATTAAGTTTTGAGAAGGTCCTACGTGTGTGTTGCATAAGTTTTATTCAAACCATTTTAACTGTAAGGGACTAATAGGGGTTTATGAAGAAAATATTAGACTGGTCGAAAAATAAAAGTTCCATAGTAAAAACTTGATAATAAACCAAAAAGTAAAAAAAAATCAATATACATAGCTTAATTTTTTCGCCAAAGCTTCTTTACAAAAATAAGACATCTAAACGCGCATTTTCATGACTTCAGGTGGATGGAGAAGTTTTAAACAGAAAAGTTTCTGAAGAATCCATTTTGGGTGCATTTTTAAAACATTGATCATTTTAGAGAAAACATACTTATGTGTTCGATGGCAAATTGTGATTTTTGAGCCAATTTTGAACAAAAAAGTGAATAGAATAAGCTTTTTTAGTATTATCGTTTTCGATATCCTTTAAATTTATTTATTTTAAACAAAAAAAATGTGTTTCGCCCTATTCAAAACTTAACCGCGATTCTTCATCAGCAACAAGTGGTGTATTGAATGGTCCATGGAATTGCCTACAGTTCACTACCTGACATCAAGATTATCGGATGAAGTATTTGAAAGTTACCATAAGGATGTTCAATTAAATCAACTTTTAATAAAATAAAATGGAAGTAACGCATAAACAGTACTGCAACTTTTTTAATATATCAAAAATCCTGATATTCATTACGTAGGGCCGGTTTGACTGAAGTGTGCGTTCCAAAGAAAAAAAAAAAACTAGCATCTCAACTATTTTAAAATATTTTACTTTATATTTAATTTATATTTAAGAACATCATGAATGCTCGACGTATCATCATTTGAAAACAGGTTAGCTTTTACTCTATTCTTTGAAATGGGAAAAAAGAGTCATATGTTTGTGTACCACTAACCATCTTTGTCTGTTGAAAGATGTTGCTCATTTTGTTATTCCTTGTTCATATTCTTCTTGTGATATATAGCAAAACGAAACTTTTGTCAAATAATCATTATTTTTTGGCTGGCCCAATTATATATTTCCTCTGCACTTTTAATTGGATGTTCATGTTCTAAAGATAGACTTGCATTTTGAGCCATTCGTTGAAATATGCCTCCAATCCAATCACACGGTCCTTTTCCATGGGATGTGGCGAAAAAATGCCATTCAGTATCAATTTTATGTTTGAATGTTTAGATACAAAGGCTTGCCTTGAATTTTTTTTTCTTATTATTGTATTGCGATGCAGCTCCATGTGACAAAAATAAACTTTTTTTTTATTGTATTTTAGATTTCAAAAAGTTTATCAATTTTGAAATGAAAACTTGGACCGCATTGGATCATGCTTAAGAACCTCAAAAATTACGATCAAGCTCAATGTTTTTAGCGTTCCCCGCCACTGAATAATTAATGACAAACGGATGAATTGTAGCAAAAATGAATAATTTTCAGAAAAGTCACAAACTACTACATCTTCTCCATTTTTAAAGGAGTTAAAGTTAAAGTTTGCTTTAAAAATGTAGACTGTCTGAGCTTTGTAAAATTGATTATTGTACACTTTTTCAACAAAGCAAAAAAGTATAATACAAATGCATCAATCTGTTGAATAAGCGTTTCAAGATTGCAACGATCTGTTGAAATCTATTTGAAAGTTATATCGGTTAAGTTACGTTCCAGCCGGCGTCGGTGGTGTAGTGGTAAGCGTGACTGCTACTTGGCACCCCGGTGGGTCTGGGTTCAATCCCAGTCGACGTGGGTGATTTTTCTGAGGCGAAAAATTCTGGTCACGTCTTCCTTCGGAAGGGAAGTAAAGCCGTTGGTCCCGGCTCATATTCATGAGTCGTTAGGTAGGGTCCAGGTGGTGGAGTCGCCTTCCTGGCGTCGGTGATTGTCACCATGTGAGGAAATAGGGCGACGTAAAATAAAGAAGACAAAAAAAAAGTTACGTTCCTCTACATTAAAAAAAAACGAAAGGGTGAGTTATGTCAATGACCTCACTGCAAGGTTAACGAACGACTGCTTGTTGATGTGAAGAAATTGATGTCATCGAATTAATAAATTTCTACTATATTTTATTCAGTCTAAAAAACCATGAAACCCTATGCTTTTAGAGGCTTCACTATTGGTTCTCAACGAAAATTTATAGAAATTGCAGTTCGAGTCGAATAAACTGTTAATAATATTTTGTTTGTTGAATGTTCAACGTGCTTGTAAGTGTTGAATGGATCCTGTGTTTAAATTTACACTAAACATAGAGCGAATTACAACGAACAACTAACCTAACACCCGGTGGACCAGTATGGACATTTTCGTTTTGCGAAAAGTTCCACTGGCTAGAGCGGGAATTGAGCGCTCACTTCATGTCAATCGCTTGAACGACGGATGACGCCGCTTATCACTTGACCATGAAGATGACGTGGGCGATTGATTCGGCCATTTTCTCCTTGACGCAGCTTTTTAAGCAACGCCATGTTGAACCGTTTCGTGGTAATGAACATTTCGATGAGCTCAAGACAAATTTCAAACAAACATACTCTATAGTCGGTAAATTGACGGATTTTAGTTGTTTACGGAGGGAACATGGATCGCGATTGCAGTGGCGCAAATATGATGTTATTTTTGACGAATAGCTATGTGCATTTAGACATTTTTCTTTTAAGTACTTTTTAATTAGTTTAAACAAATGTAATGAATTAAGTTAGCATCAGGGATTCAGCTTTGATGATCTACCTTTCGAGTGAAATACGTATCATAAAATTTCTGCTGGCCAGAGAGGAGTTATTATCGTTCAAAACCCGCGTAACGCTATCGATTTCAAAAAAATTAGAACGGCGCAGGATTAGAAAAGAGATACGTAAGTGCTACGTCAAAAATCTTTCAAAATCTGTGCGGTTGGACAACGATCGCATTTGCGAAGGTAACAAAGTTTTGATCTAGTTTCTGTATTGCATAATATTTTATCGCTGTATAGGTTTGAGTCAGTATCGAACCAATATTTGTTCAGGGCATAATACAATTCAATGTTCTCGTGGATGGTACAAACGCAAATGTTATGTGAACCAGAACTTCCAAGTAATTTACAATGATGTGGGCGTAATGCGGCAAAGGAGCTGAAGCCCACCATATTTCTACTATTTTCTTTGAAACTTATGTATGCTTCTTGTAATGAACAAAGAAATAATCGTTTTTGAACGTGTTGTCGCTTACCATTTTTCTAGACATAAACAAAACCATTTTGCCCTGGCTCTGCTTACTAAATCACTGTCAAAGAACTGTTGAATTTCTTTTTTAACTCCAAGTCCAATCTGTGACCAATCCTATCATTCTCGGATCATTATGGTAAGTCCCGGGCTTGCTTCACCGGATATTAAGGTACGTCAAAATACTTCAATACATTCTGAATGCTCTATTATTCTGGCAACAGTAAAAAAATCCTCAATTTGTCATTGACATAAGGTCTATACATTAGTTATAGTGTTGTCAAATTTTCAGTCAAAAATATTGATAATTGACAAAATTACAGAAATTTCTGTGAAAATTGAACATGGCGTTTTTTGGAAGCAAAATTTTGTTGGGCTTTTTTTTGCTACTGAGTGTATACATTCCAACGGGTGTATAGCTTCCATTACTGGGTACCAAAAATTCATTCTACCAACTTATCCGATTGTCCTGATGTTCAAGAGTAAATTGTTGGTCACTGCATGTAAAATTGGGATCACCACTTGTTACTGATGGAAAATCACGAGTGAGTTTTGTATAGGGCGAAACACAAATGTTTTTTTGAGTTTAAAAAATTAAGTTTAAACATCTCGAAAACGGTAATACTTAAGAAGTTAAGTCATCAATAAAACTTTTGGTTACAATTGGCCCAGGAATCATAATTTGTCAACAAACATATGGGTTTATTTGGAAAAAAAAAAACTATGTTTTGGAAAAATACCCAAAATTTTTTTTGTTAAAAACTTCTCCATCCAGCAGAAGCCATTGAAGTATAGTAAAAATTTGGCGAAAAAATAATGATGTGCGTTTTGAATTTTGTTTTTATATTAAGTTTATTATCAAGTTTTTACCATGGAACATTTTTTTTTTTTTGACCAGTCTAATATTCTCACCATAAACACCTATTTGTTCCCAACAATTCTTTCTCAGCCAGTTTTTTTTTATACAATCAACAGTTTTCGAGTTAAATTTTTTTGAATAAATCTTGTGCAAATACAATTACGACCTTTTCAAAACATACTCGAAAATCACTTTTTTGTCCATAAGTGGAAAATGACCAGTCTCCGACACCGAAAGCCTTTGCAATGTTTTATTGAAATCGGAGATAAACATTTCAAAGTTCGACTTTTAGCGGTCATTTGGCGTTAGCAGAATTTAAAATCATGAATTTGTGTTACTCGGGATACTAATTACTTCTCTTCATGCCCGGATCCGTGAACGTCAGTCATGAATTAGAGAACAAGCAAAACTACATCGTGAACTGAATCACGTAATCGGGAACTAGTTCACGTTTTTAGGTTAATATTTATCATGAATACGTGAACTTGTTCACGGTCCCTTTTCATTTTGAAAAGGGCTTTTGTTTCTGTGAAATTTCGCATCAGTTCCGGTGCGTCAAATTGGAATGTTTGACTTTGGAAAATTCTGGCGTAAACTAGATTTATTTGTGAAGGATGCAATTTTGACATAAAAGTCAGCATTTTAAAGTTCACTGATCACTGAAAAACCCTAGTGGTAGTTCAATTTCAACTACAAGGTTCCCACATTGGTCTTGTTCTTTACCATTTTGGAAAGATACACACTTGTGCTTCTGAAAATCCTCCAGTAGTTTTTATCGATAAACGTTACAACAGATGGTGATCAATGATCAAGTACAGGATTTGCGGATCGTTGAAATGTTGCATTTCATCACCTTAACACAGTTGAATAAGATGAAATAGTTTATTATCAAAAATCAGCACACTTTTGGAAAGTATTACTGCATAAGGGGACTTGTTCCATTATTTATCGCATGATCCATTATTCATACTAATCGGAATTGTAGGTTTGATGTATGAATGAATTGGTTCCTTTTGATATTAAGTTTGCTAACTTTCAACAACAAATAAAAATAAATAAATAAATAATTAAAAAGTAAAAAATCAGATCGTTATGCGTCAGTTTTTTGTTTTCAAATAGCACGAACTGCAAAGTGATGGGATGAAAATAGGAATAGTAACCCTACACTTAAAATTTATTTTCGTAAATTAGTTTTCACTCGTTTCGTAAACATGGATTTTGTACACAGAACAAATGTCTCGTATATTGTATGAAACATTCATATTGCTTTTTATCTGTTGAAATGCTATCAATACACCTTTTTGTATTATGCACGAAATGAATTTCGTGAAGACCAGCCAATCGCTGTTTCTCTGCTGGTATTGCTGCTGGGATGGGCGGGAAAAATTTATGTATCCCAACATAAAAATTAAAGCGCTTCCGAGAGTCACAACTTCATACTCATTTATTATGTATCTTCTCACAAATCACCATGGCCTACTGAGATCAACCACGGATTCAATAATAGCCCATTCCAAAAATACAGGATGAACCCCATGACAGAAACAATAAACAAAAAAACGCTGGACAACACCACGTGGTTGCGTTTTTCTTTTTTCAATTATATGTCTAGTCGATAAAGTAGATCTATCAATCATTCATGCACCCGCCAGAGAGATGGTGCTTTTTAATTTGTAACAAAATATTCGTAGCTCTTTGTATTGTTTTCGTACAATGCACGAATGTTCGTTCTGTGCCAACAACTGCTTCGTGCTTTTGACAGTTGCACATGTGGCATTAATTACGAAGGTAGCTTCATAAAACGTTCAAATTAGTTTCGTTACAGCAAACAACGAATGGATTCGTTAGTGGTACCTTCGATTTCGTAATATAAACAACAATTAATTTTCAGTATAGATGCTGAGATCGTATCGTATGCTACCTTACAAAGCATCCGGAGAAAAATCGATTCAAAAATGGAAAGCCAAGTACATAATGACAGTTTTAAAATTTTAGTTCCGAATGAGAACTTGTTTGCCTTTATTTAAGGTGCTCAGTGGTTCCGAGTTTTTTGCACCGTTACAGATGCGAACTTTCAGTTCGTAAACCTGAAAGTGCGTAAAAGTTAGTGCGAACGTGGCCGAGTCAGATATTCGGAAATGGTTCGGCGAGGTGTCGGGCATCCTTCGCGAAGAGGAAATAGCTGACTTTCTTTCCGATCCTAGAAGTATTCTTAACGGTGATGAAGCCTGCTTTTACTTGGATCCGACCATTGGCAAAGTGATCGTTATGCGTGGTAAGCAGAATGTGCAAAAGATTGATCAAGGGCCAGCCAAGAAGAACATCACTGTACTGTTCACTTGCGCTGCTTATGGCAAAATGTATGATCCCATGGTGGTTTTTCCGTGCAAACCTCTTGAGGTCACCCGGAGCGTTCCACCTGAGTGGGTGTTTAAGCCACTGAAAGCAGCCTGGCTGAAAGTCGTCGACGATTGGAAGTTCAAGAACCCTAATCGGTACATCAAAACGTAAAATTTCGGTCCCCTTCTGCAGAAGGCGATGGAATCTAGCGATGATCGTATCGTATGAAATGATTCCGCGCATGACGCTTGTATCCATACGATGCAAACAATGTGGATTATTCCAAGTATCTTGCTCTTGCCCGTCCTACAGCAACACCTGCAGCTGAAACCCACGGCGGAACGGGTGCCCTAACTGGACGATTCGACAACCAGAAATGGTAGGGGATTGGCTCTTACAAATAACATTCGGATGAAAACTGTTCCAGTCATTCAATCGGATGCCGAAGAAATACTGGACATGATGGGTCCTTCTCGACGAGCCGGGTATTGAGAAAGTAACGATGCTGACTTAACTTCAGAAGATGACAAGATCCTGGCAAAAGTCTACAATATGCTGAAACCGATGGATCCTTCCAATGTCGGAAAAACATTTGATCGAGGGTGATGATACAGTCGAACAAAAGACGTCGGAAGAAGGTGTTTGTAAAAAAGATTGCAACTATATTCTTGAGATTGAGCCAGTTGACCTCTTTTGAGAATTTGAGAAAGAATTGAATGAGGCACTCGAAACTCCGGGGTCCTCCCTTAGCTCAGTCGGTAAAGGCGCAGCTACAAAGCAACACCATGCTGGAGGTGGCTGGGCTCGATTCCCGGTCTGGCCTAGGAATTTTTCGTTAAGGAAAATTTCTCGACTCCCTGGGAATAGTGTATGATTGTACTTGCCACACAATCATACTAATGCAACAATGGTACTTGGCATCGAAAGCTCTCAATTAATAACTGTGTAAGTGCACTTAGAACACTAAGTTGACAGCAAGCAATAAGCTAATTGTGAAAGCAATAAGCTTGAAATGCTAAAGAAGAGGAAAGACTCGAAACTCCCACACGTGTTGAAACATTACGATTCAAGCGTCGTAGTCCTGTAGTTCTAACATCGCGACGTAGACTTGAGTACCACAAAGCAAAAGCTGAGGAAAAAGAAGAAGGTAGAAGATAACAGGCAAAGAAAAGCAGAGCAAAGAACAAACAAGAAGGATAAAATCTCGTAAATCCAAATCGTGAGCCGTAAATGTTAATACACTGTTCTTAATCATTCTTTTGGATATGTTTCAAGCAGCGACCGCATATGAGTTGAATTTTGTATTCAAATCTAAAATTAATCGGATGCTGTGGAATCGTTCATTGTTTTCCTTCTCTGATTGAGAAAATGGTTGTTTTTTTTATTATTGGCACTAAATAAAATGAGTAATTTATGCTATGTTTACTTGAAGAAACTGATGAATATTATTATATAAGTAGCTATAAAACAAATCAATAAAGATGGAATTTGGAGAGGGTTCAATTTTTATTGATTAAGAAACTTAAAAAATAATAAAGGTTACTGTAAATTATTTATCATACAATGATTAAATCACAAGAACCTGTTTAAAACCCCACTATGGTTCTCAAATTTTGAAATAAGACTATGTAGTTTATGTGTGACAACCTAAACAAAACAAGAAATCATTTTGGTTTCATTATGGCACCACGAGGTGCCAGTAGGTTTCATATTTAAGTCAGGTTTATTAGGTTCTCATAAACCTGACTAAAACATAAAAGCTTGTTTACAACGATCTTTAAACCTTGTTTTCTCAAATTCCTTTTACTCCTATCAAAGATTTTATTTCGACTTTATGAACTCGTAAAATGCTGTTTTTAAATGCTGTTTTAGGACTCATTCATATTATCTTATTATGGTCAGTTGAAAAAGCAAGTAAATGCATTACAAAGCAAATTGGCGTTGAGGGCAGTCATTTGGTTTTAAAACGGCAAAAAACATGACCAAATAATTTTATAGTAGTCACTATGATTATAAATTGGCTTTTTGGCAAAACTGTGATTTTCTCCAATCGCGATATTGAAATATAAGAAAAAATTAAAATGTTGAAAATAAAAATAATGCACCAAATTTTAAATGTATAGCAAATGAACTGTAGATCGGAGACCACTCGGCATTCTTTAAGAAACGCTTACTGAGTTCCATAAATTTTCAGGAAATTAATGAATAATCAATCGAATATATATCTTTTAATTTTGTTTTTGTTGTTGTTAACTCGCATATTTTCCGAGGCGCATTAATTTTCAGCTCTTATCGTGCCTATATTCACCATAAAATTAAATGCGTTTTTAACTTGGAGCATGATACGCTGTAAAAAACTCAATTTGTTTTGGATATTTTTCCAACAAACAAAATTTCCCCAACACTAGATTTTTTCTAGTTTTTTAGATATTGTTTACTGCTGAATGAATTAGAAGAGCGGAGAATCGAACACAGCAGAACAACAAAAACCAACCACGATATCCTAGTGAAGTTTGACAGCTGTGGCCATTTGGCCGCATGCTGGGTTTCATTGCAGCCAATAGGTTTAATGAAGGTTCTCAAGTGGTCATAACATCTTTCACTAGAACATTTTCAAAATCTTTATGGTCGTATAAAGGTTTTATTTACTTATTTTCACAACTGTCTATAGAGTGGACCACTTTGTACAAATTTCGAGTTTAAAGAAGCATATTTAGAGGAGGTGTTGGTAGACAAAACAGATTTGAATGTAGTTTTATCAACAAAGCCGGGAGGAATGCTATACGGCTGAAATAAAACGATAATTGTTACTTGGGGAGTCTGGTTGAGTGCTACGGTCCATAATTGTTTTTTCGATTTTCATACAAAATTTTGTTACGTCGGGGAAGAAGGGGGCTTAAAATGCCAATTTTTTAAATAAGTTTATTGAATATCGCAAGAAATATATTAGAAAAAATATTGCATAAAATTAGTCAATAAGCCACGTACTGTATGGACAATCTCTAATATATCATATTTGTGAAATAAGTATGGTGGGTTAGTGGGTTCAATTAAATTAATTAATTAATAAGTTTCAAACAAAGGACTTGTAGCTTAATTTTGGATGAATGAATTTCGGAGTGTCAAAAATATAATTGTTCTTATTCGCTGTGCCCATGTAATGTAGAGGGGTCCAATATACTGTTATTTAATTCCTGAGAAAAAAAATCTCTTATAACAAAAATGATTTAATAGCAAGTAAGTGAATGTTTTACTTGGAAAATGAATAACTTTTCAACAAAACCGTATGAACGGACACATATGGTAAAAATTACCGTTTATATCGACTACTGCAACTTACTTCTTTTAGGGGTCCAAAATTCAACCGTTACCCTACAATTCCCAATTTATCAAAATGTAACTGATTTTAAATAGTTAATGACTTTTCTTGTAGCTATAGCCTTGCGTACGATCAATTCTCCCAACCTACCCCAATCCTGTGGGCAGAGATGTACACCGTGTCCAATATATTCTCATACACTTTTTCCTTGCATTGGTGTCGTGCAACTACTCAACATGCTTCACATATGTGTTGGTGTAGTTTTGCACTATGTTTATACAAACGCTTTTAGGTTATGTCCGATTTTTTTCATTCGGTGTTTATCCTTTACCAGCGATGAAGGAGTTTCGTGCTGTGGTGATACAAAAGTTTTTGAAAGGTGTGCGCTCGGGCGCTATTTTCAGAAATTTGAAAAACCTCGGAGTAAAGCGGTATTTTACCGAACCATCCGAGGGTGCCGTGACACCTGCTCGTTGGATGACCAGAAGAGATCCGGTCGTACTCGTACGGTGCGGACTGCACGAGTTGTTAAAGTGGTCAGGGAACGGATTAGACGAAAACAGCGCTCTGTTCGTAAAATGGCCGCAAATCTGAATGTTTCGAGATCATTAATACTGCAAAATGACCTCGGATTCCAAGCTTTCAAGAAACGTAAGGTTCACGGAGTTTCGGAACCTTCCAAGCAGAAACGACTCGAAAGAGCAAGTCTGCTTTTGTCGCGGCACGGTGGGGAAGAATTTATCTTTTCCGACGAAAAGTTATTCGTCTTTCAACAATCCCACAATGTCCAGAACGACAGATTGTGGACTCTCTCTTCGAGAACTGTTCTAGAGAGTGATAGAAATGTTCCACGGTTCCAAAGTGCTGCGTAGGTGATGGTTTGGGGAGGAATTTGCAAGCGAGGCAAATTACCACTGGTTTTCATCGAAATTAACGCCTTTTTCGATGAAAACCAGCGGTATTTGCCTCGTTTGCAATACCGTATATTATAAAACGGAAGTTTTGGAGAATGTTTTCAAGCCATATGTACAAGAGGTGTTTGGAGATGATCACTATGTGCTTCAGCAGGACGGAGCGCCATCGCATACTGCAAATCTCGTTCAGCGCTGGTGCCGAGAAAATTTGACCGACTTTTTGGACAAGAATGAATGGCCTCCCAGTTCACCAGGTCTGAATCTCTTGAATTATTTCGTATGGTCATACATGCTGGCGAAGGTAAATGACCACAGGGCGTCTAATATGAACCAATTCAAAACCGTAATCAAACGAATTTGGGACGAAATGCCGATGGAAGTCGTGCGTGCCGCCTGTGACGGTTTCTAAAAACGTCTGGAGCTGGTCAAGAAGGTTAAAGGCGGTGTTATTCCAAAACTTATGCTGTAGTTGATCAGTATTATATTACAATATAATGGGTAGAGTTATCAATAAAATCTGGATTATCGATTTGAAATAAATAGAGTTTTATTTTTTATGAAAATATATTGGACACGGTGTAATATTATTGTACACTTCCAGCGTACACTAATAGTGTATCCCGCAAAATTCAAAACCCCCGTGGGTTGAAATGTGGCAAAGCCTACTCATCTATCCCCTGGTGTATTATATATGGTTTGTGTGTGAACTCAGAATGGTGCCTTCGCGTATACACCAATAAAATAAAATAATATATAACAAAAAAATCGTTTCAATAATTAGAAAAGTTAAGTTCACCGAGTAGAAAAATACGAAAAAACATTTGGTGAGCGTAAACAATGAAATTGTTCGCAATCTTTCATACAAGAGACCTGATTTAGGTGACATCTCGCTTAAATTGACGTTCAATATCGCATGATTTTATACCCAATCTAGCGTTCTAAATGTGTGCATAAAATATATCAAAACATAGATTAACTCTTCAAAACTGTGTGTACTCATCAAGTACGACCAACACCAGCATACACAGTTTGACAAAAAAAAACATTTTAAATTCTGTAATTTATATGCACAGATTTGGATTTGACATGGATTCATGTCATATTCGTGTAAATTAATGCCAGATACTGCCTTAATCAGTTCTGTTGCCTGAAGCACTGCAAACAATTTCATCGTTTGTGATTACTTTGGCTCGCAAGGCTTGAAAGAGAAAAAATTTTATGCGTATGTTAAAATTCATAATACTTCTGTGTAAGAAAATGTGCCCCTCCTATCACTCACCTGGTCTTAGTTTGTGTACGCTCCTTGGCACCCGGCGGCTTCTTCCCAGTGAAACGTCACACGGAAATGGTAAATCAATCGGAATCTTGTCCTGCAGGAAGTGCCCCCTCGTTCGAAGTCCCGTTCTTCCGACCATATTGAACATCCACTTTCGCATCGTATGGAATAAATTTCTTAGCGGATCTTTATCCAACGGAGAGACCCGATCGGTGATATCAGTCGCCAACGTTACCCCAATGTTACAAAGCAAAATTATTGTAATCAAACACATCAACAACCTTCGCTTTTTTGTGACACTGCTCATTTTTTTCTATGGCTGTTCTTAATGACTATCTGTCCACCTTGTAACACTACCGACACAACGCATGACCACCCGCTACGCACGAGAGAAGATGCAGATTACCTAATTGACTTGTAGTTCGATCGCGACTGATTTGGGGTTTGCCTGTGGAGTAAAATCGTGGTGAAAAAATACAAAATAGCATACCTTAACCGACCTGTCATCATCTGCAAGCATACCGTTTACGCATGTCGGTTATTCATACCGGGTTTCATGTGGGAAATATTCAATTTTATTTTCGAAAATAAAATTCACCAATGACACACTTAAGTCGGAACTGAAACAACTCCGCGTGCATGACTCAAAATTTACCCTGTCGCGTTTTTGTTTACCTTTCTCTATTATTGCTGAAACGCCCCAAATGAGATCTTTGGCCCCAACAAATATTTATTCATTTCACTTTCGTTCGCCGGGTTCGAACTCCGCGTGGACTTCCTGAAAACCGGATTTCGCACTAAGCCGTCTGGCTCAACCAGAATCAACCAAAATCAACCAACAACGCCTACTGATCGATGATGGAGTAAAGTGATTGTTGGAGGTTGATTCATTCCGATGAAAGAAAAACAACCCGACCATCAACATAACAAGCGTTGAAACGTAGATGATGTGGCGCCTAAAATGCACACCCGGTGTTTCTTGAAATACCCAAGCCGCTGCACCAGCCTACCTTCCGACTAAATTTCACACCCTTCGCGGGCGTCTGCCACGGCGGTTGAAGCTGGTTGTGATTCATTCAACATGAACATTATGTTGTTATTGCATGTTATGCAATGTACTATTTTACTATGCTATTATTTACTTTTAGTTCCATTCGTTCGCGTTCACGCTGAGAAGGGGCTTCAAGTTCAAGTTCAAGGCCGGTTTTCTCAACCGGCTTGAGGTTTGAGGTAGCGTGAATTGGTCGCAACGAGCTGCTGCACCGATGCTGTTATAGCTCCATTATCTGTAGCAAAGCGAAACAAAGATTAAAAGTTGCCATGAATGCGAGTCAGCGTTGAAAGGTGTTTGGAGCTGGGAGAATGAGTTTTGAAAGTTTTTCGAATGTTTACCATTCTTATAAAGTAAATGCTTAAGGGCTACTTTTTTTGTCTTAACGAGTCTTAACCAACTTTTTTGGTACAGATGGATTTCAAATGTAGATTCAAAGATTTTATCAAAAATACAACATTCTTTCTTGTTTGAAAACTTGACCTACTGACTTTGTGCGGCAAAAGACACATTGAAATGTTTAGTGCAGTAACATTGACCCATCAATCTAATAATAAAATAAAGAAATCCTGCAGGAGCGAATTTTTTGGTTTTCAAATTAAAAGGGGAAAAATATTGATGATCACCTAAACTCTTTCATACCAAATATAAAGTTGAATTGATAAGGTTGAGATCATTGATAAATTTAACTTTTTGATACGAATGGGTTCAATTTTCGGTCTGGTCTAGAAAATTTTCGTTCAGAAAAAGGCCCGAGGGGATTTTTGTAGAAGGGGGGGAAATAAACCCGAGACAGAGGAGAGGGGAGGGGGGGGGGGGGGGGCAACCCGCCCCAGAAACCCCACCGGCGGCCCGGGGGCCCCGCGGCGGCGCGGGGGAGGGAGGAGGGTTGGGCGGGACCCCCGCGTGGGAAGACGCAGGGGGGGAACAGGCACAACAATGATAACGGTATAGCACTATAGGGGCCGGAAACAGACAAGCCCACCAGCACAGCGGCAGCCAGAAAGACCGCAGATTGAATGTGATCCACGATTGTAACTGTGGAGTGTGTGACTTTGGTTCTGATCACCTTCCAGTTACATTTAAAATATCCCAAGAAATCATTTCTAGTTCCATCAGTTCTACAGTCAACTACCAAGGAGCTGATTGGGATGAATATCGAACATTTATGGAATACAACTTTGATCCTAATGTTCCATTGCAAACAAGAAATGAAATTAATAATGCTCTTGAAACTTTGGCTTTCTCAATAAGTAGAGCAAGAGCTGCTTCAGTGCCAAAATGCGACGTTAAATTCGATTTAGTTATAGTTGAAGACAATCTTCAGCTCTTGATTCGTCTGAAAAAAGTATGTAGGCATCAATATCAAAGAACACGTGATCCCGCTATGAAAGTCATAGGGCGAGATTTAAAAAAACAAAGTAAAAAACTAGAAAATAAGAAGAATGATTAGTAATTTCCATTTAATTCCAACTACCTTTATTGCTTATCTTGACAGATATATTTCGTCTACAATGTGCAGACTTCTTCAGTGTCGTGTACTAATACACGACACTGAAGAAGTCTGCACATTGTAGACGAAATACGCGTATCTTCAAGATAAGCAATAAAGGTAGTTGGAATTAAATGGAAATTACTAATCATTCTTCTTATTTTCTAGTTACAGGTATTCCACTAAACAGCTCACACTCTCCATAATTCAAAGTAAAAAACGTTTTCTGCCCTGAGGAACAAACATTTTGAAAAAAAATTGTCAAAATTAGATCCGAGTTCCAAACCTTTCTGGAAACTCTCTAAAATCATGAAAAAACTTCAAAAGCCTATACCAGCGCTTAAGGAAGGTGATAAAATTTTGCTCACAAATTTGGAAAAAACTTAAACACATGTTAATTTGAGAGCTGCCATAATATCAGTTTGAGTTTTTCAAGTCCTATTGAGGATCAGATCTTTAGGGAGTATTTGCATATCTTCTCTCAAGAAAATATTTTTGATGATTCTTGGGGAACTGATTTGGATGAAGTAAAACATATAACTAAAAAAATTCAAAATATGAAAGCACCAGGTGATGATGGAATTTTCTATATCCTCATCAAAAACTCCCTGAGTGTACTTTGTCTTTCTAGGTAAAACTATTTAACAGATGTTTTCATCTGGCAAACTTTTCAGATAAGTGGAAAAATGCATAAAGTCGAACCTATTTTGAAGCCAGACAAAAATCCGGCTGAAGCTTCTAGCTACCGACCAATAAGTTTGCTTTCTTCAATAAGTGAGCTTTTTGAAAAAATAATTTTGAATAGAATGATGCTTCACATCAATACAAACTCAATTTTTGCTGATGAACAGTTTGGATTTCGCCATGGGCATTCAACTACGCATCAACTTTTGAGAGTTACAAATTTAATTCGTTCAAACAAATCTGAAGGCTGCTCCACTGGAGTTGCTCTTCTAGACATAGAAAAAGCATTCGACAGTGTTTGGCATGAAGCTTTGATTGCAAATTTTTAGATCGGCCATGCTTTATGCTGTGCCAAATGTTCTAGTTGTTGTGCTACTAGGAAAAAAGCACTTCAAAGGATTCAGAACAAAGTTCTAAAAATGAGTTTGAAGCTGCCACCCTGGTTCAGTACTTCTGAATTACATACAATTTCAAACGTTAAGACTCTAGAAGAAATGTCCAACAAAATAATTCATAATTTTAGACAAAAATCAACGCAATCTTCAATTGCAATGATCAATTCTCTATATAGATATGAACTAGGTTTAAGAAATAAAATAAAAAAGGAAAGGTTTATAAGATGGAACGGCTTGTAAGATGGAATAGCGCGACTTTTGATATTCACAGCGACAACACTATCGCGCTGTCAAGTGTTAACCTCGTTTTTTACTATTCTGCAATTTTCATTTGCTTTTGGAGTGAATACACTCATTCGATTTAGCTCTTCCAGGTTTCACTGTTCGAAAGTGTTGGCATAATTAAAATAGCAATAGGATTTCGAAAATAGGCCATTATTTTTTTTATGACTATAAATTATCAGTTTCTTAGGCAAAGTTGGAGCCTTTTAGTTCTTCTTTCGAAAGATGTCTTTGGATCCGCGAAAAAAATAAAAATTATACATGATACGATCAAAAACGTATCGTGTTCCATCTTACAAGCCTCTCCTGTATTCTTACATGCAGGCAACAAAAAACCCTGTTAAAAATACTGAACAGACAAAGTAAAAATAATATTAACAAAATTTGTAAGGCACTTGTACGACCGTGTTTTGACGAAACACGAGGGCTGCACTCTGATTGATGACGAAACATACGTCAAACTCGATTTAAGCAAAAGTTTTACATCGCGTCGGACGTGGGAATGTGCCGGGAAGATTCAAGTTCATTTTTGTCGACAAGTTCGCGAATAAGGCCACGATTTACCAAGCGATTTGTAATTGTTGCTTGAAAACGGAACCATTCGTCACATCTTCGACGATGACATCCCAAGTTGAAGAATGCCTGAATAGAGTGGATTGCCCTGTTGCATTCGCAAGCATAGCAGCAAAGTCATCTTTTGGTCAGATTTGGCCAGCTGCCACTATTCCAAGGTGGTTCTGGAGTGGTATGCTTCCAACAAGATCGATTTTGTCCCCAGGCTAATGAATCCTCCGAATTGCCCGGAATTTCAACCAATCGAAAAATCCTAGGTAATTTCAAAGCTGCGACTTCGACGAAGCGGCGGTGCAGTCAAAGACATCCTAGCAAGTGTGGAAAAATACAATAAATGTGCTGATTCCGTGTCCGTTTCCACAATGCGGGCGCTGATGGACTCTATCAAGAGGAGGGTTCGAGATTTCGTTCGACCCTGAGAAATGTAACCATCTTATGCTGTAACTCTGAAGATTTAATAAAAGTACTATAAAGCAACCATTAATGGACTTTTTATTTTTATTGAATCATACGAATTACAGGTCTTTTTGTGCGTACCAATTTACTTTTTGTCAGTCTTTACTTGATAATGTTGTTTTTGGTTTACGTAGGTGTGTTTCAAATTTCTACAAGTTATCGAAAGCAACAAGGCTAAAAAATTAGGTTTGAGCGCATATTTTATGTTTATGTACTGAGCGTGAGTTTTGAGATTTATTTGATGTAATTTCATTTTTAAAAAGAGAGACTTGTTGTTTTTTTTTGTCCAACCCAAATATTGTACTCTCTGAAAATAGAATACTAAATTTTTTTTATATCAAAAACGATAAATGACGAAAATACTCCAGTAAATGAAAATAATTTCTTTTGAAAATAACAAATGATTAAAGAAATATTAGTCTCATAAATCAATGTCACTCATATTTCAAAACACCGGTCGGTAAGCATGTAGAGGGTTAATAAAGCAAGCTTTTTATCCCCTACAATCATTTGAAAATTCCAAAAAGTTGACTCCCAACTTTTCAAAAATTTCCACGAAGTATTTTGCTACTAAGTGCATTTGGAAGTGACAGCTTATTTTCAAACCGATGAACCATAGCATCACGCATCGACTTCAATGCGTGTGAGTTCAGTGTCAGGTTCATGGTGAAAATAACTTACGAACATAAAAGTTACAACTTCATTCAAACTTGGCCGGCATTGTTTGCTAATGGCCCTCTGCCAACCGAAATAGTGATGAAAACAAACCACGAAGCCAAAACGACTATGCTACCGTCATGTTTTGTGATTCATGCCCCGCAACATAGAAAATAGTGTCTACCTTTCAATATGCATTTAAAAATGATACAACAGAATCGAGCGTGTGCTACGCTTTGATTTATTGCTGTTGCTCAAACATAATATACAAATCGCTAGTTGGTCCAACAAATTTGTGAATCCATCGAAAAAATGTACCTCCTTGTGTATGGACGTACGTATGCAATGTGCGTTCCAATTTTTTATCATTACGCTTTTGTTGCCTTTAAGTTGAACGCTTTAAGCTACTGGTAGAAGTGGGCAATGGCTAGTCCACCTGTTGAGAGCCAACCGTTTTGGGTGGTTTAATTCAACATTGCTTTAGGTAAAGGTATTGCGTTATATCTGGGGTTTGCAGCATGGAATAACAATTATCTTTGAATTATTGAGAAAGCTGAGACATGCAGATTAAAGTAATAAGAAAACTCATTGTTACCCTTGGAGAGTCAAGGCTAGATGGTGAAATGTTGAGAATTAGTGGTGAACAGCTGCGAGGAGGGATAGAGATTGAGAATTAAAATCCATCGTGTCGTGGAAGTGATTTGCTCCAGCTAATAAACAACATTTTGCGAACCTTCGAGTGTGGTTTCTCGACCAATGTTTGTAAGTTATGTGGCTTTGGACGTTTCATTTAGCGCAGTAGATTTCTCGCTTATTCAATTCGTCCAAGAACCTGCTTTGAAGCTGGGAGTAGAGCTTTAATGTCAGAATAGTTCGCGTGGATAGATTTGGGACCTGTTTGTATTGTTGCCTTCGAACAAGTTTGCAGCACTTGCCATGTTTTCTTTATGCGCCATAGATCTAGATTTTTTTTATCTTTTATTTTTTTACCATCGAGACTTTCAAAGCTGATCTAGAAATATTTTTACAAACCAGACCGAACCAGAATTATGAGATAGTTTAACCTATCTTGGTACTCATATCACTTAAATAAAGGGTGTCCCACATCAAATTGCATCGTGGAAAATAAACGCTGTAGAAAATTACATAGTTCGCCGATCCTTTTAAAACTTTCAGAAAATGAAATTTAACCCATTGGTAAGCTTTTGGCATATTTATTTCATTCAATTTCAACCCTGCCCGTTCGGTTCAGAAAAGGGTATGGGCGCGTTCTGGCAAGTTGGTCGCGGCAGATTTCATGTGGGAATAGGCTCCCACATCAACGTTCAAAAGTGCCTGAACCAAATGGATAGCTTGTAATGATCACTTGAAGATGCGATGGGGGATCATTACCCTGATATTCTAAAATGAAGCACGCAGTAAAATGTTTCTTGCCTTCTATATCCAAACGTGATTGAAGTTGAAGAAACAAGTGGAAATTAATCTCTCATACGCATCCGTCGAACCATTCTGAACGGCCGTTGTGAGAATATCACCATAAAAATCTCACATGCACTTAAAATGTTACACGGCGGGAAACTTTAACTCAATTTTGAATCGTTTTTGACTCACTGTCGCCAAAGTGGAGTCACTCATATTTGAGTAAATGTGACTGGGATTGACAAGTCGACATATCTAAGTCATCGACTTAAATCAGATCGATGTTCTAGATATGCCGACTTGTCAATTTATTACCATTTTTCGAAGTGAATTATAGTAAATTAAAGCACGAGTGGTAGTTTACTACCTTGTTTAAGCACTACCGGTGAAGAAAATCAAGAGTGTTCAGGTGAGAACTGTTCTGAAGTGCAATTGTTTTCAATAAATTGTGTGCATCACAAGGGAAAAAAAGCGATAAACCAATAAAGGAAATGGCAGAAACGGGACTGCAAGAAATAGCTTTAGTGGTGTAAAGCAACCATAATATCACTGTTACGAAGTACAATTCGATTTATTTTTATTTATTAGTGCAGCTTAGCTTGTGTAGCTGTTGTTCTTCAGAGTGAATTAAATCATATTGAAACGAGTGATAAAAACAGTTAATATAGTGACTACTGAACGGGAAAAGAAATCGAGAGTGTACAAGTGAGAATTGTTGACATAACGACACATAAAACGGCAGTATATCGTCTGCACGAATAGGCTTGTTTTCAAAACGAATCTTGCATGCAACATATGTTGCACGCTCATATGCCTAAGTGAGACTTCTATCAAGCCAGTGTTGCTAGTTTCACTGAAAGTAAAATGCAATGACGAAATTAAATTATATTAAATAATTATTTATCTGGAGTTGCAAATCGCACCTCCGGTTGATATCTTAAATGACATAATAAATTAATATATTTTATAACTTTATTACACTGCATAATTTTCACATACACATACTGATACTTATAAATTTCCACATATTTATCCTTAGATGGAGCTTAAACTAGTTCCAACCAAATTTCCTCTAAATCAATAATATTTTCAGCTAAAACGGATCACTGTTTTCAAATTATTTTCAAATTATTTAAACCTCAATCGTTTTTACTGCAATCAACATAAACTTCCCTAAAAATTTGATGGAACTTTTCTCAACTTGAGAAGTATTGAAGAGACTGTGGAAAACCAGTTGCTATCTTGTGATACTGGCTCTGAGATCCAGTCTTGCGCTTGATCCATCTTAGATACTCCAAAACGTAACCGTACAATCGATAGTGACGATGATGTGAACGTCACTATCAAGCCTGCGATTGCAGATGGACATGGTAGTGCATTGCGAAATGTGAGCGAATCAAAACTTAAATGGCGCAAGAAGATAACCAAGAGTCAACAGCGAAAAAATAGGGAACTACGTGAATCTGGGTTGTCTAAAGACGAAGCAAGGAAACAGGTATTCTCGAAAGTTGTTGTTGAGACTCCAAATGCCAATAAACGTTGCAGAGATGGAGAACAAGGCAATAGCGGAGAGAAACAAGATTCCAAAAGAAATAAGAAAATTCTTTGCCCTAAGGAACGTGCTGGACTATCCAACAGAGGTAACCAGGCTTCGTCTAAGTGGAATGCAGATCAGAGCAAGGAGAAAGCTGGGGAATTTAGAGGGATTCAAGAACGTTCCGAAATTCCAAAAGCTGTCTCGGGCTCAGGTGGTCGGTCATTCAGGGACGTGGCAAGCTTGGTTAGAGTTGGCATAGTTCTAAAAGGATTCCCCAAAAATGAAATGTCTATAGCACAATTGGATGCTGTACAAGAAGCTTTGCTTTTGAAAATTGAGGATCAAAGACATGCCTTAGTCAAACCGAAGTTCACAAAATGTAGCTACAAAAATGGTTACTTGGTTTTTGCATGCAAAGATCAAGAAACAGCAGTGTGGCTGAAAGATGTATCTAGGTCACTAAGTCCTTGGGAAAATGCGGAACTTCTTGCTTTGGATGAAAAAGACATCCCTCGTCCAGCAGTGTTTCATGCATTCTTTCCCTTAAGTGCTGACATCAGCAATGAAAGAATAAAAGGGCTCATAGAGAGCCAAAACGATGGATTAAGCACAAAAAGCTGGAAAATTTTGACCCGCTCGAATCCAAATAAACATGCTGAATGGACCTTGAATGTGGATGATGCATCGTTGAGGGTTTTGTCAGAACGAAACTTTGTTCTCAATTTTCGATTTGGCGAAACACAACTGCGGAAAATTACACCTTTAGGCCATCGTCAACCCATTAACCAAAAATTACGATGGAAAACCCATGAAAAATACACAGGATACGAAACTTCCCAATATTTCGGAATCAGGAGTAAGTGGAGCCAAAACTGAGGCTTCAAATTAAGACCTTGGCAAATTATTAGAGATCGAAGGGAGTGTGAAGAGTGTTCGCGAACAACCTACGAAAACAAAGAAAGTTTCCCAACGGGAAATAAACGACGGGTCCAGCGCTCCCCCAAAAGGCGACAAGGAGCCACAAATCTGTCGCAATGAAGCCAATTAAATTTCTACAGGTGAACCTTCACCACGCAAAAGGTGCATCCGCTATGTTGTGTAGGAGGTTCAAAAAGGAGGAACTGAACATTGCGTTTCTTCAGGAGCCATGTTCCAATAAAGGAAAAGTACTAAGAATTCAAATAAATGCAAGTAAGCTATTTTATGACGAGAAACAGGGTTCTCCTAGAACAGCTGTACTTGTTAACAAAACACTGAAATGCTACCCTATTATAGAGCTCATCAAACGGGACATCGTCGCGGTTCTGGTTGAAGTACCGACCATCAGGGGGAAAACCTAAGTCGTTGTGGCTTCAGCGTATTTCCCTGGTGATGTTTCTGAGGTAACTCCTCCTGAAATCGTATCATTCGTCCAATATTGTCGGCAAAACAAAAAATCATTCATCATTGGCTGCGATGCGAATGCTCATCACACGGTCTTTGGCAGCACCGATATCAATAGGAGAGGTGAGTGTCTTTTGGAATATCTGTCGTCCAGTAATATAGATATATGTAACATAGGTAATAAACCAACCTTCTCAAATGCAATCAGAAAAGAGGTTTTAGACCTGAAATTGACCAATTCTGCAATTTTTGAAAAAAATCGGAACTAGCATGTGTCAGACGAAACCTCGCTGTCTGATCATAAACACATTATTTTTAAGTGGGGTGGAGGCGATTTGGCGCCTCCTGCATATAGAAATCCCAAGAAAACAAACTGGAATCAGTATGCGCAACAATTGAACTCAAACTAATTATCAAATGATATTATTATTGAATCGGTTCAACAGTTAGAATCATTCTCTCAAGAAATTAACGAATTGATTGTTAACTCCTACAACAGGAGCTGTCCTTTGAAACAATTGAATTCGAACAGGGACGTTCCGTGGTGGAATTCGAAGCTTGAGCGTCTCAGGAAAGTCTCTCGTAAATTGTTTAATAAGGCGAAAAGCAGCTCAGATTGAAGTCAGTATAGAAGAGCTCTTACTGAATACAATTATGAGATAAGGAAATCCAAAAGGAGAACTTGGATACAAACGTGCGAAAGCCTTGAAAATACGCCAATAGTTGCAAGACTACAGAGAACTCTTGCAAAGGATCATACGGTTGAACTTGGTAAAATTAAACTCCAAGAGGGGGTTTTACAAAAACCCTACAAAAAACCTTAAGTTTTATGAAAAAACTCATTTTCGGGGGACTCCCTTGCGCTGAACTGGCCGGCTTGACGTGCCGCAAGAGCTCAGTAGGGATCAAGACCCGAAGCTAAGAGTCAGTTCCTTTGTGGTTATATCACATTTATTAGCAGAGCAGCACATCGAAATTTTAGGTTCATTATATGCTTTATATCCCATGATTCCTTATATACTATACAATTTCAGATCATCCATGGATATCCCAAGTTTTGTAAAATAATTTTAAATCATTTTTTTTTCTCGTGGCTATGATACATTGTCTTAGCTTTCAGGTTCATGGTACAATTGCAGCAGGACCACAATCTGCAGACATTTAAATAAAAATGAAATTATTATCATTTTATATTATAACATCCATGCATTACATTTTGTATGCTTTTTTATAAGTCATTTTCAGCTTCGCATATATGCATCCTTGTCAGTTATAGCTCATCTAACCTACGTTATGTATTTGAAAAGATAGAATGGTTTTTGATGTTTTTTTTTATTTTTTAGAAAAAAAATCATATTCGAAAAATTCTACTTAAAAAAAGCTCTTTCCTTCTTCATCAAAAATATATATTAATTTAAAACCTAGCAGTTTACAATCATTCATTTCCTATTTCACAGACATAAAGTATCATTTATGGGTCCAGATGAACAAGAGCTATCGAAAAATTCAATGTTTTATCTTTTTGTTTGTTGTTTAATTCATACTCATATGTAATTTATTTCGCCTTATTATTAGCTATTTTCAGTTTTTTTCCAATTTTATTATGATATTAATACACATCTAATTTTTATTTTCAGTAACATACCAGTAGATGTCAGATACATCTTGTACCTACGTTTATTATGTTCTCTGACTATTATTGTGAAAACAAATTCTAATCTTAGAAGATCTTAATCCAATAGAAACTGCAACAGTGGAAGTCTTTCGATGAGTGGATGTTCAGCTTAGTTACGGATATATGTATTCTACTATAGTTTACTGGCCTGCTGGTATTATTATTTTATATTATAACGTCAGTTTATTATTTTATGTTATGATATTAAATGATGTGACATAATTGCATTTAAATTCATTTAATTAAAATCACTATTTCCGATGAGACTCACTACATAAATTATTGCAAGGAAACGGAACAGCACTTCGACATTTTAGGTTTACTATTCTATTGCTATATAATTTCAGATCATTCATAGGTTCATTCCAAGTTGTATGAGATAATTTAATATCAATTTTCAGCTACATTGTCTAACTTTCAGGTCCACAAATGGAAGTGTTATTATCATTCTTATATTCATTCACTATATTATTTGTCATTATAATATTCATTCACTATATTTTTATAATTATAATATTAATTCACAAGATTTTAAATATTACTATATGACACTGAATATATATTGGGAAAGGAGAGAGCATCAGGGTATCACTCAAGCTGGAATTGGACAATGGAGTGGTATGACAACCGGCGTCTAGGAGGGAACAAACAGTATCATTTTCTTTATCCTACCGATTCGATTGTGGTGCTGTGAATTCTACTCCAACAGTTTCAGTGAGAGTGACGCGCCCTTCTTAACAAGCCATCCCGTAGAAAGCTTAATAAGTATTGCGAATTGGGTTATTCGATTTGTTGGATCGTATCGTTGGAAGGAGAATCTCATGTTCCCGCGGGTTTCGCGTAAGTGTCTCTGCTTACGGGTCCGCCCCACCGTTTTTGGCCCTTCATACAGCGTTACTGTGAATACAACCCAGCAACTCAATTTGATCTTGCTATTAAGTGGAGCTGCATACATGACAAGGTCTAAGAAGGGATGGTGGCTACGTTACATAGATACATACAAAACTCATTTTCCGGGCTCGGACTTGTTTGTGGATTCTGATCATATCGGTGTGGAAAGATGTTTCTTGCCGACTTTACGAGAGTCTAGCAGACAGGAATGCACAATACTAGATATAGAGGATGAAATCTTTACAACATCCAGGGTAGAGCATGCAGTTAGATCTTTTCAGCCATTTAAATCTGTAGGTGTAGACGGCATATTGCCAGCATTGCTCCAAAAGGTTGAGGCCATGCTGGTTCCGTTTCTTATGAAGATTTTTAATGCAAGCTTAAGGCTGAACTACATCCCATCAAAATGGAGGTCAGTAAGAGCAATCTTTGTACCAAAAACTGGTAAGCGTAATAAGACGAATCCAAAATCCTTCAGACCTATTAGTCCTTCATCAGTGATGCTGAAGACTATGGAAAAGGTTTTGAAGGAATATGTCGAGTCAACTTATATGCAAAAGCATTGTTTGTCAAAATTTCAGTTTGCTTATCAATCTGGTAAATCAACAGTTACAGCGCTTCATACGCTAGTAGAAAAAGTCGAAAAAGCTGTGTCAGTAAAAGAAATAGCACTTTTTTCCTTCTTGGATATTGAAGGAGCGTTTGACAATACTTCTTATTCCTCAATGGCTATGAAGAAGAGGAGTTTTAACACTAGCATTGTCAACTGGATTAATACTATGCTTGCAAAAAGAGAAATCACTTCTGAGCTTGGAGGAGCTTCTATTAAGGTGAGGGCAACGAAAGGTTGCCCCCAAGGAGGAGTACTCTCCCCACTTATGTGGTCCTTAGTAGTAGACAATCTTCTGAGAAGCTCAGAAGCGAAAGGTTTCGAGGTTGTCGGCTTTGCGGATGACATAGTCATCTTAGAAAGAGGGAAGTTTGACAATATAGTATCAGGTAGAATGCAACAGGCTTTAAAGGGTACCCAATCTTGATGTATGAAGGAGGGTCTAATTAAATTTAGTGAACAGGTTAAATACCTAGGCGTAATTCTGGATGCTAAGCTAAATTGGATAGCACATCTTGATTATGCGATAAGCAAAGCATGCTCTAAAACCATTGGAAAGAAATGGGACTTAAGACCAAAAATGATTATGTGGGTCTACACATCTGTTATACGTCCAAAAATAACTTATGCTTCGTTAGTGTGGTGGACGAAAACCAAGGAAGCTACTGCAGAAGCAAAACTTGCAAAACTTCAACGACTTGCATGCATTGCTATAACTAGAGCTATGCGCAGCACTCCATCAAAAGCACTAGATGCAATTCTCAATCTGCTGCCGTTGCACGAATATGTGCAGTTGGAGGCGGAAAGCAGCGCGCGGATGCTGAAAAGGTCTAGAAATATAATGTTAGGTGATCTTACCGGTCATCTGAATATCTTACAACATTTTAAAAGAGGACCGGTGATAAATATGAATGGAGACTGGATGAAACCGGAGGACAACTATGACGTTCCCTACAAGGTACGCGAAACATCGCGTACAGATTGGGAAGCCAGAGGGCCCACTGTTCGCCAAGGTTCAATCATTTTTTTTCACAGATGGCTCAAAATTTGGAACAAAAACTGGGGCAGGAATCTATGGTCCTGGAATCAAAATGTCAGTGGCTATGGGACAGTGGCCAACAGTTTTTCAAGCAAAAATCTTTGCAATACTAGAAGGGGTGAATGTTTGCCCGAAAAGAAAGTACAGATATGCAAATATTTGTATTTTCTCACTGTCAGGCAGATTTAAAATCATTATGCGCTTATAAATGTACATCAAAAATTGTCTGGGAATGTATTCTGTCATTGAGACTGCTGTGTCAAACGAACTCAGCAAACATGTATTGGGTTCCGGGACACAGTGGTATTGAAGGGAATGAAATAGCAGACGATCTCGCAAAAATAGGATCTAGTTCACAGTTTCTTGGCCCAGAGCCATTCTGCGGTATATCAAACTATACTATAAAAATAGAAATTAAATGCTGGGAAGAACAAAAGGTGATAAACAATTGATTGGCTGTCAGAAAGTGTAACCAGTCAAAAAGATTTATAAGTCCAAACGCAAATAAAACCAAAAAGCTCTTAGAGCTCAATAAGATAGCTCTCTGTACATACACTGGCCTAGTAACAGGGCACTGTCCGAGCAGATATCATTTGAAGAACATTGGCCGGGTTCAGAATGATATAACCTTCTGTAACCTAGAAAGCGAAACATCGGAACATCTGCTTTGCAGTTGTAGCGCATTGTATAGGTGCAGATCAAAATATCTTGGTAGTGGTTGTTTACAGCCCAATTAGATTTGGTCTGCAAATCCTCGTAAGGTGATTGGGTTCGTAAACCAAATCATACCTGACTGGGAACGTGTTGTGGCAAGCAGCTAACCACCCAACAAATGGTGGTCAGCCTGCCCAATGCGTATACAGTAAACAGGGATATACTATAAAAGTTCGTATTAATGGACGCAGTAGTGTTTAAATCCCCCAACAAAAAAAATCATACACGCTAAGATAATTTTACAGTATTCGGTCATTTTTTACCGAACTTTCAACAGCTGAACGTTCGGTAATCCGATTTATCAGATTTCGGTGAAATTTTACAGTATCCGGTAAAAAAATTACCGGAACTTGTCAAAATTTACCGAACTCCATTAAATCGGATTACCGAACGTTCAGCTGTTAAAAGTTCGGTAAGAAATTACCGAATACTGTAAAATGTTCTAAGTGTGTATATTGCTCTTCTTCTTCTGTATTAGCGTTTCAAGCTTATTGATTTCATAATTATTATTTGCTCTCAACTTAATGGTTTCAATGCACTTTCTCTGTTAGTAATTGTTAACTTTCGATGCCTGGTACCATTTTTGCAGTTGTTTGGTTGTGTGGCTAGTAAATTCATACCATATTCCCAGGGAGTCGAGAAATTTTCCTTAACGAAAAATTCCTAGACCAGACCGGGAATCGAACCCAACTACCTCTAGCATGGTGTTGCTTTGTACCTGCACCTTTGCCGACTAAAATGAGGGAAGTCCAATTATATATTGCTCGTTTATACTGATAAATCACTAACTCCCAATGGTCCCTAAAGGTCCAATTGACAGTAAAAATGTTCCAATGGACAGTAAAATGGCCAGAAAAGTGCTTCAACAGCTCAAAAACCGTCCAAATATGTAAAGGTGTCAGTCGGTTTTGTGCAGAAAAAAATGAAGCGTGCTGGGTTACATGTTTACAAGGTGCAAAACACCGCGCCCGGAAACTTTATTCGAAGTTGCTCGCCAAATCGTGTTGCATCGTGATGGATGACGAAACTTTCGTCAAGGATGACTTCCATCAACTTCCTGGCAAACATATTTCGTTTTCGAGTCTAAGTTTGATGTTTTATGTAACAATATCGAAGCTAGGACTCAGGAATCTTTTCGTTGTTTTTTGCAAAGAAAGTGATTTCTACGAGTAATATTTATTAAGCTACCTAAGTATTCAATACCACACGCGCAACAGTCAAAAGTACGAGGCATTTGTTGACACAGAAAGAACACTCGTACACTCATCAAAAAAAATTATCCACCCCATATAATCGCGTTTTAGTTGAATTTTTTGGTGTATGTATAATCTATTGTTATTATCTTTTAACTGCGTAACGTTTTACGCTAGTATTCTCTTTGTTTGTGGGATACTAGATAGAAATCAATATTACTGTGTAGTGCATCGGAAAAAATCAACCTGGACGTGTGAAGCGAAAATGCAAAGTGTAAAATTACTAGTTTTAAGCCTAAAATGTAATATTGTTTCCAGGTGACTCGAATGAAAATAAGATAAGATAAGATAAGAGTCACCTTAACAAATACAAATACAATACAATAAAATACCATTCTGGTCGATAAATCAATTGAATAATATACAGTTCACGTTCAAAACACCGAAAACTAGTGTAAAACTCCCGGAGTGGATATAATTTTTTGACATACTAGACATACTGACATACATAAGAAAACAATACAAAGAGCTACGACTATGTTGCAACAAAAAAAAAAGAAAGAAAAGTCTCTATTATGTAATTGAACAAAAAAAAACGAGTCCACGAGGAGTTTTTCGTCGTTTTAAATGTTCCTGTTTCTGTTATTTTTGGAAAGAGCTGTAATTGATCCCGTGATTGATCTCACACCATGGTGACTCGTGAGAAGTTACTTGATTAACAAGTCTGAAGGCACAACTGGGATGAACCAATGATTTCCGCCCACCCCAGCAGCAACACCAGCATGTATGGGTACAAAAGAGGAGGAGCAGCGATTGGCTTATCTTCATGCAATTCATTTCGTACATTGTACAAAAAGGCGTAATGATAGCTTTTTACCAGATGACATTGTTTGACATTGACATTGCATGTTTCATATGATTTAAGATACATTTGTTGTATGTATAATCCATGTTTACGAAACGAAAGAAGGAGGATTTACGCAAAAGTATGCTCAGTGCAGCATAGCTTAAGATATATTGCATTTTTTTTAAATAAAATCTTGATAAAATTTTGTAGTATTTAGAATTAATTTCATGGAAAAGAACAACTTTCAACTGCATTAATAAATAATTTCTATAATCAGGTAGGGTAAAAATAAAAATAAATCAGAGGTTTAAGGATGTTCTTGTGGTATATTTGTAAACAGCTTTGCTGAAAACATTGCTATGGTTCCTTTTGATGGATACATATAATTTCTATCTCATTTCTAGGGAGATTAATCGCAAAAGGAATACTTTTGAATTATGGAATCCAATATTCTTAGCATTACAAAACACAAAACCCAGATAATCAATTTTTGAATGATAACGTTATTTTGATCATTAATTTGGGCCGCTGGATTCAATACGGACACCGCCCAAGTATTACCACAGCTAATTTCCAAGTTCCAAGACGTAAGATCAATCATTTATTTCATTTTTTTTAAGTTTCCCTCTCAACTAAGTTCTCTTGTGCATCATGAAAAGTTAAATAAAAAAAACAATATCCTTTCCTTTTGATGATCGACTCGCTTCAGTGGAGCGAACATCTCTAAAGAGCTGTTTAACCTCGGGGACGTTCACTTGCTCTAATGTCCGCCTATTACCAGCCAAAACGTCACTGCTGGTTCAATAACAAGAAGCTGAAAGCCACGCGCGCTGGAAATGGAATAATTATAGACATAAGTCTAAAAATACGTTTGGCATAAATAAAATGCTTTTTCATCAAGTCACCGCTTTGGCCGGGCAGCTTATGTATGTAACAATGGGTCGATTTTGATTGGTGTGTTCCGAAGCTTCTTGCTAAACATCCGAAATCGAGCCGTCGTATAAACGAAAATAGTTAAAATAGTTGCCGCGAAAGTGCGAAAGAAGCAGTAAACCTAGTCTACAGTGAGGGCGACGGCGATTGAACCAAATTTCGGACAACTCATGTAGTTTTTTTTTTTTTTTTCAGGCGACAGGTGCGTGGGACATAATTTGTAAATGTTCACATCATGCGTTAACCTCATTTTACGAGAGTCGGTTTATTGTTTGTACAGGCAGATTTACGAGTAAATTTGAGCTTCTACGATGATTATTCAATCAGAATGAGACTACGGCAAAAACAAACTAATTGTGAGTTCTATTTATAAGGATTATATTTGAAACGATATTCCAGTTAGGAAGTAGGTCCTTCTTATTTTCAGAAATCAGAATTCAGAATATTTTGTTGAGTTTCACGAGTGTGGTATAAAGTTTAAAAGATGCATTCAATATTCTGCGTTATCCAATGTACATAAAGGGAATGCTAGATTTGGCATAAATTAATGGGATCTTCATAAAAATTTAAGCCAGAATCGCTGGGTCTATGGAAAATAGCAAACAATTTTGTATGCTACATGAAAGATTGCAAACATTTACGTTGTTTTCGCATGCTTTGGCTTGCTACTAAACGAGGGGAGATTACACACGTCTGTTCAAATTCATCATTTTTTTCTGTGTACATCAGGATCGTAACGTTTTTATGGATACGCCTTCATTGTGGCACTGTGAACAAGACTATGACTTAATCTGGCAGCAGTTCGTTTTACGAATGTTTTTGGCATATTAAACATGTTATTTACGCAGCTGAAATTATAATGTTTCGCTTATATGCAAACATGAAAGGATTGACAGAAGAACAACCTAATACGATTGTGACCAAATACTTTACAGCAACTGGTTTATCGATGAGGGAATTGGCGAAACAGGAAGGAATTAGCATTCATGTGATTCAAAATACACGTTGAACGATTCGGGACACATTTTTCCTTGCAGAAATTTCTTCCCTTGGTTCAAATTAAAGTAAACACACTGTAATCTTTTTTGATATTTTTCATATTCTTTCACTTACGTAATAATAATAAAAAAATGTGTTCAACTTGAAGAAAAAAAATTCCATTCGTTTTGAAAAAAAAAACAGTGACAAAAAAAAGTGCCAACTTCATTTTGGCTCCCGGGAAGATTAATTTAAGTAAAATAAAAGCATTTTAATAATTTATGTGTCCTCCTTTGGCCTCCAGGAGCAGCTGCAGGCGCTTCGGCATGCTCTCCACCAGGTTCCTTAGGTGATGTGGATCAAGCTTTTCACAGGTGCGCTTTAGGGCTTCAAAATAGTTGAATTTATTGGTAACACCAGTTTTGTCAACCCTGGCATCTAGAATCGCCTACAAATTCTCGATGAGGTTGAGGTCCGGGCTTTGTGGACGCCATTCCAGCGGTTTGATCTGCTGAAATACGAACTTCTCTTCAAGACCCGTCTGGATCAGCGAAACCTCCAGATTTTCTCGCAGGATGTTGATGTAGGAATCTGCCGTCATTAACCCGTCGATTTTCACGAGGCTACCCACTCCACTCCACGAAAAACACCACCAGACCATCACATTTCCTCCTCCATACTTCACAGTGCCTTGGATGTGGCGCTCCTGAAGTTCCTCGCCCGATCTGCTCCACACACGAACCTACCGCTTTCGATTAAAACACTCGAATTTTGATTCGTCCGTCCAGAGAACCTTTTCCAGAACTCTACGAGCTTATCAGTATGCTCAATAGCAAACCTGAGTCGTTTGGTTTTGTTTGCATTGTTCATAAATGGGCGCTTCCTGGCAACTTTGTTAATCAGCCCCTGTGCTACAAGACGGCGACGAACAGTTCCACCAGAAACTGATAGCTGAAGGGTTTCCTGGATCTCACGGACAGTTACTTTTGGGATTTTCTTGACTTCGCGCATGATCTTGGTGTCCTTTCCCGTATCCGTTTTGCGCTTCCTGCATCTGCCTGGGCGATCCACCACTGATCCGACCGTTTTTTATTTCAGTAGAATTTTCCCAACCGCTGCTTTGCTAATACTGTACTTCCTAGCGACTGCCCGGTGCGATTCACCGTTTTGCACACCACGAACCACCAATTTTTGGATACACAAGGGATTTGCTTTCGAAATCACTACGTTTTTTTCAACTGAATCAAACGCGATCACGTGTACAAATGCACCAGGTCAAGCCGTTTGCTTCAAAACACGTCAAAATATCAAAACATAAACAATCGAGGTACAGCCATGGACCGATTACAATGGAAACAACTTCTGTGTACAGCAGAGGCCACACAGAAAAGAACATACAAAAGCCAATAAACCGAATCTATTTAGCGTGTGTTATCAACTGACAGTTTGCTGATATAACTTGTTTGCATGTACAGCGGTTCCATAAAAAAAGACATTAGATCTCCCATAATTTCATAATAATTTGTAAGTTTGTTCCTTATCGAAAAATATTACACGTATACTTTTTTATTTCGTCATTAGAGTGACCATTTCTGCGTTGGGGTGGTCCAAATTATTGACTTTTTATAAGACTGTTTTCAACAATTCATAACTTTTGAACTACTAAGCTGATTTTATCAATTGAAAACGCAAATATAAATTTATTGAATATAATTTAAATGAAAAACATAAAAATGCTCTTAATTGCTATACCATATAGGTAGATATCATAAAAACATGAATTAAATTAACTTTTCATGGTTTTCATTTCTTTTCTCGGGACCAAAGAGTTTCTTCGTTTTTATATATTTTTTGAAAATTATTACATAACATATCAATTCCAGATGTGTATATTTTTGTTTTTGAGCTAGGTTTTTAAGAAATACTATGTTTTTAGTTTTCGCTGACTATCCTACCACGCGTTTCCATTAGGGGGAAGATAGCTCATTGAATCTGCCGGTCTGCCTCCGAACATCTTGCTATGAGGTACCAGGTGGTTACACACCGATTTCCTGTCGATCTGCCAAATTTGGAAGACGGCTGTATTGAGTTATCTCAAATTATAATAAACCGTCTACTATATCACAAAACATTCCGATTGGTTGAGCGGATTGGAGATAATGAAATCAGTGTGTATAGGACCAAGTCTTCCCTGGTTGGTACTAAAGAGATGAGTTTGGAAACCAATTGAAGCATTCGGTTCATATCGGAAATCGGGAAGTAATATTTAAAAATTTCATTAGACAACTTATCGTTTAGCAAAACGAACCGAAAACTGCTATCCAACATCCCAGTGATTTCTCGTGGAAGTTTAGAGGACTCCTCGTCTTCCAATAAAGCGAGTCTCACGTCAGCATACTCTTACCCTTTCTTTGTTTGACCTGCGGGGCCAGCGCCAGTATTTCCTTAGTTTGGGATCACCAGTTATTACACATTGAGGACTTATGTTAGTCCAAGCATTATCTGTTGGTTCTCTGTGATATAACAGCTGATCTGGCAATAACGGACTAGCAACCTCGGGCGGTCAATCATGCTCATGATCATGCTCACTATCCTACCACGCGTTTCCAATATTCAGATTAACTTGCTAACCATTTGTCCCCATTAATCTAAAGTGATTTTTATAAGTTCATTAAGCTTTTAATGGGCTAAGGGATGGTCCATAAACCACGCGTTATCATATTTGGGATTTTCAGCCCCCTCCCCTCCTTGTTATTCCTTGTTCATACATATTTTTTTAATTTTTACGAAGCATGTGTTCTTGGCAACTCACTCCACCTTTTTCCTCCCAAAAAAGCTAACGTGGTATATGGACGGTCTCCAAAGGTTAAGTTTAATTGATTTATATTTTCATTCATCTACTCCGCGCCTTTTGTGACTGCAGAATTATACCTAACCTGGAATTGAAGAATTATATACATCTATTCAACACGTGGTGCGATTGCAGCACGACCTCAAATGGTACCTGCACATTTGGGTTTGCAGAATTGTATCTAAATAGGTATGGATTTTTCTTTATGGTTTTACAAACGTATATAAAAAGAAATATATGAACAAAAACACCAGTTGAAAACTAAAGAGTTGCATGATAATTCAAATCAACAAACCGATAAAGTACAAGTGCCATGTGGCCAATGTGGGTGTGTAGGATGTCTACTAGGAAGATTAACGAAAGCCTATGTAACCACGCAGCAGAGAAATGGATGAAGTTTGATGACAGCAGTTCCGTTATTTGTAAAAACTGCTACTTGCCGCTATATCAACCTGATCAATCGTAGGATAGTCAGCAACAACTAAAAACATAGCATTCTTTTAAAAAACTACAAGGTATAGCCCAATTGGGTTGTTTGAAATGATGACGTAGGACTGCGCTAATAAATGCATGCCTTAAATTCGTAGAAATATTTCCAATCGATTTGAGCAAAAGTTTTGAAAATCTCTGGAGAAACGACTAAGATGTTAACGTTCAAAACCTGACCACTTTTCGTGTCGATCGCAATTCGTTTTTTTAATTGTTCTCAAGTATAGAGAACAAAGTATGATATTCTTGGTAATAAACTATCCGAGAATTGAAATATAAATTCATAACAAATCATACACTTCATCATAAATGATATCCTTAATTGAGCGTGTAGCACAAATATGCACAACTGCCGGAAACTATACAACCTTAGCCATTTAACTCACAAGCCCTTTAACAACATTTGAAGCCCTTCCTCTCCGTTTCGGTTCGGCCGCTGGAATTCGATCTCCACGCACTGCATCTAATGAATCACATTAATATTCTTCTCTTTCAAAACCAATAAATTAAATTACCGACCAAACACAGTGAACCGATTAGGCTCCCCTCGTCCCATCACAGTCTACCGTTTTGCATTATTCTATCAAAACTTTGTTTTCCTCCTGCCCCTCTATGCGTGAAATCAAATTAATCGCATCGGCAAAGTATTCCACCAATCACCCTCGCACGTTTATTTAGCACAATATTGATATACATAAAACCACGCGATCATATTCTGCATCAACGTTGAATTTTTTTCCTGTCATTGTTTGACATTGATTTTGAGTTGTTTTGCATTGAACTTGTTCGAAAATGAGTCCACACACTTTGTGACACTCCGCTCCCAACAATCATTCGGCAGCATTGGTCCACTTCTCTCATGCACATGCACCTTCCGAGCACGAGGCTTTTCGAATCAATCTGGTCGATCAAGTCTTGTTTATTGTGGGTCACCTGATCACCAGACTAACCGACTGAACCACTTTGAACTCTTTCGTATCTTCAGAAATAACTATATTCAACAAATATCGAAAATCTCACGCACGTTTCTTATCTCAACACTCACATCAGGAAGCACCCACGACCGGAACGACTCTTTCCAGAATCACGTTTGTTCACCGTCAGGCTTCGAGTAGCACTAACGCAAGCACGGGCACCCGCCAGGTTGATTCATTCTGAGAGTAATCTCTGCTGAAGCGGATCTGAAAAAAACTTGCGGCTGTAAAAAAAGATTTACCATTTAAACGATGAAAGATCGTCATGTTAAACGTAAATATGTACCGAGCACGCTGGTTCGCTGCCTTCTCCGGTGCTCATTTCCATTCATGCGGCATAGGCCGTGTGGCAAAGCCAGCCGGTAGCTCATTGGTAAAGTCCCAAAGGCGCGCCGCGACGCTGAGGCGATTGAAGCAAAAGCAAAAGTTTGACCGGTAGATGAGCTGCCCTAGACGAGAAAAGTGCAAACATTAACCCGGTAGAATTGCAGTGCCGATTCGATAAATTTGGACACGAAGCGATAGAGCTGGGAAGATGTTTGTGATGTTTAAGCTGTATCCATAAGCATTTGTTAAAATATTTGACACTTTTTTTTGTTTAGTGAGGGAGTTGTTTGTTTGGAAAACATATGACAGAAATATCTCAATACGTTGTTGTGAGTTCACTAAAAACAGAATATATCGTTTGTTATGGGTATAGAGAAAAAAACTTTTTGTCAATTTCAACTACTTCTATTCAATTTCACAACCTGCCGTGCTCTTACGGACCTATTAATACTTTCTCTTCACATCTTTGGTTCTAGCAGAAATTGCTGTCCACTCTTAGGGTTGCATACTGATAAGAATGATATTTCCAATTTTCAAACATTATAATTAATTACGTGCTTCGTGCAACAACATATAACATGATTAGTTTAAATGTATTTACAATAATAATGTTCTCTAGTTATACAATAACAGTAATATTTGTTTTGACATTCGTTGACTTCACAATTTTTTTCTGAATTTTCCTTATCATGTTTTGGACAACTTTTCCATCAATAACTAGAAAATGAGAAGAAAGATTAGTAATTTCTATTTAATTCCAACTACCTTTATTGCTTAGCTTGACAGATACACATATTTCATCTACAATGTGCAGACTTCTTCAGTGTCGTGTACTGATACTCGACATCCATCTTCCATACTTCCATCAATGCTTCTGTTTACATTTACCTATTACTTACCTTACCAATCAGGCAAATATTGGAAAATTCCGCTAATCGTTGGTGACCATTCCCATTATTGTTACAACAACTATTTTTATAGTTGACAACTATAAACTAATAATCTCCTGTATATTCTTGACAATACGCGAACAAAATTTTCACTCTACTAGGTAAGATGTACCTATATTAATCTCATCACTTTGCTATTCATCCTTCCTGAAATAAAACGATATACACGTGACAGGATTAGTTAGTAATGTTTGTTGTAGTTATTTAACGTAAGCAAACATTATTAGAAAACGAAACCGATCCTTCAACTGCCCAATTGTTTGATTCATCGTAGGATGAATATAGGAACAATGAGAATACCATATTATTCTCCCTACATAGGTTGATGTAAATTTCAGAAAATGTAGAACTTTCATCGACAATATGATATGTATGACCAAAACGTATTGATTAAGAGTGTGTATCGTGAAATTTAGTTAAAACTATTACAATAACATAAATTGTAACAATATATCTTGCATCAAAATATGATTTCGACTATAAGGAGGTGATCCCGGCATAGTGGATGCCACAGTCACGAGTTCAGGTGAGCTCCAGACAAGTTTCGAAAAAACCCATAAAGGGGGGGGGCATGGCTCTTTAGAAAGAAAAAAATTTTTTTTGGTTTTTTATTTATTTTTTTTTGTTTTTTTTTTCAATGGATTTCTTTTTTTTTTTTTTGAAAAAAAATCAGTGGGGTTGTGTATAACACACGACCGGTTGACGTAGACTACGTTAAACCATTTGATTAGTTTCTTTAGTTTCATAGCGGAACATTGCAATGTAGGTACTGTTTCCGAGGATAGGTACATTGTCGTTTCGGAGGGTTTTCTATTTGTTCGATTTTACCGCGCTTTCGAAATTTGCGCGTACGGTTAACATCAAATCGATTAGGCATCGTACTTATTCGCACTTTCAGTTTCTAAAAACTTATTTTTACCTAGAAGTAAAGCTCTTATCCAACGCGAATCGTTAACACAACAAAATAACTATTCATAACAGTACTAATTCGAATGTGCAAAGAATTTTAGTACGGAATATTAGGATCGAGAATTAAAACGTTGTCCGTAATAGGGATTTTCTTGATACTTGCAGAAACGCAACATTTCTTACAATTTTCCAACACCGGTTGATGAATATGTACGCAAAACATATTCATCTTTTATTTGTAAAATTTTAAATACTTCAGTAAATAAAATGACAATCGTAAAAACATCTAGATTAGCGCAAAAATCTCAGCTCAAAATTAAATCAATCAAGAAACGATTGAATTATTAACGACCGGTGTTTAAATTTTTCATGACGGCAGCCATTTGTTAATTGCGCACAATGCTCAAGGTATGCAATGAAAAGAAAACTAAAATTGTTAAAGCCACCGCTGTCTGCCATTTGATAAGTTGTTAGATAAATTCAAATTAAACAAACTCTCAAAATTGGATTGTTCGCCCTGAAAAGGACGGATTTGAAATATTCCGCATTAGAATTGAAACCTTCTCGGTCTTTTCACGGAGCAGGTTATTTCTGCTATGCACGTTGTGCTATAGATAAAGATGGCTACCAAGCATATCACACACACTCAAGCACGTTATTTCGCTCCTCGTGGTGGCGGCCACCGGCTGGCAACAAATCATCACCGGCTTGGGCAACCGACTGCCTAGCACACCACTGCATTTTAGTGGCTGCCTAGCAACGGTTGCTTAGCCAAGAGCTTGCTTCAACAGCCAGCCCACTGGTTGGTCGCCACTGCACCTTCTATGGTACGTGCCACCACCACCTGCCAAATCCACATGGGCGCTTTGTCGCTCCGCACTAGAGGCTTCGTGCCATCGAGGTTGCCTCCAGAGTTTATGCCATCGCCAGCTGCTGATCTTCGATGGTTCGTTGGTCTGCCCATGAGTAAAATTGCGAAGGTATGTCGTTCACTGCTGCATATGAGACCTCCCTTGCTTACATTTAAAATCTGTGATAGGAACGTATTGTGCATTTAGTAAAATTAGGTTCCAAAACTAAATTAAAAAACATCAACTTTATGTTGCCCTATTTTCAATATTTTAAAATTTTTGACGGATAATTTTTGATAATTGATTTCACACGCGGAAAAATTTCCAACCGATTGATGTAGATATAGAAAATCTATCGAGCAAGTTTCAAGTTATACGCGTTTAATTTGTAACGATATTTCGTACGGTCGCTAATTTTGAGATTTTCAATTGTCACCCTACCCTTGCCATAAGACGTTTAATTTTTCATGACGGCAGCCATTTATAAATTATGCACAATGCTCAAATTATGCGACGAGAAGAAAACTAAAAATGATTTAGCCACTGCTCTCTGCCAATTGGAAAGATAAATTCAAATTAAACAAACTCTATCAACTTTGGATTGGTCGTCCTGAAAAGGACGGATTTGGATTAATCCGCATAAGAATTGAGTCCTTCTCGGTCTTTTCGCAAAGCTGCCATGCACGTTGCGCTATAGATAAAGATGGCTACCGAAAGTATAACACACACAAACACACACTCAGGCACCTCATTTCGCTCCTCGTGGTGACTCCCACCGGCTGGCAACAAATCATCCCCGGCTTGGCAACCGACTGCCTAGCACACCACTGCATTTTAGTGGCTGCCTAGCAATCGAGGTTGCCTCCAGAGCTTATGCCATCGCCAGCTGATGATCCTCGATGGTTCGTTGGTCTGCCCAGCTCCAGTACTGCGACACTAATGAGTGAATTTTTTTTTTTTGGAACTTTAACCTTTTGGTCATTCGTCCCATAAACGATGAGTGAAATTGGAAGGGTATACCCCTTTTATATCGTTCACTGCTGCACATGAGACCTCCGTTGCTTACATTTGAAATCTGTGATAGTAAAATTGAGTGCATTTAGTAAATGTACTCTGAAAATTCGGCATTATAAGACATCACCTTATAATTTCTCTATTTTCAATAGTTTAAACTTGTTAAAGAAGAATGTTCAATTATTTAATTGATACGCGGGAAAATTTTCAACCGATTGATGTAAGCATCTTGAAAATCTACTGAGCATTTATTAAGTTATTAGCGTTTCATTTGTAACAATATTTCGTGACGGTCGCTTATTTTTAGATTTTCAATTGGCACCCTACCCTTACCGTAAGACGTAGTCTACGTCAAATAAATACGGAATAATTCGTCGCGGTTTCAAAGGAATTCTCGAACTTTTCCCTTAATACGATCCATCAAGCGGTCTCGCTCACTGTTTTGGCCATTTAATTCCACCAATTTTTCATCTCAGTTGCCATTTTGGGCTGTCAGTTTTCTCTTTATAATTGCCAAGTAGTTTGCAATGGGCCTGAACTGGGTTTTCGGAACAAACTGGAATCCGTTGTCATTGTACCATTGTTGTGCTTTCCGGCTGTAGAGACAACTCGCAAGGTCCGGCCAAAATATCACCAGACCATCATGTGACTGAATGAAGGGCAGAATACGGTTCTGGAGACATTCGGTTTTGGAAACCTCTGAGCTGGAGCTGTAAATCGCCTGCCAGATCACATATTTGCGTACGAATTTATCCGCAAAAAAACAAATTTGAATTCGACAAGGACACCTCGTTGAGCCTTCGCCTTGTAAAATGTTGGTCCTGGAAGTTGTCCAAAGTCGGCCTTTACATAGGTTTCATCATCCATAAGTATGCTTGGTTAACTTGGTTAACAGGTTGTCATTTTACTTTGAGGATTCCGAGTCATCGTCAAGTTTCCCTGTACGTTTTGAGCACGGTGATAAGGTGTTTCTAGGAAAATTTTTAAGCTGCTCCTGCATTGTAAATGTCTCCAAAATGAGAGCGTTTCACGTACTGATAAAACAAAATTGTTATTGCTATTGTCAACAAATAGTTATAAAAAGCTTCTAAAAACGCCCACTAGGGGCGCTATAATGCTTTATTTGAGTGCCTTTGACGGGAGATGGATCAGCCCGAGGCTGAAGATACGTGCAAGAGCAAGACCAGGAGCATGATTGACCGCCCACGGATGCTACTCCGTTTTTGCCAGATCAGCTTTACACAAAGAACCAATAGATGATGTTTGGGACTAAAATAAATCCTCAATGTGTAAAACGTTCGTTGTAACGATCTTAAACACGAGTTGCAGTAGATTGTACCATTCCCAGCTTCCTGCAGATGGCATGATGACAGAGATTATCTGCGCCGCTGCTGTTCTTCTGACTCCATCTTCGCAACGATTTTACAGCTACTAATGTTATTAATGCAGTCTAAAAAATACACATTGAACTAATTTCAGACAAACTTGCAATAGAAAATATCTAATGGGTAAAAAGTTATAGTAATTTGAAAATGATGCAATTTGATTCCGTACACCCTTTACATCACACAAATAACACACTACACTTTACAACATTAAAGGACGACCTACTGATCAAGTCCTAATTTCTAGATTTTAAAATATCAAAAATAATGAACTGGCACATGATAGGAACACATATACAGGGTGCGGCAGAAAATAATGCGAAAATGTTCAAACTTGAGTATTGGGTTAATTCGTGTAGCTAGTGACTAATTTCTGTCGAAAGTGTATTTGTTTATGTTTACTTAAAAGTGCTGCATCCAAACATTCTATTTGTTTCATTGCAAATTCGTCAAAATGTTCGCGAAAGAAGTGATCACCAGTTTGTTGCTCGCCCAGAAGAAGCCGAAAGAGATTTCCAAGGTTGTAGGGTGCCATTTGGCAACAGTTTACCGCATAAAAAAGTCCCTGCAGGAGGGCCCGGGAAGCGGACGTCCGCGCTTTGCACGCACGCCGAACGTGATCAAATCGGTCCGTGCAAAAATTGCTCGCAACCCGGTGCGTTCCATAAGAAAACTTGCAAAGGAGGCCAATATTTTAGAGAAATCTATGTGGAGAATCATCTAAGAAGACCTGCATGCATCTTCCAGAGCCAGAGTGAAACGCCACTTGATTACGGACCGGATCAAGGAACTACGAGTGACTCGTTCCAAGATATTGCTTTCCTTGTTGAAGAAGGAAAAAATGATAATCCTGTTGTCTGACGAAAAGCTTTTCAGCATCGATGCTGTGGCCAACAGCCGTACGGATCGGTTCATTTCACCGCAGAAAATGGAGAACATCCGGAAAAAGAGAAATCCAAATTTCAAACCAAACATCCAGCTGGTATCATGATGTTTGGCTTGGCGCCATGTCACACGTCCAATCGAACCCAACAATGGTTGAACGATAACATGAAGTTTTGGCCGAAGGATTTGTGGCCCCCTAGCAGTCCAGATCTTAATCCGTTGGATTATTCGATTTGGGCATATGTTGAAGCACGAGCCTGCAAAACATCACACTCTAGTGTGAAACACCTGAAGTCAACCATAACACGCACATGGCAGTCAATTTCGGAGGACTACATCTGAAAAGCATGCTCTGGCTTCCGGCGTCGGCTCGAGGATGTTATTAATAAAAATAGAGGACACATTGAATTAATTTGTTCAGAAGGACTTTATAAAGATAACTGCACTCGAAAATGTTGATATTATTGCTTGAATTAGTTGAAAATGGGATTTGAAAGAAATAGAACAAATTTTCGCATTATTTTCTGCCGCACCCTGTATACATTAGAAGTGATCCCTCCTTCTTGTCATATGACATACACAAACACAATCATACCAAACACAAATACACAAACACACACACATACACATACACATCTACTATAAATACTAGACCTACTGCGATGGTCTCTTCATGTCGATCACTCGACACTGCAGAGTTTGTAAGTAGTAGACGAAATAGGCCTATCTGTCAAAGGATAAACTTTTTTGTCGAATTCAAAATGTTTCAGTTTTATACTTCTTATTATTTTTAAAGTGATCAAGTTAAGTGCTAGTTTAAATCTTCCTAGTTTAACAATTTCATACTTTTCACCAGCTTCTTCAAGGTTAGATATAATTTTTCCATACGACCAGTTTTTTGGTAATAATTAAAGAATATCATATGTTTTTTCTCAACTGTTTTTAAATTTAATATCAGTCTGCCGAAAAACTCCAACGCGGAATCAGACCCTTCATTGGCAAACTATGAGCTTATTCTTTTAAACATTTTGGAAAACATCTCAGTTGTTGTAGGGACGCGATTATTACCCCAAGAATCATCTTATTGTTAAAACTTTTCATCGATGAATATTCCCAAAAACTGTACAAGAGCTCGTATTTCTTTTCTAAATTTATCTAAGATCTTACAGATTCCCCCTTGAAAGGAGTTTCTTTTGATGAAACTGACGAACTCGATGGTGAATTTAGTAGAGGATCTCTCACGGAAGGAGTTTTCTGCGATGAAACTGATGTTTTTTTGGTTGGCAATATTGTAACCAGCGGCAGTTCCTATACAGTTTCCTTTTATCTGTTAAAAAACCATGCATCATTTTGCATTCTGCATGGAGAATAATTTGTTTTGGAAATATAGCAAAATTTATAGTCTCTGAAATAACTGTTAGAACATAACAACCTACGTCGTTTACCTGTTTAATACTGCAATGTTAAAATCGAGTGTGACAAAACTAATAGTGCAATTAAAATAATTAAATCTTATATATATTTTTATAATAATCCAATACACCGCCAGCAATGTTTTGACGTTTCAGAGTAAGTGCTTTGTTACTTACATCGGCTTAATCAATCTATATGAACAGTGTTTTCAATATTGAGTCGCTTCATAGCGTGTTTTACAGCATAAAAAAAAATAAAGGTGAAAAACAAATTAGATCACAAATCTGAAACCTTCTTGTACAATAATATTTGAAACATGAATTGCAGTGGAAGATAGTAGTAAAGTTTAGAATCAGTTTGTGCAATTATGGAAAAGCATAATGCATGGGGTTCAGTCGCTGATGGATCCAGACGAGGAAGAGCATATATAAGAAACATCTGGGAAATGAAAAAACTACCAAAAGTCACAGTTTCCATAATTCTGGAAAATCTGGCTGTTTCTGACAAAACAAATTGTCGTACAATAAATTACACTGATAAGCAAAATAAAGTGCCCACCTCATCGTTTTTTCAATTTCTCTCATTTACTTGGTTCAAATTAAAGTAAACACACTGTATTTTTTTTTATTATCTTATTTTTTATATTCTTTTTAAGTTTCACTTATGGAATACTGAAAAAAAGGAGTTTTACTTAAAGAAAAAAAAATCAATTTGTGTTGAAAAAAAAACAGTGACAAAATAAAGTGCCCACTTCAAAAATCGATATGTTTTCGATAAGTTTCCATTGGAAGACCCCTCGATTGTTTATGTTTTGATATTTTGACATGTTTTGAAGCAAACGGCTCAACCTGGTGCATTTGTATACGTGATCGCATTTGATTCAATTGAAAAAAATGGAGAACGCAGTGCTTCGAAAGCAATTCCCTTGTGTATCCGAAAATTGGTCGTTCGTGATGTGCAAAACGGTTAATCGCACCGGGCTGTCGCTAAGAAGTACAGTATCAGTAAGGCAGCGGTTGGCAAAATTCTTCTGAAGCTTAAAACGTTTGGATCAGTGGTGGATCGCCCTGGCAGAGGCAGGAAGCGGAAAACGGATGCGAGAACGGACACCAAGATCATGCGCGAAGTCAAGAAGAACCCGAAGGTAACTGTCCGCGAGATCCAGGAAACCCTTCAGGAGCGCCACATCCAAGGCACGATGAAGCATGGAGGAGGAAATGTGATGGTCTGGGGGTGTTTTTCGTGGGGTGGAGTGGGAAGCATTGTGAAAATCGACGGGATAATGACGGCAGATTCTTACATCAACATCCTGCGAGAAAATCTGGAGGTTTCGCTGATCCAGACGGGCCTTGAAGAGAAGTTCGTATTCCAGCAGGACAACGACCCGAAGCATACTGCCAAGAAGACCAAGTCTTTCTTCCGATCTTGTCGGATCAAACCGCTGGAATGGCCTCCACAAAGCCCGGACCACAATCCCATCGAGAATTTGTGGGCGATTCTCGATGCCAGGGTTGACAAAACTGGTGTTACCAATAAAAATAACTATTTTGAAGCCCTGGAGCGCGCCTGGGAAGAGCTAGATCCACAGCACCTAAAGAACCTGGTCGAGAGCATGTCGAAGCGCCTGCAAGAGGTCCTGAAGGCCAAAGGAGGACACATAGATTATTGAAATGCTTTTATTTTACTTCAATTTATGTTTTCTGTAGCCTAAATGAAGTGGGCACTTTATTTTGTCACTGTTTTTATTTTCAACACAAATTGTTTTTTTTTTCTTTAAGTAAAACTACTTTTTTTCAGTATTCCATAAGTGAAACTTAAAAAGAATATAAAAAATAAGATAATAAAAAAAATACAGTTTGTTAATTTGAACCAAGTAAATGAGAAAAATTGAAAAAACTATGAGGTGGGCACTTTATTTTGCCTATCAGTGTAGCTGGGGTTCAAGAGTAGCTTCACGAAACTTCGACGGTTCATCAGCAATATGAATAAAGATAACCGCTTGGCATTTGCTTGAAAATATATACATAAGCCCACGGAGCATTGGCAAGCTGTTTTGTGGACCGAAGAATTAAAGTTTGAATTATTCAACAAAAAACAAACATGAGCAAGTTTGGCTGGAAGAGGAACGAGAGATTGCAGGAGCATCAACTGCAAGCTACATTAGATAGAGCAACTGTGGCAACGTGATAATGTGGGTCTGTTTTTCCTGATCTAGTGTTGGAAATTTGGTTTGAAAAAAGATTTCACGATTTGATCTTTAAACAAGGCAACGACCATAAGAAAACCAAGGCTTATTTCGTTCACGTCGTGTAAAACCACAGAAGGCTTCAACAATAAGGACAATTATGTTATTGCTTTTCAGAAGCATTGAATCAAATTAATCCACGGCATCTACAGAATCTAGTTGACAGTATGCCAAAACGCCTGTAACAAGTCAACAACAGATATTATTAACTTTCTCATGCATTTTATTTTCTCCAGTTAAATGTGGGTTTTCAATTTTGTCTTTCTCTTTTTCATGCATCTAACTAAGAGGAAGTTAAAGCCTGTCCAAGTTGAATTTCGGACACCAAAATAATAGCAGCAAAAAAACGTTACACCTAATTCAACAAAACCGATTGTTTATTTCACAATAATAGAGTTATATCTACATTAAAAACTGTTGATCAAAATGTGAATCCTTCTTTCTGTAAAATTCTCGAACTTTCTGTGGTACACACGCCATCAGTTTCCGTACGGTATCCAGATACGTTCGCTGTTACGATTCTCCATCTTCTCTTGAATTTATCGGTAGCATTTGCTTTTTTCTTAGTTTCGAAGAGTTTCTGCTTAACTAGTGTCCAGTACTTCTCTATTGGGCGAAGTTCTGGACAGTTTTGTGGATTGGCTGTTTTTGGCACGTATTTGACCTCTTGTACGTATTATAGTCAGGCCAAAACAGAGTTGGAAAGTCGTGGCTTCTGATAAACGGTAGCTACCACTTTTGCAGACATTCTTTCTCGTATACATGGGATTGATAGTGCCGGTAGAGACGAAACTTTTAGATTTTCGACTACAACTACATATGGCCTGCCAAATCAAATACTTTTTCGGGAATTTGGACGCCTTCTTTGGCCGGAAATGCCCGGCAACGGCGTTCCTTTGCATTGTGGTATGAAAGCCGGAAGCTGTTTAAAGTCTTCGAGTTCGTATGTTTTGTCATCCATTATGATGCAAGAAAATGTTTGCAAAACAATTTTGAAAAGCTCCTTAGAACGACTTTTTGCAGTGAAATTTTGCTTGTCATCGCGGTTGGGCACCTTTTTCACTTTGTACGACTTCAGTCTGCGCCTCTGCTTCACTTTGTGTACGTATGATTTTGACTTCCCAACTTTGCGAGCCACATTTCGAACAGAAAGATTGGGATTTTTCTCAATAATGGTTAACACCTTCTTGTCCATTTGTCGGGAGCATACTTTTCGATTTGTTTCACTTCCAACCTTCCAATCCACAGTCAAGCGCTGGTCAAATGATTTGCAAACACAAAACACGGTACATTTTGGTAGTTTCAGTTTCTTGGCAAGATCGCGTACCGTTAAATACGGATTTTCCTGCCGTTCGTACAAAATGCGTTTGCGTACTTCCACTTGATTCGATGCCATTTTACTGAATGTAACAAGAATGTAAACACGCTATGCCACGAAATAAAGTGGAGAGTTTCAACTGTCATATAAGTGAAACGTTTCAGCGATCCGTGAAATAATTCAAAATCTACACTGTTTTCTTTCAGTGTCCGAAATTTAACGTGGACAGGCTTTATTTTTGTTTTGTTATAAACTGAACTGAACTCAATGGAATAAATACGTTTAAACGAATATTATATTGATCATTGCATGCATAAAACTGTGATCATAGCAACAAGTTCAAACTAACAAGTTGAAATCCGAAAAACATTATAATGGGCTTTTTTTGCCGGCTATTATACTATTATGACGTTATTTCTGAGCATGCGCATGACCGCCCAAGGTCCCTCCGTTATTGGCAGATCAGCTGTTATAACACAGAGTACCAACAGATGATGCTTGGGACTAACATACATCCTCAATGTGTGAAAACTGGTGATCTCAAACTAAGGCAATACCGGCACCAACCCCGTCCGAATGCAGGTCAAGTCATCTACTCCACTTCCACGAGAAATCACTGGGATGCTGGATGGTTGGAAGGCAGCAGGGTTCGTTTTGGTGAACGGTAAGCTGAATTCACGTAAAAGATTTAAATATAAGTACCGATTTCCGCTATGAACCGGTTTATACCAACAGTAAGGAAGCTATTGGGACCACTCAAAAAGTGTAATGGTGGTTGTTCATAATGCTGGAAAGCCGATTCATTCAACAATAATTTAATTCAACATTACGGATGCTGTTGGAGCCACTCATAAAATAGGATAGTGGTTTACTTGTGCCAAGATAAAGTGGAACGGCGAGTATTGCAAACCAATAGCATGGACCATAATTGATAATGAATCCCACCACCGGCCCATCATACCCGATGAACCACCACAACTCACCGGAAAACAGGTTTTTTTTCTGTGCGAAAAAATCTCTGACCACGTCTTCCTTCGGAATGGAAGTAAAGCCGTTGGTCCCGGCTCATGTGTTCGTCCTCCATACGTCCTCCATCTGGTTCGTCCAACAGACAATGAAGCGTGCCGGACTTCGTGTCTTCAAGGTAAAAAAAAAGCGCCTAACCGAACCGATAAACAGAACACGGTGGCTAAATCCCGCGTCAAGAAGCTATACCGGGAGTGGTTGGTGCAGTCGAAATGCATTGTAATGAACAACGAGACGTACATTAAAGCGGCCGCCAAGCAGACCCCAGCCTGGAGTTTTTCATTAGCAAGTTCCGCCTGGGTGTTCGGGAGAAGTTCCGGAAGAAGAAGGTCGACAAATTTGCCAAGAAGTACTTGATGTGGCAAGCGATCTGCAGCTCCGAAAACCGGGAAGGTTTTCAAAACCACCAAGGAATTGAAGAAAGAGTGGATGAAAGTGTGTAAGAAAGATGAAGCAAGCGTGGCACAGGATTTGAAGGACAGCGTCAAGTTTATGGTGCGCGCATTTGGCCTAGGAGGGAAGGTTGAATAAACCAACGTTGCAAAAACATAGCTAAGATGTGTTTCATTATTCCCTGAGAGTTTTAAAAATATCCGACTTAAAATGATTTTGGTAATTTTTTTCTGTTGCATTTTTTTTTGAGTACAATCTTTATCATTGAAAAACTGCCCAAAAACCACTTTGTCGAATAAACTATTGAAAAGAGAATAATACTCGAAAAACTATTGACAAAAGATGAGTTTTCACTTCGGTTCCATGGTAAACAATAAAAGATTTCTTTTAAGATTTGTAAAATTGATATCTTTGACAAACATCATTTTCTTTGGTGTTTTATGTTTTATTAGGTAGAAAAAATACAGCTCTTTGAATTGTTTTTAAAGAGAAGAGGTTGCTGAAAAAATGAATTCCTCAATATTTCAGTCCACCATGCATGAAGAACTTCATACAGAAATAATTGAGTAATTACTTTTGTGCCTTCACTGTCAAGAGAACCTTCTTGAAATTAAAAGATGTATGTCGATTGCAACATACACCATTAGGAGAAAGGAATTTCCGAAGGAAATGCATCTCAAGAGTATGCTCAAGTTCTACGAAGCGGAGATGCTTTTAATGAGTCAAAGTGGTATTACCCAAGTACACGCATCATGCGGGACAACGCCGCTGTCAATGACATTGAAGCAAGTTATGTTATGGCTCTGTACGTCAATCAAAAACTGAGATCAGAGAACCAATGAAAACTATTATGAAATCAGTTACAAAAGCGGCCTTGCTGAAGAAAGGTTGAAGAATTTCATTCCTCCCAACCAACACTTCAGTTTGTGCTTTAGGCAATGTTTTTAATCTTTGAAAAGTGATCTGAACTGTGCTTCATAATTACTCTAGTCGCTTGTATCAAAAGCATTAAATACTTGTCACAAAACACAAATTCAGGCTAAAATTTTATTGTTTGTTCCAGAATACCAGAATCCAGAACAGTATTGGAATAGTAAAATCAGATTAAGAGCTATTTGCGTAATCGAACGATTATACCTCATTTCTTTCACCATTTCCATTTCCAATTCCAACTTACCAGATCGAGAAAATTTCTTTTGACTACTACGACTTCGCAGCCTTATGAGAAACAAAATTTATTGAAAAAAATAGCTCACACTTCGATGTGGTTACTTTTGGTAGTACAAATGTTGTTTAAAAAGTTTAGTTAGTATAATAATCTAGATAATTCTAGCTATAACTGAATCAATGATCAATTCCGCACCTCTGCCTGGCTATATGGTGAATTTCTAAATTTAGGTAGTGACGATCCAGCAAAAGATTGAATGTCATCAAAATAAAGAAATTTTCCAACAAAAACAAAACACATTCAAGTATAAGGTCAAATTCTGTCGGCTATAAGCTGAGATGTTACACCGAACGATACTTCAACTCACGTACATAAGTAATAACTGAAAAAGCGTGACTCCCAACACCACAACAATGAACAACTTTACAGGGCTACTTTGCGCATCAAGGAAGGGCATGCATCACAGAGGCAATAAAATGTTCAGATGGGATCAGCCGCTGCGGCAATTAAGCTGAAGGTAAGGGTATTATAATTGTTTCTGGTTTATTTGTTTCAATGCACATCATCTGGATATAAATGAAACTGCTCCCAATGTGTATCTTTGAAGTTGATTTTACTCAACTCAGAATATATGGTTTTATGAAAAAGTTTCTACAACTCAAGACGAAAATAAAACCACAGAATTTTAGTAGAAGAAGGATTTAAAAAGCATATCGAGACTTAATTTAGGTTCGGCGTGGTGCTAAAAAATTTTAGGGCACATTTATCGCTGACGTACATATTATCGGCGCCTCTCTCAACTCATTCGGTACATGTGCAGCTACAAAGCAAGATCTTACCGGAGGTGGTAGGAGAACAAATCTTTCTAGAACACTCAGTCGGTTATGATCTGAGAAGAAGTTGATGTTTTTAATTTTGAGTTATTTAAATCATCTTTGTACACACAAACATTTCGCAGTTTTTTTCCCATGAATCCTAGAACTTCGATCTAACTCTAGCCTACCCAAAAACATAGCCGACGAAAACGATAGAAGAAGAATGTGCTTAGAAATGATATAACCTCAAGACTGCGACGATCATCCGAGGCATCGGTTTTGCATCACATCATATTAGTTATTTCACCGACAAATCCCTCCCTTACTATTTATCATACAAACATATTGCAGCATAACGGCATACCATTGTCGTCCACAACTAGCGGTCAATGAACGTTCTTCTTCTTTGGCTTGAAACACACTACTGGGATCTTACGCCGATCCTAAACCTTATGTGGTATCCCCGACCGGACAGGGAATTGAACCGGTTTGCATCCAGCATACCAGTCAAAATGACTGACTGAGCAAGATCCAGGCCTGAACAGCTAATAAACATGTAAAGATCAGCTAATAAATGCCAGATATTGCTGAAAAGCTGGAATGAAGCAAACCGCGATTGGTGAAGACCTCTGCTAGAGCATAATTTGCAATAATCGTAAAGCTTAACACAGAGGCTCATTCCTTATAGTTTCATCTTCGCATCGCATCGTGCATCGCCAGTTGGCTTGCAGTTCGGTCGTTTGCAGTTAAGTGATGCATTCACATATTTCTTGGCCTATTGATTTTCATTAAATTGCAACCATGCGCATGAGACAAAGTGTGGTTCACGGTGTTACGCGCCACATGGCAGGATTGGCACTAGCTGTCGGTAAAAAAAAATCGCTTCAAGATTAGGTTCACCTCGGGTGCTGCAGTTACACGTGGCTTTAATTTATTGTGCATCGCTTGTTTATAGTACCACCATCACCAAACCATCAGCGACGTTAGTCAGTGCATTGTAAAGTTTCTAGGTTACTTATAAGTCGCAACAAGTTTGACAAACGTTGACATGGTGATTTATGGGTTTCATTGGAAAATATCGAGTTCACTGTACCAATTGAAGGTTATTCCAACTCGAACGATCTTGAAAGAAATCTCTGAGTTCAAATGCATGAAACATTCATCCATTGTTTTAATCTCTTTCTTTCGTGAGTTAAACAAACAGGGAGGGAAGACGTGGGGTGAATCCCTATTCTATGTTTGAGCACAAACATATGAAATAAACAAATAATCGAATAATTTATATTGTTTTAGATAACCTACATAACGGGTGTTCAATAAAAAATGAGATTTTTTTCAGTCATATATATAGTAACAAAAACATTTTTTTTCAACGAATTTAGTATTTTTTTATTAAAAACTACAAAGTACAGCTCAATGGGGTTGTGCGCAAAGGTGACGTAGGACTACGCAGCAATGTGCAATCTAGATCGCTTGATTGTTTAAAGAGTGACCGAAATTGGTTTCGTTCCCAATCTAATTCCCATACACTTTTCAGAGACGTCAGGGCCATCCGCCAATTGATTTAAGTCAGTCGGGAAGCTACGCTTTCAATCCGCTCGGAACTGTCATTGACGAAGCTGTTCATAATGCTTATCGCTTTGGAGGAAACGACAGTATCGGGATAAAATGCTGCTTCAGCACCCGGTTGATGTGGTGCTATACGTTTTCTTCTTCCGAACCTTGCTGCTCGAACAGTTTGCCAGCCGAGATGGTGGAACGAGAATGCACCGTAAGAGCACATCCTGTTGATATGATCGACCACCTGGAGATCATTATCCTTATTGCGTTGTAGATGGTTGTGGTCTGTTTGGGATTTCAAAGTCTATTATTGCCGTCTAGGTCGAAAAAGTGCTAATTGAACGTTAGACCAGCATTAGGAAATAAATATGTAATAAAATTCTATTGTAAACTCTTTAGAAAGCCCTTAATGATGATACGGCCCGGTTGTTTTTTTTTTCTACGATGGTCTAGAGGGCCACTATCTTTAACGCGTAGAAGATAGTTATGGTTCTGTTGGTTCGTTGGTTGTTCAACGCGCTTCGCCATTTACTCCGGGACGCGGCGTTTAAAGCAATGCCATGTTCAGCCGAGGTGCGGTAATGGAAATTTCAAACAGCACAAGACGAATGTCACGCCAACTCATCCAGTGTTTGGCAGCACCCTCTCAGAATCCAATGAAACTTTGTGATTGTGTAGACTATGTCTTTTCAAGCAACTTTGCATACTTTGTTTTTATTTTTAATTTATCTAGACTGCCATTTGTAAAGGGCTTAAGTTTTTTGAACCGTTTTTTTTTTTAAATCAACATAATTAAAAAAGGACAAGACTTACAAAAAAGTGATGTATGAGTGACATTTAGAAAATTGTCTGAACGTTTATGAACAAAAATCTAAAAATTGTAAAATCGATTCTTACACGCTTAAAAAAAATATTTTAAAATTTAAATTTAATTTGCAAAAAATGGAATCAATCTATAAATTGGACGAAATTTTTGCTTAATAAAGGCAACATAATTGTCTAAAAGTTCGCCATACAGTGCAAGATGGGCACTTTTAAGGAAAAAAAGTTTTTCTAACAAATTTTTAATGTCAACATAACTCAAAAAGGACAAAATTTGCAAAAAGTGACTTTTAGAAAATCGTCTGAATTTTTATGAACAAAACTGTAACAATTGTAAAAACGATTCTAACACGCTAAAAAAAAATATTTTAAAATATAAAGTCGATTTGCAAAAAATTGCTATCTTAGAATTGGAATTTTTTTTTTAAATAAAGGCAATATAATTGTCTAAACGTTCGCCATACATCGCGAGATGGGCACTTATAAGTAAAAAAAGTTTTTCTAACAACAAAATTGTCATGTCCTATTTTTATCGTGTATCGCGCCAACTCGTTTAAAATTTGGTCCCAGAAGCCAATTAAATTTAATTATAATGACAATTTGGATTTTTTAAGGGTCTTTGAATGTTTGAAAAATCAAGGCTACCATTTGGAAAGGGCTTATTTATAAATTATTATTTTTTTTAACTTTAGTGATAATACAATTAAATCAGGTGGTTGAGATACAATTTTGACAGCTCGGCAGCTCACACAGCATAATATCAATATGCACCCATCAGTGTTCACTCTCCAAAATAAAGCTCCTGCCAGTGGATTCCAGACGGTGTTTAGGAGTTTTAGCACAATAAACCGAGGCTACACAACAGGAGAGGAGACAGTAAGAGTTTGTTCGTGAAAGCAGTAAGGATTTGGATCATTGGACTCTTTTCAACAAAGAAGATTGGTTCCAGCGGACAAGCCGTAGCATCTGTTTATAAGCCCAGATTAAATTATTGTTGCTGTTGCTGATATGGTTCAATGTCCCAGATGCAAATACTCTGGGAGGAGGTTAGTTTTAGAAGCAAATGAGGAAGACACCACACGAACTAGGTTTGTTGCTCCTAGGGGGGGAGGGAGAGGGTAGGGAGGGGGGAATATGAGATAGTAGTGGTACACATCTATAGTTATAATACGAATATGAATGACAATGTTTGCCATATGTTTTGGTACTTTTTATTTACAGATATGCGTTGGGAAAGGTAGATGTGATGGATCGACGAGTGCTCCATGTGACGTTACGAAAGTACGACCCAGGTCTGTGCTCTTGCTCGAATTTGTCATATCGATGATCAATTTCAATTCTGATTTGAAGAGGAACTCGATTCACTGGCTGAAGACCTTAGAAATCATTGAATGGATCTATCTAAAATTTACAAAAACATACATTAGTTACGTATAGTCGGTTGTTAATGTTTTGATGTTGAAAGGCTATCTGCCAGATATGTTTCAGCCAAGCTTGCAATTCGTCGTTTCAGCCGGGATCAGATTTTTACGAGGTATGAAGGATTGAGGAGATGTATGTCTAGTCGGCCTTCCTGGAAAGTGGGAGGGTGTCGTCGGGGGTAGGGGTGGCAGATGGGAACTATCAGTTGCACTTCCGGAAGGTCATGATTGGCGTTTGGCTGTTCTCCGATGCATCTTTACGAAGACTAACCGACGAGCGGCTGGCCACTGGTTTTCACCCTTATTCTCGATTATTTTTTAAAAGGGTCGTATGTCCATTCGTCGATCGGGGGGTCGATTGGCTTTGTTCGCTTTTCGCCGCGGCGTGGGCGGTGTGACTGCGGTGTTGGTGCGCGCAATCAGAAGTTCAAGCCTTAACCTTTTGATTGCGTGCATCAATTTTGCGGGCCCGCTGCTCGGTTCGCGGCGGGAAGCGGGTGGAATTGGCCGATTCTTTGGTCGGTGGGTGGACGTGGGACATAATCTCAAGTAACTCCAGTGTTCGGCTGGGGTTTTTTTTTTTATTTTATTTTTTCTACTTCTTGGGAGGGGCTGACAGGGTGTACGGTGTTGAAAAGAGAAAGAGAGTGTAGTGATGGTTTTGGCAGGGACGAGGAATTGCAGGCTTGATTTGAGCATAAAAGTAAAAACCTTGTGTGTAGTTGGTTAGGATTGTAATATAGTTACCTGTTAGTCACTATCTTCAGACTCGGATTGATCGTAGATTTCTAAAAGCTTCTTGTGGAACCGCTCCTTATCTTTAGCCAATTCAGTCCACTCATCGTACGTTAAGTCTCCATAGCGGGCCATACTTTGGGTAATACTATCCCACCAGGTGAAACTGGGTCGGCAGGGTCGTAAGTGGGCTGCCCTCAAGCGGGCAGCAACCCGAACCGGGTGGGATACGGGACGCCTCCGAACATGGCCCCACCAGCGCATCTGATACATCCTTATCTTTTTCGTTATTCTCCGCTTATTCAAAAGCAAATTGACGGAGTTCTCCAAAGTAGAATCAGAAAAATCACGACATAGATGTGACATCGTTTCCACTATTTGTCTTTCGTAATCGCGTATCGACTTTCTACTGTACTTGGTGAGTACTGCTACTTGGGTCCCGTATAGCATAGACGGTGCAATAACGGACTCGTAGATTACACGGCCCAAAGCCCAGGAGGGTTTGTACTGCTTAAGGAAATCCATAACCACCTTTGACACAGCTACCGCAGTCCTACATCGCGTTCTTGTCGTCATCGGTCTTTCCAGGCGAGCAGTCATATACACCCCCAAATACCGCAGTGGTTCCAATGTTTTGTAGGATCGGCCCAAAATGTTGATGTCAGCGACTGCAGCTTCATTGGGATTGCGTATCAGCACCTTACATTTATCGACATTCAAATTCAATCCAACATAATGCAAATACTCCTTCAACTTAAGCAGAACCAGTTGAACATCCTCAGCTCTACGTGCATTAAATTGTTTTTGCACAGGTATTGGCTTAGAAGAGGTATGCCGTTCAACAATACTGCAGATGATAATCCTATGGTCCGTTGAGAAAGATTTAGGCTGAACACATTGCATACGATTTAGAAATAAGCTTGACCGAAGGTGAGTCAAGAAATGATCAACTTGGCTACAAATTCGACCATTAGACCAGGTGGTAATAAAGCTGGAATTGGCATTGGCCTGGGTGGTACGGACGGCCAGGTTATGCAAGGTGATGAAAAGCCTCATCTGTGAACCGTTATCGTTAAATTGAGCGTGCCCAGCATACTTTCCGATAAGGAGAAATTCCTCCTTGGAAAGATTCTTGTTTGTTAGATGAGAGTTGAAGTCTCCAGCAATCAAGAGACGACTCGAACTCTTCAAGCCACCTACCAAAGCCCCAAGCTTTGCGAAAAATCGATCTGAATTTCTGTTAGGACCATGTACATTGACAATGCATAGCTCAAAATTAGTGGATGTAACCTGTAATCGATTTCAAATACTTATCACCAGATCAAAATACTGTAGCCGATTGAATTATTTATTAAAAAGGAAAAATTAATAATCATACCTGATAAACTACATCAACGCGCTGCACGTTTGATCCGTAATAACGACTCTCTTTCACTTTCAAGGGCAATCCAGGTCGTATCGGTATGGCAAGTCCACGTTTTCGACTGTTGCTCGGAGCACCAAGATACCAACGAAAGTTCGGGGTATCAACCCGCTGACAATCTAAGTTAACCTCCTGAAGAACTGCAACGTGAACTCCATAGGATAACAAGAACATATCCACCAATATACGTTTTGACTCGACTCGACAACCATTCACGTTAAGCGATGCAAAGCGCAATCCGTACTTCGGATCGATGGACAAAGGAGTAGGAATTGTCTCTTGTGACTCTGTAGTCTCCTTTCGAGCGATCTTTCGAGCCAAAAATAAAGGATCCGGATAATCGAAAGTGGAGATTCTAGAGACAGTATTCGAGTCGTGTAGACGGGGCACACTATCATATGAAGGTGTAGAGGAGTGAACATCGAACTGGACGTTAGGTGCAGGCTTATCATAAGACGAACTGGAACGCTTAAGTGAAGAATCTGGAAGTCGGGCGCCTGAAGTAATTGAGTGCAACTGTGAGGGCGCATCAAAACAGAATTGCTGGGTTCGTGGAAGTCGATCCACGTTGGCGAGAGTCGACCTGTCTGTATCGCATCGATCATGGTCGGGGGCTCCCGCAACATCATGAACACTGTAGTAAGCAACAGTTGGACCATCGTTTTTTTTGCAGAATTGTTAACAGGCGAAAACTCAATCACTTCCTCATCGTACTCGCCCTGGAGAATTCTAACCCGTACACCAAATAAAGACACCAAGATCTGCAGAACATTCACCGGACTGTCTTCAAAAATTGATCGCTGATATCCACGCCACACTGGTAAATTGAGGTAAATTATAAATTGAGCATTAGGGAGTAATTCTTATTCGATGCCACGCTAGAGAAATACGTGATGGACCGGCCAGTACACTTTTGCCATACGATTATGTTGACAGCAAATAATTCACAAGCTGCGGATAATGATTCCTCTCCACCCCATGTACCATCGTGGGCCAGCAAAGCTACATATTTCCGGAGTCGATCATAGTCATCCAAGCAGTCTTCAGCGAAAGGCAGTAAATGATCCCAGTATCGCGGCAAATTGTTCCTGATGAACTCGACCAAATCAGTCCTCATCTTGTAACTTGCCTCTGGAAACTTAGGATTCGTAGGGCTAATTCGCCAAAGCTGATGCACTAGACTCCCGTAGAGGCAATTACCGTCACCTGGTATACGCTGAAACCAAACTCCACCTTCTGACAGGGGGCAATAAACAAGTTGAGAGCGGTTTTCCATTTTATCACTGTACTATGACCAGTTTTATTAGCCTTGAGAAGTAATACGCTAGAGATTCTATCGCAAAGCAAGATTTTGAAAAAGTGTTCTTCTTCCTTCTGTTCTGCGGTTGAAAAAGCGTTTGCGTGGCCTTTACACGCACACATACAAGAGTCCAAGAATTTTAAATCTTTATATATAGAATAAATACTCAAGATAAAATAGTGAGTGTGAATGTTTAAGATGTTTGTGAATATTTATAGGTGTGTGTGAGGTGGGTGCGAACCAAATGTCAGTGTCTGTGCTATGAACATCAGGGGCCCCTCTGACGTGTAGTGCGGCATTGGCTCCGCCCCCGGGGGATTTGGTCGGGTTGGCGTGGGGTCGGGGCGTCTGTGGACAGGTTGTGCGACGGGTTTGTGAGACGGTTTGCCAAATCTGTCGTACGACTTGCCCACGGACGCTCCGACTCTGCTCCAGTTCGGCCGAGTTTCCTGGTGGCGGGGTCAGTGTTGTGCAGCAGGTTTCAGTTAGTGTGCCTGTAATTTTTTTTTTTTTTTTTTTTTTTTTCTTTGACTTGACTCTGTAAATCGATGGTCCACTCGAGCTGTGGAGAATTGATTGTACATTTATTATTGCCAGTGGCATCGCTGGTGTGATGCTTGCTTAAGACATACAAAAAGTGGTAAGACGCGGTAAGACTCACAAGAATAAAAATATGGTTCAAATGGTAGCTTCCGCGGAAGGTAATCCTAGCCGTAGCTTTCGTTGATATCTGATTTGCTTAAGCGCGCGTGCTCTGGTGTATACAATGCGCTTCAAAGCTCCGCGTGCGATCATCAATTGTGTTTCAGAGTAATGAAGTAAAGTGTAGTTCCGGATTCGAATGCAAGAGGAGATAGTGTCACAATTGGACAATATAACTTATAACAAAAAAAATGTTTTCTTTGGATCATATAATTGTTTTCTGCTTGCATGCAGCGTGCATTCCACAGACAGCGCAAACAAAGTGAACTAATATATGTGTTTTACATTGAAACAAACCACACGCGTGTCCCCAATAGCATCGTTACTGTTGGTTTAAATCAGCATTCAAACCTAAATAAGTTCATTCCACATCTCTAGTCAGCCGGCTGATAGGAGAGTAAATCGAAAACGACTAAACAATTAAAAAACGGACTTATAATCACCATTTACCAAGATGGACCTACGAACAAACCCTTTCCCTCTAACAAACTCCTTCCCTGAGATACTTGTGGGGGTGCAGTAGTATATACGGCCTCTTGCAGCAACAAGTATCCAACTAACATTCCTTCCCTTCCCTAATTGATCTACACGGGCGTGGCCAGCGTCGGTATTGATCCAAAAACTGAGACCACCAGGAATTGCACATTGAGAATGATTCACTACTCCCAGGTGACATTCTGTTGGTTCTCTGTGCAATTTCAGCTGGTCTCGATCAATAACGAAGTAGCAAACCACAGGTGATCAATATGCTCATGCTCATGGTCATGCTCAATACAATTAAATCAGGTGGTTGATCTTGTTCATTACCAAAACTATGAAGTATATTACAAGAAGGACGATAAATTGGATAACAAAAACTTTTTTTATAATGGCAGTTGGTTTTTTTTTTTCAAATTTGCTGGTTTTTTTTGTTCAAAATTCATTTTTTTGTTAAAAAAAAATAAAAGGAGGGGGGGGGGGGGGGCCTAAAAAAAAAAAAAAAAAATTTTGGGGGGTGTGGAAATTTAAAAAGAAAGAGTGGGTGGGGGAAGGGCACTTCTTTGCAACGTCTCAAGTGAAAGTTCCATGTGATGCTATTGGTGGTGCTCTCAAGAGAATGGCAAAGAGAGCAAGCCTTGCTCAAGATTATGGAAAAACAATCAAAACTCCTCAGGAACTATATGACTGGGCAGTTGAACAGACAAATAAAAGTATTACAAAATTGAATTTCTGCTACATATCAGCTGAACAGTATGCAAAAATGTCAGAAGAACTAGAGAAGTTATATAGCCACGTACCTACCTGGTGCACAGAAATTTCATTTCTTTGTACCTATTTAAACTAAAAGGTTTTCTGATTCAAAGGATAATCCAAAAAGTTTACTTTGTTTGTGAAAGATTTATAAATTAAATATATGAAGCTTAAGACTGGACTCGGAAAAAATGAGACACACAAAAATGATCACCAAAAATTCCTTTAAAATCGGATACTTCTCAAATTTTCAGGGATTAAATAACTAACGGGTGTCCACTAAATAATGAGAACGAAAAGAATGGGTCAGGAAAAAAATACCAGTGAAGTTTTGTTCAAACTGATTTATTTGATTAAAAGGGTCAACTAAAATCTTCAAACTAAGTTTAGTGAATATTGTCATATGGTCCGTGGTCCGCCGTGCGGCGCAGCTTAGTCGTTATGCTGGAACATGACCGTTGGACGGCAGCCACATCGATTTTTCGGATGCAGCTTTTGATCCTGTTGGTAAGTTGCTTGGTGTTCTTGGCCTTCCAATTATCCTTGTATACCATGGAGCTCAAAAGACCGAAGAAATCCTCGATAGGACGGCACTGTGGCAAATTTGTCGGATTCCGGTCTTTTGGGACATATGGTATATTTTGGCTCTCCAAAAACGTTAGCGTTTTTTTTTGCGTAGTGCGATGATGCCTTGTCCGGCCAAAACACGTATTTGCCATCCGAGTGATGTTGTTTAAGAAATGGGATGAGTATTTTCTGCAAACACTCTCTTTGGTACACCTCCTGGTTGATGGCCAAACCGCTTGGTTTGAACCACGGCTTCGAAATACCCTTATCGGATATTACGATGTATAACATAACTTTCGATTCAAATTTGTGCTTGAACTTATACATTACCTCTTGGAGGAGTAGTAGATTTGTCCTTAGTGTAGAATTGGTCGTTTCCCGGTATCTGAGACTTCGAAAGAGGAAAGTAGCTTTCGTCGTCCAGAACGAAAGATTTTCCGCCGTAATTCCGAGTCATCCAGCGGCATTGGGATTTCACGGTTTGAATCTGCTCATCTGTGTACTCTGGGGATCTGGTTTTCTTTCTACACACTATTCCTTCTTTCTTTAGCGTCTTGCAGATGAGTGACTTCGAACAATGGAACTTTCGGGCTGCTTCCCGTTGACTTACCAAATCCTTGTTGTTGAACATGCTGCGCAGCGAGCAGAGCGTTTTCTCATTCATTATTTTCGCTGGACGGCCGCAACCTTTCTTCCGGGTTACTCTCATGCATGCCAGGATACGGTATACGGTGGATACCGGAACTTTTTCACGACAAAAATGGTCCACCGTGTATTTTTTTCCACGATCTTCGTTCGCTTGAAAGAATTGTACAACGCGCGCGCGCAGTTCTTCCTGTTTCGACGGCATGCTGAACACGACTGAACATGTTAGAGTGAAATAAGAGTGTATGAAAATTTTCTGGAGAGTGCAACGATTCATTCATCTAAAGTGACATTTCTATGCGGCCGTTTTTGTTCTGATGGAAAAGTATTGAAATCATTCTCATTTTTTAGTGGACACCCGTTATATATTAGCTATGTTTTGCCATAATGTATTTATTGAATTTCCTCCTCCAGGGGGCGAGGATTTGTCCATCTTCCGTACACAATTTCTCCCAGTGTTTCTTCAAAGCTTCATCGGTTTTGAATGTTTTTCCGCTTTTCTTCAACTTCTTCTTCATTATCGCCCAAAACGTTTCGATCGGACGAAGTTCTGGTGTATTTGGCGGGTTCGCCTCCTTCGGGACCACATTAACGCCCTTCGCTTCGTACCAATCCATTACAGGCTTGGCGTAATGGCTTGAAGCGAGATCCGGTTAGAACAGCGTGGGACCACGGTGATTGCGGAGGAAGGGCAGCAAGCGCCTCTGCAAGCATTCCTCTCGATAAATCTGCCCGTTTATGGGGCCGGTTGTAACGAACGGCTTGCTGTACCGTCCGCACTCGCAGATCGCCTGCCACAACAGGTACTTCTTCGCGAATTTGTCCATCTTTCTCTTCCGGAACCTCCATGCGGGACGTACCGACAAAAAACTCGAGGCCGGGGATTTGTTTGGTGTCCGCCTTAATATATGTCTCGTCGTCCATGACGAGACAGCCTGGCTTGACCAACCACTCACGGTACAGCTTCCGCGCACGCAATTTGGCCACCGTGTTTTGCTTGTCAGTCCGGTTTGGCGCCTTCCTGACCTTAAAAAACACGTAGCCCAGCCCACTTCATGGTCTGCTGGACGAACCACTTCGACGAATTGACCTTTTTGGCCACGTCTCGGGTGAAAGATTTATAAATTAAATATATGAAGCTATGTTAATTACTAATACGTCAAAATTTACATATGAAAAATTTTATAAAATAAAACCCTTATCAAGCAAAAACCTATGAGTTTTCATTGACATAAACAGTATTTCGAAAATTCATATAACGTCATATTTGAATAGTCTCTAAATGGATATTCATCAAGTCTTATCAAATAAGAATTTTCTAATTTGATAAGACTTGATGCATATCCATTTATAGACGATTCAAATATGACGTCCGCTATTTTTTTTAGATTTATAAGCCCCCTCTATCACAATTTTTCCCTTACCTTTTACCCGTACTGTGACAAATCTTGATCTTCCTACCACCCGCTCACTTTTTTGTAAGTCTTTTCCTTTTTGAGTTATGTTGATTTAAAAAAAATCGGTTCAATAACTTAAGCCCTTTTCAAGTGGCAGTCTAGATAACTTTTAAAAAACAAAGTATGCAAAGTTGCTTGAATAGACATAGTCTACATAACCACAAAGTTTCATTGGATTCTGAGAGGGTTCTGCCAATCACGAACACGAGTTGGCGTGAAATTCGCCACAAGCGAAAAATTCAACCAAACAAACTCCATTTGGCAAACTGATTTGGTCGTCCTGAAAAGAACGGATTTAGTTGACGGAAGAGAAACATGGTATGCGATTGAACTTGGGCTTTCTTTCTTGATGTGGCTCCTCGTCATTGCGGGTGGCTATCTGCAGGTGACGTGGGATTATTGATTCTTGTCTCGTTGTCACGGGCGGCTTTTTCCCACCAACTCGTAGGCTTCAGCAGCTTTTTTGACGTAGGACTACGTCTGTGTTTTCAATACTGGGGTACACGTTCGAATTGCGAAAATTTGGAGCGTCACGAAAAATATATAGGTTTTGAACGTTAATAACTAAGTCATTCCACGATTGATTTCCAAAATGTTTGCACCAATCGATCGGAACATTTTCTACGCTTCGATTTAAATATTTCAAACTATTGATTTTTAACATGCAACTAATAAAATTAACGCAAATATGAAGTAATGTCTTATAATATCGATTTTTCATAGTAAATTTACCAAATACACAGTACTTTCCGCGCACAGACTTCATATTTAAGTAAGGAACGTCTCCTAGGCAGCCATGAATGTTGTATAAGGGGTACACCTTCGCATTTTGATTTAGTTTTCCGGCGGTCGTGGAGCTGTGCAGAGTAGTATCTGCAGTTGGACGAGCAGTCGCTGCCCAGAGAGGCGTTGGTGCAGTTGGCTATTGTTGCCGATGCTCTCGTCAACTTCGCTGCGAGAAAGATGGCTGCTGAAACCTACTTGTTGGCGGGAAAACGTCGCCCGTGACAACGAGACAAGAATCAATCATCCCACGTCACCTGCAGATGGCCACCCACAATGAAGATGAGATGAACCAAGAAAGAAAGTCCAAGTTCAATCGCGAACTGTTTCTCCCCCGTCAACTAAATCCGTCCTTTTCAGGACGACCAAATTAGTTTGCCAACTAAAGAGTTTATTTGGTTGAAATTTTCTCTTGTGCTGTTTGAAATTAATTTCAATTACCGCGCGCCGGCTGAACATAGCATTCATTAAACGTCGGGTCCCGTAGTAAATGACAAAGAACGTTGAACAACCAACGTACGGAATTCGAGTCGAACTGCGTCACTTCAGACCGACCATGTGGCTGAGTTCGTTGTAGTTCCTAGCTATGCATAGCGGATTAGTTGCTGGCGGTGGCAAGCAAATTAGGAAAGGTTCGGTTAAGAAAATCATCCGTCTTGCGTGTAATAATTAAAACTAATTATTGTGGCGCAATAATTGAAGTTCGTCCCCTTTGATGCTATTTGTAACACATTGCCTTCGTTGGTACCGCCTTCTTTCGTGCACTAGCATCCGATGCTTTTACCTAACAGCTTTTAGCAGAACATTTTGATTCAGTCTTACGACAGTCGTTATGCTGTGCAGTGGCTGTAAGATCGCAGTAGGTGGCGGCGAGCAGTCGCTGCCCAGAGAGGCGTTGGTGCAGTTGGCTGTTGGTGCCGATGTTCCCGTCAACCTCGCTGCGAGAAACATGGCTGCTGAAGCCTATGAGTTGGCGGGAAAAAGCCGCCCGTGACAACAAGACAAGAATCAATCATCCCGTGAGATGAACCAAGAGAGAAAGCCCAAGTTCAATCGCGAACTGTTTCTCCCCCGTCAACTTTTTTCAGGACGACCAAATTAGTTTGCCAACTGAGAAGTTCGTTTGGATGAATTTTTGAATGACATTGCTTTAAACGCCGCGTCCCGGAATAAATGGCAAAGCGCGTTGGAGAACCAATGAACCAACAGATCCACGGGTGCTCCCAACACACCGCCACAGAACGAAATCGGCGGAAGAGTCGAAAGAGCAAACTTCAAAACTCATTTTACTAACCCGGCACTGGTAAACGGCGCACAAAAACGAGAATGAAAAGTGTGCAAAACAAAAAAACAAAAAAACGGAAACAAAATAAAGCGCGCACGGCTCGGAGCGATTAAAAAACGCGTGCAACTCGATTGACGATCGATCGAACAATGAATCGATCGAACAATTTGATTGACGACCATAAATAAATAAATAAATGAATTCAAAAAGCTCGCTATGGTTCTAACACAGACATCAGAATCAAGTACCTTAGCATTTCATTTTTTTTTTTTTCGATTAATTCGATCGTTGCTTTTGGAACCAGAAATACCTAGGCACTCACCCAGTCGGTGAGGAGCTGGCGTGGTGACAGTCGGAGTTGGGCAATCTTCGATTGATAAACGACGGGAAGGCGGCCAGCAGGCACACTTGCATCACAAATTCAGCCAATCCCCCTGATTCCACGTCGTAAATTAGCTCTGTACTTGAGTATTGTGACAGTCTGATCAAATAGAGTTCGACGTGAATCGGAAATGTGTTCACTGTTTCCTCTCACATAATGCAACTAAATAATCACACTTTTTAACCAGTGACTTGGTTTTAAAATAAAGGGCTACTTTATAATAACGATGATAATGATGATGATGACGCTGTTTTGAAAAATAATGACAACTCTGTTTGCACCTTAAAGATAGTCAGTTACGGAGGTTGGTGTCATTCAGAGAATCTTGGAATCCTCTCTGAACTTTGCAAAAATAAAATGACTCCTATATTTATAAAGGATTTTATGATCTCTTTTGATATGTCTTCATAGTTTCGAGATTTTCAACGGGATTTGCCTCCTGTTTAGGGAATGTCCATTAATTATGTCACGCAAAAAAATGACTTTTTATAACCCCTTCCCACCTTGTCACGTTTTTTGTATGAACCTTCAAAATCTGTATGGATTGTCACGTTTTCCCAACCCCCCCCCCCCCCCCCAACCCCCCTTACTGCGGGACATAATTAATGGACCTTCCCTTAGAAGTCATTGGGATCACCATTTATCGTCATATTCCAGTTTTTTTTTGTCGTAGCTCCACTGCGTCCACTGAATTGAACTTTTGTGGTATACCCCTGTTTACTATTACTATTCGCATCTTAAGACTTGATCACCATTTGCAAGTGAACAGCCGCGTCTCCCAGTCAGGCAAAATTAAGTTTAGGGGCTATTCATAAACCACGTAGACTTTTCTGGAGGGGGGGGGGTGTTGACCAAAGTCTACGCTCCATACAAAATTTCCAAAAATTTTATGGAAAATAGCCTACGAGGGGGGAGGGGGGCTCTGAGTTTTTCAAAAATTAGTCTACGTGGTTTATGAACAGGCCCTTATGAAACCCAGCACCTTTACAGGATTCGCAGTCCATATTTCTTCAGGTTGCATTTAGCCACTGTATAGAAATTTAAGTCTGCTCTTGCACAAAGCATCACAACTACTGAGCAGATGTTCCGAGGTTTCACGTTCCATGTCAGAAAAACGACAGATATCATTCTGAACCTGGCCAATGTTTTTCAAATGATATCTACTCAGGCAATGTCCGATTACTAGGCCAGTGTAGGTACAAAGAACTCTCTTATTGAGCTTCAAAAGCTTTTTATTGATTGTAACATTTGGAATTATAAACCTTTTCGATTGAGCACACTTTGTGGTAACCAACGAGTTGGTCATCACCCTTTGTTCTTGCCAAGATTTCAGTTCCATTTTTATGGCTCAGTATGATATACCACAGAATGGTTCTAGGCCAATAAACTGTGCATTTGAACTTTGTATTCCAGCTTCCTGTCTGGGATGTCACAAGAGTCAACTACAGAACTTGCAGGATTTTATTTGGTTCACTGTTCACTGGAATTCTTTCTGGGATTCAGAAGAATTTTTCTTATAGACTCACCACTGAAATCCACAGCCATAAGAGTAGCCACAAAAACATCAAAAAAATGCTAGAACGGACGTGTCTACAGCAGAAGGAGTGGAATCCATTTTTTGGCTCAAGATTTTCATAGCAAAAAGGAAGAAATTATGTTTCTCGATTTCATCCCGTTTAACGAATAGAACTTGATGAGTCCATTCAAATTTTTTTTTTTTAAATCATTTATATCCACATCCACTTCCTTCCAGTGTTGATTTTAAGTGTTGATTTTAAAATAATCGATCAAAAAACTTAAACCTTTGCAAGTGGCAGTCTAGATAAATTATGAAAAAAACAAAGTTTGTAAAGTTGCTTGAAAAGACATAGTCTACACACCCACAAAGTTTCATTGGATTCTGAGAGGGTGGTGCCAATCACGAAGACGAGTTGGCGTGAAATTCGTCCTTTGTTTCTCCGTTAATATCACGTTTTTTCATTGCATATAAGTTACTAGCTAAGGTGGTGTAGTTACACAACTAAGTCATTCACAAGGGAATTGGAGAAATGCATACAACTTTGGACTCATACGTTTGGAAACATGCATAAAAAAGGGCAAAGGGTAAATGCACCTTTCTTTTTGGGGCAATGCTCCTTAAACTTTGGAAAAATGCTCCTTAGATGCGTTTGCCCGGTATAATGCAATCGGAGGTATTAACCTTCTGGTTAGCGCTTGCCTGGTGTTTTGACGGGTCTTCAGTTTCTTCGAGATTGTATAGTTTTGACGGGTTTTAAGTTTCTGAATTTAAGAGTCGTCAAAACGAAATTAAGACTCGTCGAAATGAAATTAAGACTCGTCAAAATGAAATTTAAACCCGTCAAAACTACCTCAAAGATAGCGGAGCGAAGCTTTGCTATACAATCTTGAAGAAACTTAAGACCCGTCAAAACCACCCGCAAGCGCTAACCAGAAGGTTAATACCTCCGATTGCATTATACCGGGCAAACGCATCTAAGGAGCATTTTTCCAAAGTCTAAGGAGCATTTCCCCAAAAAGAAGGGTGCATTTACCCTGCTGCCATAAAAAAGGGCACTAATGAATCTCTGAAGATTTGACTCTGCAGAGCGGTAAAAAAAGAGGTATAAACCAACGAGAACTAGGTGGGTGAGCTCGAGAGCACAATTCATTCATTTCATTCGAGAGCGTGCTCTCAAATTTTCACCACAAATTCTCTCAAGAGACACCCTCTCACACTTGGCCTGTTTTGCACTCATCGTAAGCGTGGTGATTTTCTTGCCAGCGCAGCAACTGGTTCATCCCCAGAGGAGGCAAGCAATATGCATATGAGAGACGTATTTGATATTTGATGATTTCTAGGATTTTTTTTTCATTAGGGCGAATCTACTAGTGAGAGATTCTCTCCGGGCTCGCTCTCTGTCATTCATTACAGCGCCATTATAAAACTTTCGAGGGATTCTTTAGTACAGATCGATTTCCGTTACCATCGTTTGAAGCTCGATGTATGCTTATCAACATTCAAACACTGAAAGAGCGGCGGGAATTTGCGATGGTTTCATTTATAAATGACTTTGTCTCACACAGAATTGACTCGATGGAACTTTTTCCAAAATTTAACATCTAAACACCAACACGTTATTTAAGGCACCGACGGTTAATTGCAATTAATTACCATCGTACGAACTACGGAAAATTTGGACCCATTAATCCAATGATGACCTCTTACAATAAACATTGCAAAAGTATTGATTCCGGTGCCTTGTAGCCTGACTGCGCAAGATTACGTCCCAACACCAGATCTTGAATAATTTTCCTAAGATGAGTGTCCTTCCGTGTCTCCCGTGCAATGTGTTCGGCTCGCATTGGCAGCTGCTAAATCTGATGAAGGGCAAACTGCTCGAATTCATCCACGGTACTGCCTCCTTTGTGAAAATAACAACTGTTGACACCAGATTGCGTCGATTTGCTTAGGATTCTGGAACAATAGTCTTGGCTTGTGAACACATCGAAGTCGAAATGAGCCAGGTAATCAGCATAGTTTGCCATCCGACGGATACGAAGCGTAGGGAGGGACTTCTCTGGATGCTGGATTTGCATAAGCGGTTTGTGATCCGTAATCAGCGTAAACTTACGCGCGTAAAGGCAATGGAAGAATGTCTTTACCGTCTATATAATGGCGCGATCCTCCTTGTCGATTTGTGGGTATCGTTGTTCAGTGACGGACATGGTGAAAATCGAACCAGAACTTGTTTCAAGTCTTGATAGGCCCTGCCTGCTTCGGGTGTCCATTCGAAAGGATCGGCAAGCAACATACCAAGCAACACCAAACCGTAATAATTAGTTACAGCAACTTGATTATGACCGAAATAAGTTACATTGAAGTTGGATCAACTGATTTGCAACAAGCGTGCTGCTAGAGATGTCACGCAAACTTTTTGCTCTTGAAGAGATATTGGGGATGAACGCACAGTAATAGGTCGCCTTACTTAAGAACAGCTGCAGTTCTTGCGGGGTTGTCGATTGTGGTGCATCACGGATAGCTTCGACGTGCTTGTCCGATATGTGTAGGATGTGACGATCGATTCAGTGACCTAGGCAGAGGACTGTAGCGAAGATGCATTTGGATCGGATGAGTTGTAGCCCATTTTGCTTCATCCTGTCCATAGTTGAAGTAAGAGCTAGCAGAAACTCGACGAAGGTTTTTAGTGAAAATGATGAAGCTCGTAGAAGCTCATAACGTGATCCAGGCCTTGAAGAACGGACTCCATGCGTCGGTGCCAAAAAGCCAGGATATTCGCAGCTCCATATACAGCTCTCGTGGGATGAGTTGTGTTGAGAGTGAGCAAATGCAAAAATTTATTTTTGATTGGGAGATGCGTGTAGGCACCGGTTAGGTCTTGGTGGCAGAACCAGGCAGTTTGTTGAATATCGTTTCAATCTTTGGTATCGGATGCTCGTCAATAATCATCCTTGGGTTGACTGTCAGTTTCTAGCTACCAGTGATCCGAACACCTCCGTTCTTCTTCATCACGATGTGGGTCGGAGATGCCAACTCGGAGTAGTCAACTTTCTCATAGAATCCAGAAGCTAGTTTCTTATAGATTTCCGCTGCGCACCGGTGGTCACGTAGTGCGAGAGGTTCGTCCCGAACTCTCGTGAAAATTTCGGCTTCAGCTGAACGTCTGAAGCAGGCCCTTCAAGCTTTACTGGAAGGCCACTGAAGATGCTGTCGAAGTTGTCAAGAAGTTTAGTAGTGCGAAGGGTGCGGAGTACGCACGGTGCTCGTCAGAGAGTTGACGGACGGGTTTGAAGAGAAAATTCGATTCAAGTTGATTCGGATTCTCCGGACACGACAAATAGATTTAGTCTGCGCGTTGTAGATCCGACAGAGGGAGGTGACCAATACAGATTATTGACCAGTGTAGCTTAAAAACTGTCTGTTTGGTGTCTGCAGCAGAAACTTCTTGCTTAGAATCTCCGATGATTCCAAACGGTACTCCGGTGTCCAGCTGTAGGCGGCGACCATCGATTTTTACGTCGATCATTTTCTTTCCGGTGAATGGGACGTTGTTGACTTGACTGAGAGGCTTTACCACGTCGGCTTCGGAAACTGGCTCCTCCTGCGATTGGAGCTAATCAGCAGAAGAGTATTGAGACTTCGATCTGCAGACTTTGGCTATGTGACCCTTCTTGTTGCACACGTTGCACCTGACGTTGTACCTAACGTTGCACCTAAAGTTGCACCTAACGTTGCACCTAATTCCGCAGATGCTGATCACCACAGACGTCACAGAAACATAATCCACCAGCACTGTTTGGATGCTTCTCGAGTTGTTTCCCCGGCGATCGATAGCGAGGTTGGGAAATCTTCTTCGTTCTCGGCTTTTCGTAGCCAAGTTTGTTGGTTGCTTTCGGATATGTAGACGGTGTATCAGTTTTGATTCCTCGTGAGGTCTTTCGGATCGCCTCCAAGGATTGCGCGATCTCGTACGCAGCGTTGAATGTTTCCAGATTCCTCGCGATTATCTCGTCGCGGATATCTCGTTCCTCCAGTCCGTGCAGAAGTTGTTGGATGAGCACCCGGTCCAGGAATTCATCATATTCTACTTTAGTCGATGGATGAGCTGTGCGACGGATACACCCTTTTGCTCTATGATGTGCCTGAACTTGACGCTCTCGACGAATTTATTCCTCGCACGATTGAAATGGTTCACCATGGTGCTGCATAACTCCGAGTAGGGAATTTTGGCGAGATTACCGGGAGTAACTAGAAACTTCAAGGCGTTATTCAGCTCCGCCCCCACGTGGACTCGTGTGAAGCTGGCGTATTGAGCTTCCAGGATGTGGCTCAGCTGCACTGCCCTCTCCAACCGGTTGAAATGGTCGGCGACGGACGTTTCTTCTGTTGAGTGGTACTCGGGCATTGTGAACGACAGTACTTTCAACGGCACTACCATTCGATGCTTTGAACGCCTGCGCATTTGTAGACAGCGCTGACATGAGCTCGGGATCCATTTCGGTCGGCGAGAAGAATGTGTTTTAGGTGCGATCCTAACCTAACTTCCGTAACGCGAAATTGTCCGACTTATCCCACTTCTGACACCAGTTCCCAAGCAACACGCAAGTTTTATAACGGTTGAAAATACGTTTATATGACTAGATTTGGTTATAAAGTAGCTTCCTCAACATAAAAGCATGAAGATGTGTTTCTAGGGTTGTCGTGTATGTGGGTGTCTTGGGCCCGAGACCAGCTGTACCTACTGCTGAGTCCCTAAGGCGTTCAAATCGAGCTGGGTTTGTGATTTTGTTAGATTTACTTTCTCTCAACAAGGGGAAGAGTATTTTATTACATGGACTATTGTACCTTTGCTTTCACAAACCTTGGATACAATTTGCGCTAGCTTAATTACTACTACCTTGCTCGCGTGTTGACAGTTGTTGTAGTTGTTTTACCTCTACTGCGAGCATGTGCTTTCCGCTCTCAGACAATGACGTCCGTCGCCGACTATTTCGGTATTGGATGTCCAAAACAAAATTAAGGCAATATATCCGCGCGCAGTAATAGCTAGGAGGACTTGCATACTATATTGTATTAAAACAATGCATACTATATTGTATTAAAACAATTTTGAGTTCAAACAACTTAGCATATAAGATAATCTCTGTAGCAAAACGGTCTACAAACTCGATTGACGACAAATTGATAAATAAATAAATTACAAATGAAGACCAGTTGTCTCATAATTGGATCCTTTAAAAAAAATTATTTTCAATCCAATGTTTTCCAATGTATTCAGCCAGTTTTATCACTCTGCTTCGACGATTTGAAGAATGTTTAAATATTGCAAACATTTACACTTGAAGCAAATTTTTGACACTGTCAGGAGAAACAGATAAACAACTTTAACTCATATTCATAAATAATAAAATCATAAGGAAAACCAATTATCCCACATCAAAAGCCTTTCATATAGCGCTTCCTCTAAAAGGTATAGGTATAGAGCTCGCCGAGATCTATCTCTTCTTCTCTATTATTACACTCTAACTGGAAAGTATCCATTAATGGGTAAAAAAAATCCATTTCTATGTATGTTGATTCTTAAATGGGTTAAACTAATTACCTGTTATGGGTGGGGCTTACCCATTGGTGGAAATAACGCATTTATGGTTAATACATATTTATTATAAAGTACTTTTTCACCATGTAATGAGTAAACCTATTAACCTACTTTAGTCCGAAATGGGTGAAATTGTACTCATCAATGAGTATTTTCCAGTGAGAGTGTATGAACTGATAAACAATTAACCCAGTAATTGTCAAAATTCTTTACACAATCAAAATGAGAGGCCTTTAATACAAAGATGAGAAACATAATCCCTGGCTAAAATAAACAACTAGCAACCATCGATTCTAAACAGTAGCAACCTTAACTTGCTTCACGAAAGTTTCGCGATTCTAATTTTGACAAATCTTGTGCTCAATATTGACAGAAAATCATTTCAGCGCCAACATTAGATTAGGGCGAATCTGCTTTTGTAAACAATGGCTTTCGTAGTCATTTTCTCTTGAACAAAAGGTCACAAATACAAATGAAGCACTCTTTAAGGAAGAGGAGCTTTATCTCTATCCGCTGATATATTCAATTTGAAGGAATTGTATTCAACTTCCGATAAATTAGCAGACAAAGTGTTTGTTTACAAAAGCAGATTCGCCCTAATCAAATGTTGGCACTGATTTGTTCCAATTTTGACGTTTCTCCTCTTTGATATTATAGGCTCTTCAAATCAAAACAGTAAACCCTCTTTGCAGTGCCCTACCCTTGCTAAGGGGAACTTTATTGTCATGTATTTTCTTTGGTTGGTTGGTTTTTTTTTTTTTTGGTGGTTATTTTCCCTTCTCTTTTTGGGGGGGGGGGGGTGTGTTTTTTGGGTGGGATTTTTTTTTGTTTTTTTTCGCAAAAAAAAAAAAAAACGGGCGGGGGTTTGACCTACCATTACGACCACAGTGACAGCGAAGTACCCAACACGCGCATCGTACCGGGAGCGGTAACATTCCAAAACACCGATGCCATGTCCAGGGTAAGTTCGGATTCTCAAATCACGAAAACCACCTCCCCTCCCGCGCAAATGAACGTAAATTATTTATCCCCGACCGAAATCACCCTATTCGACCACCTTAACCTCCTTCAGCAAAGGGTAATGATGATTACAGAACAAGACCGTACGCCGGTCCCCATCAAGGAAAAGTACCATCATCAGCAGGTGTAGGTTTTCGGATATCTCAGCGCTGAGGACGAGGCCAAAGAACGGAATACCTACGCTCTCATAAAAGAACAGAGCAAACATTCGAAGTTATCCACAAATAACACCGGGAATTATTTTCCCATCATTACCCCGATGAGTTTCGTGTATAGGGTGGTTTATGTCTGTTCGGGGAAGCGTGTGGAAAATGCTTCTTGAAATATTATTTGCCACTATTTCACTTTCGACACTTTCCATAAAAGGATCCCTAATGAAGCCAAGTTGAGTTCCCAGTTAAAATGCCTTTGCTTTCCAGCTGAGCATTTTGCCCTCACCCACCCTATCCGCATCTTTTCCATTTTCGCAACTTCAAAAAGAACACAAAGTGTATGAACCTACCATCGTTCTGACAGAGGCACGAGATAATGTTTCTCGTTTTCCGGATACTCAACTCTTCCGGTTCATGATGCCACGAGATGGATGATGAAACCGAAACTGTGCCCTCCCCGGAGATGTATAGATAGTCATTTGAGCAATCTTTTATGTATGTTAAGTCATGGTTGAAATCACTGACAGGTTTTTTTTCCTACGATTTTCTAGCGCCTGATAGGTTTACAACTTTCAACTTCATCTCTGTTGGTTCATTTTTGAATGCAAGGAAAATTTGCAAACAGAAAACTCTTCTGACTTTTTCAACCCGGAAACCAAACACTTCTGACCACATTGTCAACCGCAAGCTCTGTGTGCTGCTGGCAACGGTCCACAGCTTCAGGAGTTTATCATTTCTCTGCTGCACCCTGGTCCCATCAGCCATGTGATGTGTGCTTGTGTTTGTGTGTGCATACCATGCAGGCGCAACGCAAACATAAATAAGACCTTATCATGAATAATAAATGCACTCTTTTTCCGCATCCACGCCATCATCCAAGCAAGACCGACGGTTGCTGCTGGACAGTGTCAAGCCTTATCCGCAAAATCCTGAGCTTACCCTCGGAAGTCCACCGATGTCTTTGTCCAAAACGAACCCCGTTCCTTCAACACAAACACACCCTTCTGAAGCAATTCTCATACTACTTTTATTTCCTCTAATTTATATCCACAGATGTCTTCTACGAGCCCCGTCGGAACGCTCGCCTACATAATTGACGAGGAAGCATTGCTGGTGCGGGTGAACAAAGGCTGGCAATACATTGCAGTAAGTACCTACTATAGTTTCCTTTTCCACGACTAGCACTTAACCTCTCGGCAGCTGGAAAGCCCGGGCGCATTACAGCCGGATCAGTAATCCTTCCCCACTCCTGAACAAATCCGGGTGTTTCCCCGGGGTTTTGTGTTTTATGGGGGGGTTTTGGGTTGTGGTGGTGGGGGTGGGGTGGGGGGGGTGGGGGGGGGGTGGGGGGGGGGGGGGGGGGGGGGGGGCTGGTGGAAAAAGGGGGGGTGTTGGGGGGGGTGGGGTTGTGGTGGTTTGTGTTGTGTGGGGGGTTGGGGGGGGGGTGGGGGGGTGGGGGGGGGGGGGGGGGGGGTGGGTGTAAAAGTGTGGGAGTTGTTGGGGGGATATTTTTGTTTGGGGGGGGGGGATGTACAGTGTGTCTCACAATAGGTGTCACCTTTTTTCAGTCTTGGTTTATTTCAGCTGGGTAATTTTAACAGCGGAATTGATTATACCCGTTTTGGGTGTATTCTTTTGACAGCTTATCGCTGAAGATAAATAAGCGATTCCGTTTGTTTATATTTATCAGCTACCATGGAAGCCATACGGGAGCAAGTTTTAAAATTACATTTGCAAAAGCTTAGACCGTGTCAGATATTCAATAGCCTTAAGCAGTTCGGAGTGAGTAAGCGTTTTGTTTTTCGTACCTTGAAACGGTTCAAGGAAACTGGAAATGTCCATATTCAACACAAAGGAGGTGCCAGACGAACTGCCAGAATGAAGAAAAAGATCAAATGTGTGAGGGAGCGAATAAGACGTAATCCGGCCGTATCTGGCCGTAAATTGAGCAAACAATTTCAAATATCCGCTGTTTCAATGAATAGGTTCCTCAGACATGATCTGGAATACAAGCCGTACAAGAAACAACGGGTTCACGGGTTGACGGAGCGTCAAAAGCAAGCCAGGGTCCAAAGAAGCAGAAATCTTTTGGTTCGGCACGGTGAGTGCGAGATTTTATTTTCGGATTTTTTTTTAAAGCTCTTCCTCCTCCAGGACAGTCATAATCAACAAAATAATCGTGTGTATGGCAAAAGTCTTGCCAATATTCCAAGAGATAAACTAGCTGTAGAACACTATCAGAATGTATCGAAAATCATGGTATGGGGCGCCATTTCACGAAAAGGAAAACTTCCTCTTCTTTTCATAGAACCTAACGTAAAAATCAACACTGAATATTACATTGAGCAGGTTTTGAAGAACCATCTGCTTCCTCATGCTTCAACGCTGTATGGGAATTAGTGCCTTGGATTTTCATAAAATATCCATGAGAAGTGAAAATGATTTTTTCCGGGGGTAGGGGGGTGTACCGCTCCGGGTTTGGTGGTTTCGGTTGTTATTTGGTGCGAATGATTTTTTTGTGGTGAAGGAAGGGGCTCTAGGTGCAGGTCAAAAATCTGCTGTCACGGTTGTTTTGATTATCACTCGTTAAGCAGGAATTTCATTTAACGAAATATCATCTAAATATCATCTCTTGTGATTATTTTTTTTATTATTAAGTGATTTGAAATGGTAATACGGACATGGAACAACCAGGACCGTCATCATCGACCCTGAAGAATATATGCTAGCAATGTTGAGCAAGAATATTCTGGACTGGGCTGCCCTTGCATATTTTTCAATCCCGACGGGTAATTGATATTCATTGTGGTTTATTGAATTTCATTTCTGAAATTATGAAATTCATATTAAAAATGAACCTGTATACATAAATGAATATCAAAGCATTTTTAAAATCGAACGTTCATTCTTCTGGATACGTTTGTTGTCACGCGTTATCATTTCAGTTTCACATGGAACTTATAGGTAGTCAATGTTATGTTGCCTGAAATCCACGCTTTCGAACCTTTTATCAAGACCGATGGGAATACACCATATTGTTTCCAACAGGTCTCAGCTCCAGCTCACAAGGCAAAGAAGACACACGCGTGGTGCATGGAAAATTTGCCCGAATTCATCACAAGCGAAGAAGGCCTGCACTTCACCGGCTCAACCCATTGACACTTTGTTTGGGGGTAGCTCAACAAAGGCCCTCCAAAGGTTACCTTTAGATCGATTCAAGAAACATTTGGTTGATATTTGAGACCAAATACCACAGGAAATCGTGCGTGCCAGCTGCGATGGGTTTACAAAGCGTTTGCGCAAAGTTTTCAAGGAAAAGGGCGAGAGATTTGAATTGAATTAATAGGTTTTATTTCAATAACATGTATCTTTCAAATGAAAAATAAATGCTATGATTTGGTTGATTTGTTTTGCTGTAATTCCATTTTGTTTTAGTGACACCTATTGTGAGACACCCTGTAATTGGGTAGGGATTAGAGGAAAGAGATTGAAAGTATTTTTTGGTTTTTTTTGGGGATTGGGGGTTTTGGGGAGGGTGGGGTGGATGGGGTATAATTTGTAAAGAGAATAGGCAAGGGATGTCTCACATGGATTCGATCAAATTTATTTGTTGAAATCAATTTCAATTCCTGAAAGCAACTGAATCAATTTAAAATTCGCTGCAAATCGAAATGAATCAGCTTGACAGAAATTGCGCGGCTGTTGAATTTAGCAACGCTTTGTCTTAACTCAAATGTCAAATCGGTTCAACTGACGTAATTAGTGTGTTGCAAAATTGATGAAAAGTAAAATTTAAATCCTTCGCTTTGAATTGAATGCAAATCGATTGCAATTCGCTGCGCTCGATTCCAGTGAGACATTCCACCCGTCGTATAGTGAGTAACGAAAAAGGGGTGGTAGAAATGGGTGTTAGGGGGTGGACTTTTTTTTAGGGGGGTGGGGGGTTGGGGTAGAGCATAGTGAAGGAAAAAGGGGGGGGGGGAGGGGTTGATTTTTGGGGGGGGGGGTTGATACCAGACTGACTAGGGTGAGAGGCGATCACGCATAACACTAGGACACCGGCGCCGTCATCAAAAACAGATTTACTAACAATTCAATGTTGTGATAATGAGGATCAGATTAGATATTTCAAATAGATACATGTCTTGAGTTTTTAGAATGAACATGGTGTTTATTTTAGTTAACAAAGTTCATCCTCAAGTTTTTATAGGATTTTTGTATTAGAATTCTGTCAGAATTCCAAGCAATTTTTGTTCTGATGAACAAAATTTAAAGCAAAGGTTGTCGTTCCACATTATATATTTATTCCATTTTGGTTTCTACAAGTCATTACGTACAAGTTCTGAAAAGCTTGCGTTCTTAATGTTCCGGCTAAATATTTGATGATTCCATCAGAATTCAACGATAAATTCATTTCGAACTTCTGACAAACAAAAAACATTCAAAATCCGGAACCAATTAACATTAACTGCTCAGATGAGTTGATCCTATTTTTTAATTAGGTACAAACTCATGCTGGTTTCAAGAGCACCTTATTTCGTGTTCCAAAAACACTGTTTTCTACATTCTAAACGAGTTCATTTAGGGTTAAAAAAATATACTCAGACTTCAGGAAAGAATTCAACCGAAATTCAAAAAAAAAAAACAATCAAATTCCATAACAAATGCATTCCTTTGGGAAGTCACAATTTATTCCAAGTTTGAAAAACAATTTATTCCAAACTTCTGAAGCAATTCAATCAAGATCCAGAAAAAAAAATATCCGGATTCCGTGAGAAATTCAAACTTAATTTCGAAAATTACTCAATCCCTATTTCAGAAGGTATTCATTCTGTATTCCAAGAGAAACGCATTTTGGATTTCAACTGAAGTTTAATTCAAATTTCAACATGAGTCCATTTTGAAGTCGAAGAAGTATTCAATTCGAGAGGAATGCATTCCAGGTTAAAATATATTCCGTATTCCGAAAAGAAATTGTTCAGACTTTAAGAAGGTATTCATTCGGAAAACCAAAAGAAATACATACCAAATTCTGGAACGAACTCTCCTGATCTAATCTAATACAAACTCAGCTAGTTCAAGAAAGGATCCAGGAAATAATAAGGTTAGATGATGTCCAATTATTTACTTTTGTTATTTTGTTGATACAAGCGTCAAATCGGCCGGGCCTACTGCGTTTCATTTACCCCAAAGATGATTCTGTAAAATAAGTTGGATTCAAATGAAAAGATTCGAATCACAACGCATTTTGTGAATCAACAGAGGAAGAAGGATGCGTGGATATTCCGGAACATACGCATAACTGTCAAGTTAAATATAATAGAAATTTTAGATAGTTGCCTTGACACAATAATATTATAAAAGTGAAACGATCTCACCCATAATCTGGTCTCCAAAAACTTATTTTTTTCTAGCAGATCTAGCCTTTGATCGCTGTAACAAACATCAAAAGCTTCAGCGAGCGTTTCAGTCAATTAACAAACCCTAAGTATTCTCACTTTTAATATTCAGATATTGATTAATGTTACACGATGTACAAAACATTAAGTTCAGAAATCAAACAAAATCATTTTACTTCTTGAGAAAGCCAGGTGACTTCGTTCATGTTTTTCAAATCACTCTTCGAGACATTATTAAGAGTAGCAAGAGAAACATAACTTTAACTTCAAAATTTACAATTCCCGAATTCTAAAACAAATCCTCCTGAATTCCAAAAGTGATTCATTCTGACCTCAAAAAAAATTATTCTAAATTATGAAAAGAATTCACTCCGAACTCCGAGAGGAACTCATTCCGAATTCCGGAATCCGATAGGAAATCGATCCGATTTCCGAGAGAAATTCAATTCCGATTGCAAAAGGAATGCATTTCGAATTTCGAGAGGAATTCATTTTGAATTTCAAGGTGAACGCATTACAATTTCCGCAAGGTATTCATTTTTGTTCTGAGAGCAATACACTTTGAACTCTGGGCGGTATTCATTCCGAATGCCAAAGGAATTCATTTTAAATTGCAAGTGTAAACCATTCCGTTTTCAAAAAAAAAATCATCCCTAAACCAGGAAGGGATTAGTTACAAATTCAGGAAAATTTCATTCCAAAATTAACTTCAAATTGCAGGGCCAGTTTTCTTTATAATTTCCGGCAGAAAGTCATTTTGCATTCTGGAAGACTTCATACCGGATTCTGGAATGAATTTATTCCGCACGCCGAAAAAAAAAGTAATTCCGAATACCAATTTTCAGGAGCAATTCACCCTGAAATCTGGAGTAATTCCTGGAAGAATTCGTTTTTACTGCCGAAAAAATCGAATTCCAGACTAAAATCAGTTGAAGGAAGGAAGGAATTCACTCAAATTTTGTAAGGTATTTAATTCGAATTCCAAAAGGTAGTTCACTCGGATTCTGGAAAGTGTTTCATTCCAATTCAAGAAGGAGTTCATTTGGAATGTGAAGAGAATTCGTTCAAATTCCAGCAGAAATTCATTCGAATTCCGGCAGGAATTTATTCCAACTCCGGAAGAAGTGCATTCAAATTCCGGAAAGAAATCATTTGAAGACCGGAAGAAATTCATTCCGATTCCGGAGATAGTTCATGCAATCCTAAAAAGGATGCATTCGAATTCCGGAAGGTGTTTCATTCGAATTCCAGAAAGCATTCAATTCAAATTCTGGAAGGTATTCCATTCAAAATTTTGGAAGGTATTGCTTTGGAAATTTCTAAAGAAAATCATTCGATTTCCGCAAGAATTCATTCAAATTCCGGGAAGAAGTCATTTGAATTCCGGCAGGAACTCATTCGAATTCCGAAAGTTATTCCAATCGGATTCCGTAAGGAATTTTTTCCTTTTTTTCATTTGAATTCCGAAATTCATTCCGTATTTCATTCAAATTGCGGAACACATTTTTGGAAAGTATTTTATTCAAATTCCGGAAGTTGTTTGATTCGATTTTTGGAAAAAAAAATTCCAGATAGAATTCCATTGAACTCCGAAATAAAATAGCTCGCGTTCCGGAAAGTATTTTATTTGAATTCTGTAATGTATATATTAACTTCATTCATTTGAATTCCGAAAAGTATTGCATCCCAAATCCGGACGAGACTTCATGCGAATTCCAGAAGAAATTTAGTTTGAATTTTGGAAGATATTAAATTCAAATTTCGTAAGGTATTTCTTTGAAATAAGTTCATTTGAATTCCGGAAAAAATATCATTCGTATTCCGGAAGGTGTCTCATTCAAGTTTCGGAAGGTATTCCATTTGAATTCTGGAAGATATTTCATTTTAATTCCGGAATGTATTTCATTTGAATTGCGAAAGGCATTTTTTATTCAAATTCCGGAAAGTATTTTGTCCAAATTCGGGGAAGTATTTCATATCAATTCTGAAATATAGAATGAAAGAAGTCAAAAAGTAATTTATTTAAATTCCGAAAGGAATTTCCTTTGATTTCCATATGGAATTCATTTGAATTCCAAAAGTAATTCATTCGAATTTCGAAAGAAATTCCAGAAGGAAATAACTAAAATTCCGGAAGGTATTTTATTCGAATTTTGGAAGGTATTTTTTTGGAATTCCTGAAGAATTTTATTGGAATTAAGGAATGTATTTCATTAGATTTCTGAAACGTAACATATTTGGATTTCGGATGGTATTTCATTTGATTTCTAAAAAGAATTGCTTAAGGATTCCGAAAGGTATTTCATTTGAATTCCGGAAGGAATTTCATTCGAATTCCGGAAAAATGGCAGTCCAATTTCGAAAGGTATTGCATTCCGATTCCCGAAGGTATTTCATTAAATATCCGGAAGGTTTTTCATTCGAATTCCAGAAGGAATTTAATTTGAATTTTGAAAGATATTTAATTCGAATTTCGGAAGGTATTTCTTAGGCATTCCGGAAGATATTTCAATCAATGGTGAGTCGTTTAAAACAGTGTAACAGCCACAATGTTTTACACACTAGACGAATATGTTACATAACTGCGGAGCTTCTATTTTCAATCCAAACCACTTGTGTGGCATACTGAGGTACACTTTTGTCTGTTGAGTTTTTAAAAATCAGAAACCAGCAACCTTGCCAATATGCGTAGTTGGTTTCCAGGATCAGCAAAACATACTAATTTGGACTGTCAATGCATCGGCACCTTCGACACCTTACGGGAACACTCAGAACATTGCAACGCTTGTAGACACACTAAAATAAAATAGCACAGGAGTGTCCTGAGCGATCCATTTAATTTAAATTCAAATTTCTTCCAAATTTCGGAAAGTATTTCATTTGAATTCGGGAAAGTATTTCATTCAGATTCTAGATTGAATTTGATTCGTATGCCAGAAGGTATTTCATTCGAATTTTAGAAAAAAAAAACTCAAGTTACGAAAGGAATTCATTTCATTTCCAGAATAAAATTCAATCAAATTCTAGAAGGAATTCATTTGAAATCCAAAAGTAATTCATTTAAATTACGAAAAGATTTCATTTGAATGCCGGAAGGAAGTCACTCAAATTCCGGAAGGTATTTCTTTAAAATTCTAGAAGGTATTCCATTCGGATTCTGGAAGGCTTTCTATTATTTTAATTCTGGAAGTATTTCATTCGAATTATGGAAGGCATTTCATTCAAATTCCAGAAGAAATTTCATTAGAATTCCGGAAGGTATTTCATTAGAATTTCAAAAAAAGAATTCATTCGAATTTCTACACGAATTTTATTCGAATTCCAGAAGGTATTGTTTTCGAATTCCGAAAACTATTTCATTTAAGTTCCGGAATCACTAGGATTTGTCTTTCTATTTTCAATCCATACCACTTGTGTGGCATACTGAGGTACACTTTTGTCTGTTGAGTTTTTAGAAATCAGAAACCAGCAACCTTGCCAATATGCGTAGTTTGTTGCCAGGATCAGCAAAACATACTAATTTGGACTGTCAATGCATCGGCACCTTCGACACCTTACGGGAACACTCAGAACATTGCAACGCTTGTAGACACACTAAAATAAAATAGCACAGGAGTGTGCTGAGCGATCCATTTAATTTAAATTCAAATTTCTTCCAAATTTCGGAAAGTATTTCATTTGAATTCGGGGAAGTATTTCATTCAGATTCCAGATTGAATTTGACCCGTATTCCAGAAGGTATTTCATTCGAATTTTAGAAAGAAAAACTCAATTTACGAAATGAATTCATTCCATTTCCAGAAAAAAATTCAATCAAATTCTAGAAGGAATTCATTTGAAATCCAAAAGTAGTTCATTCAAATTCCGAAAAGATTTCATTTGAATGCCGAAAGGAAGTCACTCAAATTCCGGAAGGTATTTCTTTAAAATTCTAGAAGGTATTCCATTCGAATTCTGGAAGGCTTTCTATTATTTGAATTCTGGAAGTATTTCATTCAAATTATGGAAGGTTTTTCATTCGAGTTCCTGAAAGTATTTCTTTCGAATTATGGAAGGCATTTCATTCGAATTCCAGAAGAAATTTCATTAGAATTCCGGAAGATATTTCATTCGAATTTCAAAAAAAGAATTCATTCGAATTTCTACACGAATTTTATTCGAATTCCAGAAGGTATTACTTTCGAATTCATTTCATTTGAGTTCCGGAATATATTACATTCTTATTCTGGAAAGTATTTCATTCGGATTCCGGGAGATAATTAATTTGATTTTTGGATAATATTTAATTCGAATTTCGGAAGGTTTTCCTTTACCATTCCGAAATAAGTTTCATTCAAATTCCAGAAGGTATTTCATTCGAATTCTGAATAGTATTTCATTCTGATTCCGGAGGGTATTTCATTCGAATTCGGGATTATATTGCATTCGAATTCTGGAAGTCATACATGCAAATTTCGGAAGGAAAAAAATCATCCGATGTTCCAGATGTACGAAAATCATTCACATTCTGGAATATTCCTAAGGAAACTAATTCAAAGTCCGGATTTAAGTGAATTCCAAAGTTTGATTAAGTTAGGAACCATTTTATATTCCAAAAAGATATCATTCAAAATATCGGGAGTAGTACATGTTTAGTTCCGGCAATAAGTCATTCCAAATTCCGAATGGTTTTCATTTCAAATTCTGCTAGATTCCTGGACATTCAAAAATTGCTGGAAATGAAGAAGCGGACAGGGCAGCAAATAATGGCCGACATCTAGAAAAACTGACAAATTCTGTTCCGGCGCACGACATTATAGAATGGAGTAAAATTTCACTATGGAAAGCACATCAGGCTACATGGGACGGATCAGCAAGGAATATCACAAGGATAGTAAAATCAACAGTTTTTGGATGGATAGACCAAAAGGATAGAAGGGACCAAATAATTTTAACGAGACTGCGACTGGGGCACATCTGGCTTACTAAGCACCATTTGTTCGAAAGACAACCACAAGAGTTATGCCATACCTGCAACAGGAATCAAACAGTTCACCATATACTAATTGGCTGTCCACAATTCAATGCACAACGTCATGAAGTCGGGTTCACTGATGATGTGGAATTTGTATTAAGAAATGATAAGGATGCCGAAGTTAAAGTTATAAGCTATTTGAAGAAAATTAGTATGCATTAGAAAATTTGAAATGTATCTACTCTGTGGAAATTAAATATTAAATCTCCAGAGACGAATGCCCTCAAAGGGTAAAGTCTCTTAAAAAACAAAACAAACAAACAAAAATTCTGAGAAGGATGTATTACAAATTTTTAGAGTTACTCATTCCAAAGATTTGGAATTTGAGCGCAGTCGTGGAGATTACGACTGCGTCCCACCGATGGATCGGAAAACACATGGGATTCCATCATGGTGAAGTCATTCAAAAAAGACCCAGTTGACCTAGCGGTGGTCAGGCAGCGGCAGACACCCGAAGACAGCTGGTCCGGTGAAGGCAAGGAAGTTTTGGAATGTTTCAGGGAATTAGTAGATCATTCTACTTGTGCAAAAACAGACTATTGTTCTTTACTTCGACATGATCTCATTGTTTCGTTATGTGTTCACTTTGAATTATTCAGGAGAGTTCAAATCAACCAAATGGTTTGTCCTTCCCTCCGTGTTTCTATGTAGCAAATATTTAATAACTCTATTTTCTCAGCAAATATTGCCAGGTATTAAGAGACCTGCACAGCCAAGCGCCCGGCAATTGGAATTTAACTGCTATATCAACGAAGAAACCATAGTTCGTTCACAGCAGTACCATAGAGTACCGCTGATATCAAACATCATTTTTTTTTCTAAGATCTCGAGTAATTCAATAAAAAGGCCCAAAAGCCAACTGTAAACAATGACTTCAAATGTCAATTTTTCTAGAATCTAAAAACACTCTCGGAATTTAAAAATAAAAGTAGTGGGATATCCTAGAACTCATATGATTCGTGAGAAATCAACATCTAAAGTAATTGTTTACAATTGGCTGTTAGGCCCTAATCATGAATTACTCGGGAGATTTCAGCAAACAATCTTCAATCGAGATCCGCACACCCGAGATCAGCATGTGTAGACTAGTCCGTTCAGTAAATGATTACATGATATCTTGAATAATGCAACAAATCCAAAAAAGTAGCAACTTTTTTTTTCAAAAGACGTATACTTCGAACCACATAATAAAGCCAACCTCTTTCATCACGTTAGAAAGCATTGTTATGTAGCCATGGTTTTGTGCAGTCTGCTGCAACCGAGTTTCGCCCAGCTCATTGTTTGTAGTACAGGAATACTTCGAAAAGTGCGGTGGATGCTTGAATCCATCAACGACCGTTTTTCAACAACTCTCCTCTAATTTTAGGTCAACCTATTCATGAGATCAATTACATGCTAAGCTGAAAGCTAAACCACAATTTGTAAAGATTCCTGTAGAGTTTTAACCCTTCCCCTTCATCTTGGAACTTCCTCTTCCATCCCGTTTAATTAATTTATTATTAAAATACTTGAAAATTATGATGCTGCCTCTGATGCAAATTTGCGTGGACCTGACTCTCTCGCTCTCATCCCTTTCCCTTTAATTTGGTATGTAAAGGGTGATACGGTTAAAATTTGGTCAAGGGAAAACGCGTGTAATACGGTGAAATCGTTTATTTAAAAAATCAAATTAAATTTCTTTTTCAAGTTCAATTAGCATAAAATTCAGGAAAAATATTCAGTTAGGCTTCCGCTTTTCCGAATCCGAATTGCCGGGCCTTACGCTTGACCCCGGCCATCAGATTTTGTACAGCCACCTTGTCCACCTTCTTCGCCGCAGAAAGCCAGTTTGCCTTGAACTGCTGCTCGTCCTTAGCAGTTTTTTTGGTCTTCTTTAGGTTCCGCTTGACAATAGCCCAGTATTTCTCAATTGGGCGGAGCTCTGGCGTGTTGGGAGGGTTCTTGTCCTTGGGAACCACCTGCACGTTGTTGGCGGCGTACCACTCCATGGCCTTTTTACCGTAATGGCAAGATGCCAAATCCGGCCAAAACAGTACGGAACAACCGTGTTTCTTCAGGAAAGGCAGCAGACGTTTATTCAAACACTCTTTCACGTAAATTTCTTGGTTGACAGTCCCGGAAGCTATGAAAATGCTGCTTTTCAAGCCACAGGTACAGATGGCTTGCCAAACCAGATATTTCTTTGCGAACTTTGACAGTTTCGTGTGCTTGAAAATATCTGCTACCTTTCCCCCTTCCTTTTGCCGTATAAAACTCCTGTCCCGGAAGCTGCTTGTAGTCGGCTTTGACGTAGGTTTCGTCGTCCATTACCACGCAGTCAAACTTCGTCAGCATCGTCGTGTACAGCCTCCGGGATCGCGCTTTGGCCGTCGTATTTTGTTTATCATCGCGATGTGGAGTCACTACCTTCTTGTAAGTCGATAGTCCGGCTCGGTTTTTGGCTCGATGCACGGTTGTAGACGATACACCCAGCTTATTTGCGGCATCTCGGAGAGATAGGTTAGGGTTTCGCTTGAAACTACCGGCAACTCTCTTTGTCGTCTCAGCGGCTTCCGGTTTTCGATTTCCCCCCGATCCAGACTTCCTGGCTGTCGACAAACGTTCCCCAAACACTTTAATTACATTTGTAACGGTTGATTTGGCAACTTTTAGCGATTTTGCCAACTTTGCGTGCGAGTAGTTCAGGTTTTTTAAATGCAAAATTGAAAGAAATACGTCAAGTTGATATTGACCAAATTTTGACCGTATCGCCCTTTAAAAAGAGTACGTGTGGATGCAAAAGTTGATTCCATGGCAAACAAAAAAAAAACAAATGAACGGAACATTTCATTGTATTTATTCACGATGAAATATGACCAACTAGCCACAGCAGAGGGCAAAAAAACGATCAACCAGCGGAGCAGGCCGAGAGCAGGAGGCCATGCAATTGTTTCACGTCAGGCGGGTCAAACGAACAATGAAACGGAACGGTTGCTGGTGGTAGTGTGTGGAAAATAGTCCACATAATAAATTTCGGAAATTTTTCCCGGAAGCGATGGGTGCGAGAAGCGTAAATCTTGCAACTGCTGACCCTCGTCCACTTCGGGGGTTGGAGGTGAGGTAGAAACTTAATGATGGGGAACGGTTATATTGTTGGGTGCTCGGTTGGCAATTCTGCAAAGTTTTACCGTCCTGGATTGCGAGTAAGCGAGCGAAACCGAGACCTCTGCACGATCCCCCGGGGAAATACCCTATACCCTACACAAAGCCGAAATCGGCTACGGAGCTTCTTCGAAGCAATAAAGAAAATGCGTCTGGGAAAAATGAAATCTCTCCCGCTTTCAATCAGCTTCGTACCTAACTGCGAATCGAGTTCCCGCGCTACCGCGATGATGACCATTATAGGGATGCCGGTTGGAAGGGCCAGCCGCCATTACAATAATGGAACACTTATCAGACGGAGAGGGTCGGAGGGAATGCGAAATAGCGAAAGCGAAACAATCCCTTCTTTATTGGGGGGTAATTTTCCGGCCACTTAAACAATAGTAATACCGACGCTGCAAAACGAGATGGGAGGATCACTCTCTTTTATGATTTAGTATATTTCCGCTGCTGAAAATGGTAGATTGTAGCAAGGAAATTTATTGTTTGCCGATGTGAAATGGACTGCCATTGGACTGGTTTATAGTTTTCGAGGAGAAAATGGTTTGCTATGTTTTTTTTTATATATATTTTCGGAGCAGAATGCATTGTTAGTTGATCCTTGTAGATGCTCTTGGTATCATGAAATATCGTGAACCTCAAATTGGGCGTACAGCTGTTTGTAAGTTAGAGAAAAGCAGCTCTTCGGGAGAAATTCGGAACGATAGATTTCTGGTATTTTAGCTATGGGGTCATCAATCAACATTCTTTTTTTGGGCATTTCATACTTCTTGCTTATCACAATTTACTTGTTACCTGTTCTTAACTTCTAAATGCACATCCACAGGTCTAAATTGAGGACTCTTGAAGCTTGCAACATTTTCCAATAGAACGATTGTCTGTAATCCATAAAGATGTGCAGAGATCTGACATCACTCGTCAAGCCTCTTCGTCTCTATTCTACGGTCCGATCTATAACGAAACTTATTACGAACTCTTGAAAGAAATTCTTTCAAAAACCCGTTGAAAATTTATTCCGAAAGCTTTTCAAATTATTATTTTATTTTCTCTGAATTCCAGTGGAATACATTCAAAGTTTCAGGAAGGATATGTTCAAAATTCTGAGATAAACTCATTACAAATAGCGTTAAAACATGTGTTTATCTTGCAAAACATAAAAGCATAACTAAACTTTGATATTCCATTAATGAAACGAAGTAACATGGTATAATTGATAGCTCAGGAGCCTAGCATAATTCTACTTGATTGCTGGAATATTTTCCGGAAAAACTGACGCGGTTGATCAAAGCAACGATGGATCGAGTGATGTGTGTCGTCCGAGTATCAGGGACGCTCTCGAGTCCCTTCGAATCTCGAAGAGGGTTACGGCAAGGTGATGGATTGGCGTGTTTGTTGTTTAACATTGCATTGGAGGGTGTGATTCGAAGTGCTGGAATAGACACGAGTGGCACGATCTTCAGGAAGTCTGTCCAACTATATGGCTTCGCCGACGACGTTGATATCGTAGCACGTAACTTTGAGACGATGGCGGAAATGTACATCAGACTTAAGGCTGAAGCTGGTAGGATTGGGCTTGTGATTAATGCTTTAAAAACAAAATACATGAAGGGAAGAGGCTCACGAGGAGAAAATGTTAGCCTCCTAGCACAAGTTCAGATCGACGGTGATGAAATCGAGGTAGTAGACGAATCCGTGTATCTGGGCTCATTGGTGACCGCCGATAACGACACCAGCAGAGAAATACAAAGGCGCATTATGGCTGGCAATCGTGCCTACTTTGGACTCCAGAGGACGCTAAGATCGAACAAAGTTCGTCGAACCACAAAGTTGACCATCTACAAGACATTGATTAGACCGGTAGTTCTCTACGGCCACGAAACATGGACATTGCTAGTGGAGGACCAACGCGCCCTTGGAGTCTTTGAACGGAAGGTGCTGCGTACGATCTACGGTGGAGTGCAGATGGAAGACGGAACGTGGAGGAGGCGAATGAACCACAAATTGCACCAGTTGCTGGGAGAACCTCCCATCGTACACATCGCAAAAATCGGTCGACTACGATGGGCCGGGCATGCCAAATTTAGTTCCATTTGCTTCATTAGTTCTTGAGTTATGCAGAAACTTCTATTTCATTTGTATGGGAGCCTCCCCTTCTAGAGAGAGGAGGGGTCTCAACTTACCATAGAAATATTTCTTGCCTCCAAAAACTCATGCTAAATTTGGTTTCCTTTGACAGCCAGCCAGCCAGCCAGCCAGCCAGCCAGCCAGACAGACAGACAGACAGACAGACAGACAGACAGACAGACAGACAGACAGACAGACAGACAGACAGACAGACAGACAGACAGACAGACAGACAGACAGACAGACAGACAGACAGACAGACAGACAGACAGACAGACAGACAGACAGACAGACAGACAGACAGACAGACAGACAGACAGACAGACAGACAGACAGACAGACAGACAGACAGACAGACAGACAGACAGACAGACAGACAGACAGACAGACAGACAGACAGACAGACAGACAGACAGACAGACAGACAGACAGACAGACAGACAGACAGACAGACAGACAGACAGACAGACAGACAGACAGACAGACAGACAGACAGACAGACAGACAGACAGACAGACAGACAGACAGACAGACAGACAGACAGACAGACAGACAGACAGACAGACAGACAGACAGACAGACAGACAGACAGACAGACAGACAGACAGACAGACAGACAGACAGACAGACAGACAGACAGACAGACAGACAGACAGACAGACAGACAGACAGACAGACAGACAGACAGACAGACAGACAGACAGACAGACAGACAGACAGACAGACAGACAGACAGACAGACAGACAGACAGACAGACAGACAGACAGACAGACAGACAGACAGACAGACAGACAGACAGACAGACAGACAGACAGACAGACAGACAGACAGACAGGTCGTCTCAACTCAGTCAACTCGCAGCATTGGCATTCTTGCATTTTGGACACCCTTAAACTTTTTGATAGCTTTAAGTAGAATAGTTTAATGAATCATATATGTATATGTTGGTATCCTCTTAGAGATCAGAAGGTACATTTTTAATCATTGGAAAAAGCTTCACACATCTGGTTACACTCCTTTCCAAAATCCCACCCGCAACTCTTAGGATACACTTCTGCAGAAACCCAAAACGTTACCTGAATCCAGCCAAGTAGATTAATTATCGCCGATAAGTTCAGTGTTTATTCTGCATCGTTCCGGCCATAAATAACCTCTCATCTGACCTTTGCCTTGTAATGGGACCTTTCTCCAACGTTCGAACGGTTCGGTTTCGCTTAGCCCGGTAAAGACACGGTGAGAGTTCCTAATGATTTACCCCTCACTCCAATACCCTTAGGACCAATATCGTTCACCATAACTGCTTACCGTCTGCCATTTGCCAGCCAAAATTTTTATTCTGCTTCATATTCCACCTAAAGCCCCGCTTGTTAGCCCCGTTAGGTCTCTGTCCGTTCTTTTTTTTCGGAGATAGAGAAAAATTGATGCAAAGAAAATTTTCATAAATTCCATCCGATGACACCTTTCAGAGCTGGTGGTAGTGGCTTAGGATCCGTGATAGAAGGAGGGTCAAAGTCATACATTAAAGTGTGGGTCATTTGACCTTTCGTCGGATACCGTGTCGTTATGAAAAATGAAGAACCGCTTCGGGGGAAATCACAGCCGGAGATTTATCATGTTGCTGTGACTGTCGTTTCTTTGTTTTTTTTTCCTTTTTTTTTTATTTAGTTCGTTGAATGTTTTGGGTTTCCATCGGTAAAGGAACAGCAGTAGCTCTATAGGAGGTGAAAAACTGTCGCACTCTCTGGGGGAAAGTGTCGTTATGAATTCGAAATGTGGTGGCTGACTTTTTTCGTGACGGTTGATTTTTCATTGATAAACGTGGAGTTTTATTATGACTGCTGGATCGAATTGTGATTTATTTTTATTTATTTTATTTTATTTTATTTTTCCGGAGGAGGGAAAAGCCCATTTCAGGGGAGCTTAAGCTTTTTTTTCTAAAATGGGCATAAAACCTCCTCATCTTTAGGTACCAACAGATTACATTCCAAATGATACAATCAGCTCTTAAAACTAACATAGAATATTCTTAATTTCTAATCACTATACTATACTATCCTAACCTATCTGAGCAATTCAAGAAATCTACTTTTGTTACCAGAACGAGACAAGTGAAAGTCGAAGACATTATAACAGCGATTGAACACACGACACATACTACTAATCGGCTCATTATAACCATAATTAGTACGGAAAGTATAAATACGAAAAAACTGATGTGTGCGGAGAGGGCGACGACGAATATCAAAGTTCAACTCAGCTAACACAGAAGGGCAATCTATATGACACAGAAAAACATCGGACACGAATGAAGCCTTTGTTGCAATTCTGCGAGTTTCGAGAAGATCGAGGCCGATGAGTTTACAACGATCTTCATAACTGGGAAGGTTAAAAGGATCATTCCAGGGTAATCGCCGCAGAGCATAGCGGACAAACTTGCGTTGAATTGCCTCTATTTGCCGTATGTCGTTTTAGTAGTATGGAGCCCATACAACTACTGCATATTCTAGTATAGAGCGGACCAGTGAACAATATAGTGTCTTTAGGCAATGAATATCGGAGAAGTATTTTGCAGCACGGAAAATGAAGCCCAGGCATTTTGATGGAAGGAAAATTGTCTGAAATGACCTTGAAATTGCCTTAAGAGATGAACCTCAGGTTGTGTTTTACCGAATCTTTACGATAAGATCGTTTAAATTTCTGAATGACTTCTTCTTTCTTGTCAATTCTAATCTTAAAATCTTTCGCATATAAAAGTGAGAGTGCTAAAATACAAAGAAAACATTTTTGCGAGCGGAAAACGGTGGATGATACAACGGTTCATGCAAATCTAATTTTCGATGAAGCGCAGTATTTTGAAAAGTACACACTTAGATATTATGAATTTTACTGGAGACGTAATTCATGTTTGTAAAAATTCGAAGCACGTAAAGAAAGATTTCGTGTAAAATTATGTCTCCTGAAAATGACACATACGCAATCCGACGAAAGATGTTTTTGGTTGAATTTATTTTCTCATCTCTTTAAACTCATTCTTCTGTACTAAAGGACGCTTGCATGTGTTGGTCTCAGGGGACAAAATGTACATGGGGACTGTTCATAAACCACGTAGACCGAAATTTTTTATACAGAAAATCTTGGGTGGCCTTATTTTCTTTCACAAAATATCTGCCTTGTGGATGCTTTTGCGGTGACGATCTGCATTCACTTTTATCGCAAAAAACAGTCCACAATTAAAGCAAATGCGGTTATGTTTGCTTTTACCTTAGATGCCAAGTAAAATTTTTATTCTTTGAAAGTTTTCCAAAACAAGTTGACGTCTTCTCAGGCCTCTTCATGTATTTTCTGCATTTTCCCGCTCAGTGCTTTAGTATTGCTTGAACACGTCTTTTTCCGATACTTCAGCGTTTGACAGGTAATCACAACCGGATATAACTAAGCCCCTCTTCTAAATGTATGTCAAATGGGAGCATGTCAACTATCGTATGTCATCTCATTCACGTATAAATGAAAATTCTAAATGGTATTTTCATGATAAGCTTATTATTGATTTGGTGCCTTGCATTCGCTCTCTCGATATTGTTTAAAAAAAAAAAGAAAAACACAACCAACACGCTCTACTTGGCCAGCCAACTTAAATCAGTTTTGTGTCTTTCTGCAAATTGTGCACGCGTATCGAAAGGTTGGAAATAAACAATGAGTGTACAATTCACTGAGTTGTCTGAACATGGAATATCTTGAATAATGTGGGTTATTTTGATACATACGTATAGCTATGAAAATAATTGTTTATTCCATCCGGTACTTAGGCTACTAAATAATAGAATTTTATGTAGAAGAGCTGTGACATAATACATTATTTGTATAGTTCCCATCAAAGATACCCGCATTATTGAACAAAACCCGATTTTCAGTAATTCTGTTTACATGCAAGTGAACGACACGAGGAATGAAAATCGCTTCAAGAGTGTCGACCTGGGCGAATTGAACTCAATATTAGGTACTTCTGCCACTGTGTGTAGTTGTCAACTATATTTATTCATAGCAAGTTTTGAATTGTAAGCACAAACCAACAGGCTATGTATTGGAAGCTAACAAACCAGCACAGATTTCATGACTCAGATTGGTTTACAATTGCCTTAAAACTTACTTTTGCTAAACAAGTAGAAAACGCACTTGTTTCTTCATTCAAGCCATGCATGGAAAAAAATCCGTACCCAGATCCGTGAACTGAAGTCATGAATTCGAGAACAAGAAAAAATACACCGTGAACTGAATCACGTAATCATAAACTTAATAACGTTTAAAGGGAAAAATCCTGAAAACTTGAAATAAAGGGTGTATTCGATAAAAATGGCACACACATAACAAATTAAACTGATAATCGGATTTTCTGGAAATTTTCAGGGAATGAAGAACTACTAATGAGTTTTGATTTTCAACATTTGTTTTATTCAATTTCGTCTCCCATCCCGAATGCCCGCACCTTCCTTTTCGATTTTCCCAGTGTTTTTGTTGGTTTTACGCAAATTTTCTTCAATTCTAGCTCTGTTTTTATAGTTTTGGGATGTTTGCGAAGTTCCGTTTTCATAATTGCCCAGAATTTTTCAATTGGACGAAGTTCCGGTGAATTTGGTGGGTTCATATCCTTTGGCACAAAATTGACTCCGTTGGCTCGGTACCACTCCAATACGTTTCGAGCATAGTGGCAGGATGCTAGATCAGGCCAAAACAGAGTTGATCCTTTGTGCTTCTTAATGAATGGCAAGAGACGCTTCTTAAGGCACTCTTCCGTGTAAATCGCGCCGTTTATTGTTCCGGAAATGATGAAGGGAGCACTTATTTCACCACATCCGCAAATCGCCTGTCAGATTAGAAACTTCTTTGCAAATTTCGATAGTTTCTTCTTTTGAACATCCTCCGGAACATCGAACTTCGACTTGGCAACGAAATATTCTTGCCAGGAAGTTGACGGAAATCGGCCTTGACGTATGTTTCGTCATCCATCACGATGCAACTGGATTTGGTGAGCAGCTTCGTATAAAGTTTCCGAGCGCGGGTTTTCGCAGTGATGTTTTGTTTTTCATTCCGGTTTGGGGCTTTTTGCACTTTGTAAACATGTAACCCAGCACGCTTCCGACTGACACCTTAGACTTTTTAGCGACATCTCGAATTGACATGTTTGGACGGTTCTTGAATTGTTGTACGACTTTCCTGGCCATTTTACTGTCCATTGGACCACTTTTACGACCACTCCCTTCCTTCCTTTGGACACTCAGACGCTCCTTGAAGGTTCTTATTACACGAGAAACAGTTGTATTTGCAATTCCAAGCCTTTGAGCAATCCACCGGTGGGACGCCCCTGGATTTTGATTGTGAGTGCACAAAATTTTCTCACGGACAATTTCTTGTTTCGACGACATGACTGGAACTACTGAATGTATAACTATGAAACTTGGCAGATGTAAATAATACTCTATGAATAAGATCTACTCAAATTTCTAGGTTTTTTACTCATACGATTCAAAAGTTACAGAAGATTTTCTGTGTGCCATTTTTATCGAATACACCCTTTAGTTCGCGGTCCGTTTTCATGTAATTGTAAACCTATGAGAATTTTTTTTTTTTCGTGTTCCGAAAATGCGCAAGTGGGCTCGAGGATAATTCGCAAGATCTTAACAATTGTTTTAATCCTTGGTGCATAACGTCGAAGTGTATGAATATCCGTTTTAAAAAGAGAAAAAAACAAAGGTCTACGTAGAATTTTGGTATACCCACCTTGCTCTTCAAACCACAGGTACAGATGGCCTGCCACGCCAGATATTTCTTCGCGAACTTTGACAGTTTAATGTGCTTGAAAATATCTGCCACCTTTCCGCGTCCGGTGGCCGTAGAAAATTCCTGTTTCAAGTCTGCCTTGACGTAAGTTTCATCGTCCTGTACCACGCAGTCAAACTTCGTCTACATCGTCGTGTACAACCTTCGCGGTCATGCTTTGGCCGACGTGTTTTGTCGTCGCTGTGGCCTCGGCTTTCGATTTCCCCCCGATCCAGCCTTCCTGGCTGTCGACAAACGTTCACCGAACACTTTGAATACGTTGGTAACAGTTGATTTAGCGACATTCAACAATTTCGCCAACTTGGCGTGAGAGTAGTTTGTATTTTCACCATGCACGTACAAAATTGTGATGTGTTGCTTCTCTTTCTTCGACGATATTTTGATAACTGAAGTGCTAATCTCAAAATCGAAATAGAGGCATAATGCTACACGCACACATCTTCAAAATGAAGGGTGTGCAAAATGTTTTAATGCACGATGAAAGGAAGAGCGTCAAGTTTAAGTCGACCAAATTTTGATCGAAACACCCTTTATATCATGATCCCGATGTAAAAAAGCACATCTTAAGAAATATATCGTGATCGCAACCACCTCGAAGTTTCGAACATTCAGCAAAGTTTTTCAGAAGGTCAAAGAATTTTAGAAGATGGAAAGTATGGTTCGGAATATTGTCAGTATGCGGCGCTAGTGGACATGTAAAAGGCTGCTTTTTACAACAATTTTACATCGTAGTCCCGACCACCTAGAAAGGTGAACCTTTCCGCAAAATTGTTCAAAAAGTAAAGAACTATCAAAAACTAACGAGTTTCCTTCGGAATTCTGTCACTACGTAGTGGTAGTGGGCATGTAAAGGAGAGTATTTTTCAACCATTTTATATCGTGATCCAGACCACCTAGAAAGTTCGAACCTTTAGAAAAGTTTTTCAGACGATCAAGGACTTTCAAAAAGTTCGGTATCCTTCTTTACATGGTCAAACAAAGCTTGCTTTTCTTCCATTTATCTTAAGATGCCACTAAATTATTTGCCAGTTTCATTCGATAGGACGCAGTTCAGGGCAGTTTGGGGTATTTTGGCATTTTTCGAAAAAATCGACTTTACCCTTGAGCATCTCTAACGTAGCAGATGTCAGATCCGGCCAAAACAATGGAGGATCCATATGCTTTCGGTAGATGGGTAGAAGCCATTTTTGATGCATTCTTTTCTGTAATTCTCACCGTTGATTGTGCCCGTTGTGAAATATGAAGAATTCTTCAAGCCACAGGAGCAAATGGCTTGCAACATCAAAACCTTTATCCAAATTTTTCGGTTCGGATGTATCGCACATCATCAGGTACCGATGTCCTCTGCTCAGCGTTGAACAATTGCGGCACCAGAAATGCAATTTGATATCAAATTCATCAAAATGCGCCGGTTCGGCTTTTGGAGGAGAACGTTATATAAGTTCCTTGACCGTATTTTCAAAAAGGGCTTTCTGCGAATCCGTCCTTTTGGATGCTTTCTGCATCTTGTAGGATCAGATATTGTTCTGTTTTGATATTCCGCACAGTTCCAACGCTAATGTCCACTTTTTAGACAATTTCACGAACGGAACACGGTGTATGCGATTTCAAAAAACGTACCGCTGCCAACTCCATTTTCTGGTCCGATGCCCCCTTTTTGCGTCCAGATTTCGGTAAATCTTCAAGAAAACACGTTTCTCTAAACTTCTTAACTATCTTCAACACTGAAGGTTTAATGCACTTCACGCTTTTTGCCAAGTCTCGAAACAACAGCTTTTCGGAAAACCATTTGTGCAAAATTAATCTGCTAGTTGATAAGCTGATCCGACCCATCGTTCGAAATTTCTCACTTTTTTATTCGATTTTTCAGTCACCGCCAGCCAGCCAGCAACTTTTCATATGTGCTGGCATACTTTGCAATGATTTTACACATTGAGTGAAAATTTACAATTTTTCGTTAAGTTTTAACCCTAAACCATTGATAAACAGGTGTCCTCTTTTTTCAATGAACAGTCCTTACGACTGTTTGAATAAGTTGAAATTCTTCCGAGAGCTTAAGAAAAGTTCTTTCGAGAACTTAAGGGAAGTTTTTACGAGAACTTCAGGGAAGATCTTCTGAAAACTTTAAGAAAGTTCTTCCGGAAACTTCTAGAAAGTTCTGCAGAGAACTTCATGGAAGTTTTCCCACAAAATTCAGGGAAACTCCTCCGAGAATTTCATTTAAGTTCTTCCGAGAACTTGAGGAAAGTTCTTCCGAGAACTTGAGGGAAGTTCTTCCGGGAACTTGAGGTAAGTTCTTCCGGGAACTTTTGGGAAGATCTTCTGAAAACTTCAAGGAAGTTCTTTCGAAAATCTGAAGAAAGTTCTGCAGGGAACTTCAGAGAAGATCTTTACAGAACTGCAGGGAAGTTCTTCCGAAATTTCAAGAAAGTTCGGCAGAGAATTTCAGAGAAAATCTTTACAAAACTACAGGGAAGTCTTCAGGAATGTTCTGCCAAGAACTACAGTAAAGTTTCGCTGGGAACTTAAGGGAAGTTCTTCCAAGAACTTCAATGACATTCTTCCGAGAACTTACTGAAGTTCTTCGGAGAACTTCAGGGAATTTCTTCAGAGAACTTCAGGGAAACTCTTCAGCGTACTTCAGGGAAGTGCTTTGGAGAACTTCACGGAAGTTTTTTCGAGAACTTTAGGAAAGTTCTTCAAGAAACAACTTCATTGAAGTTGTTCAAAAACCTTCAGGAAAGTCCTCCAAAAAAACTTCAGTGAAGTCCCTCAAAGATTATCAAGGAACTTGGAAATTTGATGAAGTTTCCTGAAGTTCTCGGAAGAACTTTCCTATATTTCTCGGAAGAACTTTCCTGAATTTCTTGGAAGAACTTCCCTGAAGTTCTCTGAAGAACTTACCTGAGGATCTCGTAAGGTTTAACCTGAAGCTTTGCAAGAACCTCCCTGTAGTTCTTGGAAGAACTTCCTTGAAGTTCTCGGATTAAGTTCCCTGAAGTTCTGAGAAAAACTTCCCTAAATTTCTTCGAGGTACTTTACAGAAGTTCTCTGAAGAACTTTCCTGACGTTCGCGGAAGATCTTACCCGTTGCTCTGCAAATAACTTCCCCTTAGTTCTAAAACGAACTACCCTGAAGTCATGTGAATATATTTTTCTGAAGTTCTATGGAGATCTTCAGTAAAGCTCTATTTTCTAGCTGCACCTATCGACTGATGTTAGGGAGGCCTCGATAATGAACAGTCATAATTAAATAGCATTCGTCAAAACCCATAAAAAAAGAAGTTAAATAAGTTCATTGTAGAGATTTATTTAACACGCAATAAAATCTGTACCCTGGATGATGGTAAATTACGGTTCAAAAACATCAGCAGGTTTTCGTGAATTGAGTTCAATGCATCAACTTTTTGTTGAGCCCCCTCGTTTTCTTTTTCCTTACAGGTTAAGAAACTGGCGATGCACGTGTTTTAGTTTTTGAGCTACATTTTTTTCAAAAAATTAAGTTTTTCAGTTTTTGCTGACTATCCTACCACGCAATTCCCTTATTCAAAGTAACTTGCCAACCATGCGTCCCCATCAACCTAAAGTGATTTTTATAAGTTCATTTAGCTTTTTCAGAGTTAAGGGATGGGCCATAAACCACTTGTTCTCATATCTCCGACCCTCCTTCTGTGTGGTTAATGTTAATTCAAATCAAACATTGCCGTGAAGAATAGTGTGCCTAATGTGCTTTGTGGGTATGTAGGATGTCTACTAGGAAAGTTATCGAAAGCCTATGTAATCACATCGCAAACAAAAGGATAATGTTGCATGACAGCAGATCCTATATTTGTAAGAACTGCTACCTTACTTATAAAATGTTTATTTAGCTTAACCATTGCAGACCGTCCATAAACCACATTGTCTTTTTGAAGTACACATGCTCCATATAAATTTTAAACAAAATTACGAACAAAGAATCACAAAGGCGGGGAAAATTCCAAATTTGAGAACACGTGTTTTGTGGCCCATCTCTCAGCTCTGAAAGAGCTAAATAAACTTTAAAAATCACTTTAGGTTGATGGGGACGCATGGCTGGCAAGTTTCTTTGAATAATGGAATCGCGTGGTTGGATGTTCAGCAAAAACAGAAAAAAAATTTTGTTTGGTAAAATGTATTTCAAAAACTAAAATATATGCATCACAAATTTTTTTATATGTTATGTAAAAAAGTCTAAACTTGTAAAGAAAATATATAAAAACGAGGGGCTGTAGTTCCAAGACCATGAATACCTTGAAAAACAAACATAATCCATGTTATTAGATTGAATATCGCCATTTAAGTGTATTTTTATATGTTTTTTTTTTTAAAACAATACGCAATACGTATTCATTTGCGAATTTAATTGTAAAAATCAGGTCAATGGTTCAAAAGTATTGATATTTAAAAAAACATCATTTCTCAAAAAAGTCAATTCTTCGGACTACCTTAACGCAGAAATGGTCACTCTAATCTAAATATATAACAATAAATTTCTGTCTGAACCTTATAGAAACGAAAACTATTGAACCGATCTGCGTGAAGTGTTGTTTGCAGGAGTTTTTGAGACCCCTCTTATCTCTGGAAGGGGGGGGGGGCTCTCATACAAATGAAACACAAAGTTCTGCACAACTCGAGAACTAATCAAGCAAAGGAAACGAAATTTAGCATGTGGAAGTTTTTAGAGGCAAGAAATGTTTCTATGGTAGTTTGAGACCCCTCTTCTCTAGAAGGGGAGGCTCCCATACAAATGAAACAGAAGTTTTTGCATAATTCCAGAACTAATCAAGTAAATGGAACAAAATTTAGCATGTGGGGTTTTCTGGAGGCAAAAAATGTTTCTATGGTGGTTTGAGACCGCTCCCCTTTCCTAGAAGGGGGGGCTGTCATACAAATGAAATTGAAATTTCTGCATAACTCCAGAACTAAGAAAGCAAATAGAAAAAAAATTGGTATGTCGGGATTTTTGAGGCAAGAAATGTTTCCACGGTGGTTTGAGACTCCTCTATTTTCTGGTGGGAGGGGAGGGTCTATCATACAAATGAAACACAAATTTAAACCAAACATGATAATTCTTCCTACTGTTATGAAAATTTGTATGCAGGGGTTTTTAGGACCGGACATGGTTCTTATGATGGTTTCAGACTCCTCCCTCGTCTGAAAGGGGGGGAGGGGCTCCCATATAAATGAAACACACATTTATGCACAACTCGAGAACTAATCAAGAAGATTGAACCAATTTGGCATGTGGAGGTTTTTGGAGACAAAAATGTTTCTATAGTAGTCTGAGACCCCTCCCCTATCAGAAAGGGATGGCTCTCATACAAATGAAACAGAATTTTATTGCATAACTCAAGGACTAATTAAAACAAATGGAACCAATTTTGGCATGTGGAGGTTTTGAAGGCAGGAAATGTTTCCATGGTGATAAGAGACCCCTCCCCCTTTTTGGAGGGGGGAGAGGGGGGGCTCTCATACAAACGAAACACAAATTTTAACCAAACATGAGAAGTGTCCCTACTGTTATGAAAATTTGTATGCAGGGGTTTTTGGGGCCGGAAAAGTTTATAATTATGGTTCAAGACTCCTTCCCCGCTTGGAGGGGGGGGGGGGCTCCCAAACAAATGAAACACAAATTTGTGCCTAACTCGAGAACTAATTAAGCAACTGGAACCAAATTTGGCATGTGAGGGTTTTGGAGGCAGGATTTTTTTTATGGTGGATCGAGACTCCTCCCCTATCTGGAGGGGGAGAGGCTCTCATACAAATGAAACAGAAATTTCAACCAAACATGAGAGTTATCCAGGCAACTAAAACCCAAAATGTGTATTTCGTGGGCAAGGCAGCATGTTCTGATAGAAATTTGAACCCTTTTTTAGTCAAGAATGGGGGATGCTTGAGTTACTCTCAGTGCTACATATGCACAAGAAGTAATCTAAGGTTTTGCAAGAGAAAATGACGATCAAACGGGCAGGAAACGTCGTAGTTTGAAGATAAATGTTTTGTCAATGAAATGCTTTTACACAGAAAGAAAAACCATGGTAGAAACTAAAGATCTGATGGCATAATTAAAAATACACACCGAAGTTTAATATTGCAGAAATTACACACATTAGCAAACAAAAATATTTAAACTAAACTCATTTCTAAAAAAACAACATAAAAGCGCCGATTCTATTGTATGACAATTCATTCAGTTGCAAGCGTAGCAACGCTCGCATCGGGTTCAGCTAGTGAAAAAATAAAAATATACTAGTCAAATGTTTTTAAATAAGGAACAAAACCACCAATTATTATGAAATTCTGAGAGATCGTACACTTTTTTTCTTGGAATTGCTTCATTAGCAAATGAGACTCCAAACTTTACAAGGCAGATAATAAAGTGTTTTCAAGCGTTTCTGGACTTCATATTCAAGTAATTCCAATTCTGGACTAACTCACTTCGCTTTCAACTGATTTAAGACCTATTCACCTACATTTAAGCGATTTCAAAATGTTGCTCGATTCAATTCGTTTTCAAGTAATTCCACACTTTTTAGGACTGACTTATCTTATTTCGACAAATATTTTTCATTAGGGCCTAACTGACAAACGCAAACGATGGCTTCTTCCGTAAATTTCTTGTGGCACAAAGGCTACCCGTGTAAAAATGACTGTGGTGGATTGATAAAGCGAGTTTTCAATAAGAGTGAATTCGCGGAAAAAGCCATTGTTTACGTTTGTCAGTTGGGCCCTAACGAAAAACTTTGCGAATTACACTACCAGTCAGAAGTATTAACTCACTTCGATACAGTCTTGCAACATGCTCTTGAATATTGTGTCACCCTTAAAAGTATCGACTCACATACAACAGTATAATTTATGATGTTATATCTTGAAACCTTGATTACCTGCAAAAATGTTGACTTAAACGAAGGTCAGAAGGTCAAGAGCATCCGGAAGGTGGAAAATATGGTTTGGAGTTCTGCCATTACGTGGCGCTAGAGGACATGTAAAGGAAGTGGACATGCAAACCTTTCAGAACTGATTCACTTCATTTTAAGGTGATTCCAATGTTTTCAGGACTAACTCACCACAATACGCTTTAGAATTCATCACGCGAGTGTAAAATCCATCATAGTCAAATTTAATGAACACTGTTCTTTGGATGACCAGCCAGGAAGAGGCTCAAAACCCGGTTCTTCAAGATCAAGAAACGAAACAACCTGAAGAGCTACAAGAAGCTTTAAATCGCCAAACAAAGTGCAGAACAGAAGTAACGCGCAGCAACAAGGGTCTGGAAATAGTATTTGCGAGTTTTGCAGCTACCGGATGCATCTATTTTGATGGACGACGAGACCTATGTCAAAAAGGACTCGAAAACCCTTCCAGGTCCACAATATTACACTGCCGTCGTAGGAAAGGATGTAAGCGATGCAAACAAGTCGACTAAAGTGGAGAAGTTTGGTCGAAATGTGCTGGTATGGCAACCAATTTGTTCCTGCGGTATGAAGTCTACCATTTTTTTTACTACCGGAGCAATCAATGCGGAAATCTATCGATCTGAGTGTCTGCAGAAGAGGTTTCTGCCTTTATATCAGAAGCATAGTTCTTCCCCTCCACAGTTTTTTCAGGACTTACGCCAAAACAACTCTCAATTGGCTAACGGACAAGGGTATAGATTTCGATGGGAAAGACGTCAATCCGCCAAATTGCCCTCAGCTTCGGCTCATCGAACGCTTTTGGGCGATTGGGAGGGTCTTCAAAAAGATTGGAAAAGTAGCTGAGAATATGCAGGAGTTCACAAAAAAGTGGGCTAAGGCGTCAAAAAATTGTGATGAAACACTTGTCCGGAACTTGATGAAAAGTATGCGATCAAAAATACGCAAATTCGTGAAAGAATAATATTAATTTCATCCGTTCTTCACAATATTCAAGTTCAATCCCGTACAATAAAGAATCATCTATTTGTTTGAATAAAACAATTTTTTTTTATATGATTTGAAAAAAATATGCGATTAACTTATTTTTAATACAGGCCTTAGACTTAAACATAAGTTCTTCCAAAACCACTTTTGTTTTCAACCAAAATGTCAAAGCAGCGTTTCGTTTCATATCACTAAGAACTATCTCTTTCTTCTTTTAACTATCCTTAAAATGACGCAAGCCTTTTGCAATCTTATATGATGCGTTGCGAAAAACTGATTTTGAATCTATAGGAAATGCAGCAACATAAATGTAACCTTAACAAAAGGCGCTTTATTCGACAATGATCGTTTGTTCGGAATTCACTGAACACAGCCTCAACATCTCATTATCGCATAATGGCACACCACACGAAAAGTACCTCTTACAACGCCAGAAATTTCAATTTACATTCACTTTCGAAGGCCCCTCGACTCCTCGATCCGATTATTATGAATGGAAATGTTTAACATTTTAAAAACAACAAATATTACTTGTGCCATTCCCGAAATGTTGTTCGTTAAAAATCGCTTTCCCTCCTGCTCATCCAGGGAATGTGGTGAAATGAAGCAAACCTCCCGAACCTGCCCCGAGCTTACAACCCGCTGATTGTGGGCGGTAATTAAAATGGAGACTCGATGTTTTTAATTCTACTTTTGTTGGTCACTGCAATTAATTGCACTTAAATGGTATAGTCGAAAACCCGATTCAAAAATGTGCCAAACCCTTCAAAACAATAATCATCCACTGCAATAATATAACCCCTTTCAAAATCTCTCCGCTGTCCGTCTCTATTGGGTCACTCGACGTGAAATCGATACGACCGATATTAAATCCACAAATTTTCTTACCTCTCATTTTACAGCTCGGCACACTGGTCCCGATCGCAACGCCAGCACCTCCAACGACCACCGTGATACCACCGCCCCACAGGCCCGACCTGCAGGCTTCCAATCTGATAAACAACATCCCGCAGCCACTGGAAGGACCATCCGTAAGTTTATTTCCGAAGATAAATCTTTTATTATTCTCACTTTCTTCACTCCAAGCCAAGCCAAACCCGACCGATCCACATCCTGCCATACTTACTCCTGTCTCTCACTATGCTTATGGCCTTTTGTGCCCTCGTCCTGGCGAGAATAAAATACAATTTATATCCCCTCAAAATTTCATCCTACCGCCACCGAACGACGGACGGATGAAAACGGATCGTCCTCAGACATGCACACACACACACACAGAGTAGTCAAATTTTCCAATCCCGGAAAGAACTGGCCGATCGACCCTCTCCGTCGCACTCAGATTGAGCCACTTTCTGCCTTCAATGAAACAAAGCTTCCTCCACTCTCGAGCATCCCTATCCGGCCCAACATCGAGCAACGGTGGCGATTCGGCGGAAAATTTATGGCACAAAACGCTGTCATTGAAATTTATGTTTCATTTTTTCGGAATAATAATCCAATATTTATAATTTAAAACGTCTCTTCATTACCATCCGTAGCTGGGGCTGCTGGAGGGCCATGCCCCTCCGCACGTGAAGCGAACAATGTTGTTACGGCAATGCCTCATCCCCGCCCGGTTGTAGCCTCTAGGTACCGTTGAGCGGAGGAAAGTTGACCATAAAACCTTCCGCCAGGAGTTATCGAGTTGCCGATTTGAAGCTGAACAATAGCTGATGTAAACTTTTGATTTGGTGAACTTTACTGCATCTGGAAATCTTGATTGGTTCTTGATTTTACGATCCATAAGAGTTTGCCAATGCAGATGCCCTAAGGTGACGTTGTAAAGCATGATTGAACGGTCACTGTTATATTATGATCAATTTGCATCCAGTTTACGGTGGCTACGAGGGATGAAAAAAAAAACGATCTAGACTGCATAGTTGATGGTGAATTGGTCGGTGGGTAGCAGGTACGCTGAATATTTTGCTCTTCGTTTCTCGGATAGAGAGATCTGCGTCAGACTAGACCCGAGCGCACATCCGGATCGTTCGGACGCGGTAAGCCCCGCGGGATAATATTTTCATCTATTCAGTATTTTATTCAGAAGCTTTCTGTAGTGACAGGCGAGGCAAACGAAACGGAGGTAGAGCATTGTCCGGTGACTCCGGTATTCTTTTGGTCGGTTTTGGAGTGTCTGAAAAAAAATTATATCTGAGGAAAAAGCACATTTAGTATGCTGCTCAATTTGGGAATTGTGCAAACAATCAGTATAAATATCTGTTCGGCGTAAATATGAACTGCCTGTGCTGGAGATCGATTGGAATGTGGCGATAAGCTTTGGATGCTCGCTGGAAAGCGTTCTCTGTGGAAATATTATATAGAAAAAGAAATATGCTAAGAGGAACCATGCTTAATGAGAGAAAAAATTACTTTGATTTTTGTGGCGCACAAATGCTATACAAAAAATACTATGAATGCAAATTACGGACGTCAGACATATACTTAACTTATACCGCACCTGATCAACATTTACAGTGTATTCGGTTGTAGATAAACTTGACTTGATAAACCAAAGTCACAAGTTCGAATCTCACCCCCGGACAAGTTACAAAAATACCCAAAAGATGTTTTTGAGTGACTACGACGTGAGATTAACTAGCCCGAGTCTGAAAATCTCGATAATCAAGAAACAATAAAAAAAAATTGAAAATTAACTATATCACACTAAAGTGGTAAAAATAATTCAAATTTTTGAAATTCCTAGTTGTTAAACAAAATAAATTTGTTTAAGTATTTAGTTCCAATAGGCGAAATAAAATTACTATTCACTTAAATTTGACAAATGGAATATTTTCAAATATTCCTGCTACTATAGCCAAAACAAACACCTAATAAAAAAAATCTTAAACAAACACCTTCTGAAAAATCGGCCGAACAAAAAATCGTTTTTTGAATATTGCAATTTATCGTCTAAATGTCAAGTTTCAGTGAAACACAGCATTAATATCGCGCTTGAGCGTGAGTATGAGTATGATTGACCGCCAGAGCTTGCTACTCCGTTATTGCCAGATCAGCTGTAATTACATAGAGAACCAACAGATGATGCTTGGGACTAGCATACATCCTCAATGTGTGAACACTAAACACAATTACAAGATAAAAACCAACTACCTACCGTCTGGTGGAGATGTGTGGATGATGTATTTAGCATCTTAAAGAAAAATCTCTTACCCCTTACTCTAGAAACTTTAAATAAAACACACAAAAACATCGAATTTACTTTCAAAGTTTAAAATAACAATAAATTACAATTTCTGGACTTGCTTGTAGTGAAAAAACAATCTAAACTCTCATTTGAAATGTACAGCTTCGTCAGATACAGATACACAACGCACAGTATCAAACACGTCCAATCACACATATCAACGCAAATTAGCATCATTTAACCACATGATACACAGAATACAGACATTACCACCCCAGAGAACAGACGTCCAGGCTCAAACGACCACGTGTGATCATAAACGGAACTGTCGATTCAAATTAGTATGGAATGTCTAATGGGGTGGCGCTAGTGTTTCGATTTTGACATAGGGACCATTGACAGAGTTTTTCTGTTGCGTCATCAATGTTGGTAAACAAAATGATGGTGGAAGGTTGAAATGGGACGAAAATGTGAATACTATTGGGGCACAAATCAGCAAGGAAATACTTTGGGAAACACATTCCAAAGGTTTCCAAAAACAATGATCACCAGATCACAGGTATAGTTCAAAAATTTACTCATGTATTAGCAAATAAATTCAACATTTATTTACAGTACCCAACCATCCGACTCCGCTACTTGTCGCGTGGAAAAATCGTCGTAGGCAACCAGCTTTGGAACGGGAACTAAAGGCTAACGTTGATTTGGATCAGGATTTCAGTGATTTTTAACTACTTACCAGCAAATCACTAGACCTTCCCCAGCTCATGAGCCTTTCCCGGGTTTTAAAAGAAACAGTCGTCAATGAAGGACAAGTTGACAACACTCCGCTCAGAGCGATGTTTAGCCTTTCTCGAAAGCAATAGAAATAGAACGCAATATCCAAGTCAATCATTGCATGCATCGGAGTACCATTTCTAAGTGTTGAAAAAGCAATCGGATATTTTTGTATGACCGATTAGACTCAGGCACGAGAAGGCACGGTTTAGACAATCGAGATATTGTATCTCCAGAGTAAGTCGAAGCTTATTCGTGATTTTTGCTGCGAAAGCCAAATAATTCCATCGGTGGCAAACCAGCGACGCTGCCAGGCGACTTCGGAAATTCAAACGATCGAAAATCAGGAGCCGAGCCTACAACCAAATGAAAAAAAAAATATACATTAAAAAATAACATAAAACAACAGAACTGAAAAACAAAATACTCACATCTGAAGGCAGTTCGGAAATCTCTTGTTCTTGCAACTCCTGATCCATTTTAGGTCAATTATGGATGGGGATTTTCAAAACTTAAACTGAATACCGGTAGAACTGGAAACTGTTTTCTACCGTTTTGTTAATAAACTGCTCGGGCCAACGGGTCTGGCAATGTGAATTTATCGCCTTTTATTCTCTTGCTACGCTATTGTGACGTCAAAATTGCTGTTGAATTCGCGCAGCGGAAGAATGAAAGAGACGATACATTAACATTGCCAGATTTGTTTTTTACATGGGTGCCGCATCACAGATCGAAAATTGATCTGCACCGTGAACGCTTATTACCCAAAGGAAGAGTAATATATTTTTACCACTTTTTCCACAGGCCATCTTTCTTTAAGTATACGTGGAAACCAAGGGCAAAAGAACTAAAATTGGTAGAAAGTGAGGTTTTTATACAACTGCACAACTCTTTTCAACTTGACGGAAGGTCAATTTCTCCTAGGTTTTCCCATGGAATAGAAACGACATGGAGAAAAATAACTCTTCCCATGGGTGGATTACTTTCACCGTGATGGCAGTAATTCGCATGGAATGTCGCCGCACTACGGCGCCACTATATTAGCAAGCACATGATTTTTTGTTATGTTTGTATGAGCCAATTCGTCAGTTCTCTGTGTTACCACTAAGTTTAAACGGCATAATTAATGAACTTGCATACATTTTCGGGACAGCACATTTAAATGGTAACTCACAACAAACAATACAAAATATAATCAATAAAAAAAAACAAAAAAACAATATACGCAATCACTCACCACATTACCAAAAACACAACCCCAACTTAAAAGAATAGCAATGACATATAACACCAACACTAAACAATTACAAAAACTTTGATTTTGAAATAGTATTCACTAAAATAATCAACTTCAAACTCTCTTAAGCTCTGCTAAAGACCGCCTTGATGATGATAATGATGATGATGTAATACTACCATCTATTGCAGCAAGGAAACTTTCCATAGCAGTGGAATAATCTGAAAAACGATTTGATCAGGATTCTATTATTGTTTGTGATCATCAAGCTCCTGTATGAAGGGCCAAAAACGTTTGGGCAGGCCCGTAAGCAGAGACACTTACGCGAAACCCGCGAATATAGGGAAGAGAATCTCCTTCCAAAAGCAAGTTCACACTCACAGCACTAGAATCGAGCCCTCGATTGACAGAATAAACCCAATAGATGGGGTCGAAGAGCCCGCCCTCGTTCCACGAAATGTTAACAATAGGGAGGAGGCAGTCCCATGCTCCCTATCCAAATCGTTTTACTTGGGTGCCCTGATGGTCCCTCCCTTTCCCCGTTATATGTTATTTAATATATAATATATTTTGTACACAACAAATTAAGATACCATTATAGACAAAAATGCTAATTTATTCAAATTTCAAACTTGAATGGATTGTTACTGAAAAATAAATAAAAGTTAAATATGTATCAATATCCTACTAGTCCTGGGAAAGCTGAAAACAGAATAGATCATTCGAAATATAAAAGATAAAATTTCAATAAAAGGTATTATTTTATAAAACATTGTAATATTTGTAATATTTTTTTTTATACTGTTCTAGCAACATTTCAAAGATAGAGTTTTCGAAGAGTCCGGTGGGATAATTTCTGAAAGAAATGGCTTATCTTACCATAATACCACAAACACAACATTAAAATATAATCCTACATTACGTATAAGCACATGCCAGCCTTTTATGAATATAATAGTTGAAGTTCAGATGTGCAATTTTAAATATATGGTATGCTGAAATGCTGAGATACAAATTCCGCCTTTGATGCCTGGCATGTTGCTCCAGGCTCTTACATAGTTTTAGAATGCAAAGATGATTCCAAAGCGTGCTGAAATTATTAATAAAATGAGAAAAGAAAATATACAATATGATTTAAACAAAGGTATAAGATCTTCGGTCGCACCCCCTCACTTCGCTATTGTCAGATTGACAACATTGCCCAGGCTACGCCAACCAGCGTCTCCATGTTTCAGCTGGCAGTCTTTTGTGATCATATGACTCGTGGAGGCGTGAGGTAGGAACTTGTGAGGACGAGAGGTCGGTCGCACCCTCCTTCGAAGTTGTCAACTCACCATTTGAAGCCCTCTGCTAAAGACCGCCTTGGCAATCTCCAAAATCCGGGATCTACAAAATAACTTGTGATCATTGTAGAAAAATTGACATAGGACAAACCAAACGTACTCTACCTAAACGACGAACTGTCATGTGACAGCTATAACACAAAAACAAGTTCATATAACAGACACATCTCTTAGGTATAACGAACGAAAACACGACACACATTTTAGCGTTTGCATTTAAAAAAAATGGATAAAAATTGCTGATTTTTCATGGGTTTACCCGCACTGACGAAACTACCCATGCAGCATCAATCATAGTAACCCATGAGTCAGCAGACTAAATTTGACAGCTCTATCAGTTGAACTCTAACCGTGATGGCAAAAACAGTGAAGCAACTCCGTTCAGAAGTGTGCGTGTTCAAAGAACGGCACCCCGCCGCGTCGAAAACGGAAATCGTGCGGCACTTTGTGGACGCCGGACATGGCCGTTCCGGCAGCTACAAAATCTTGGCACTATTAGACAACAATCAGAGTATCAAAAGAAAGTCCGATTCCGGACGGCCGACGACCCTGAGCGACAAGAAGCTCCAAAGGATGCTGAAGAGGAAAACCGAGGGAAAAGTGGCTACATCGCTGCGTGCGCTTGACCGGGAGGTCGGTTCAACCGTCCAAACAGTGAAAAAGTACCCGGCAAACTCGAACATACATGTCAGGAAGCGGAAGTCGCGTCCACTGGTTTCGGAGCTGCAGGCAATGGCGCAGTGGCAGCGGCTGAATAAGATGGTCAAATGGATTTTCCCGGCGACTCGCGGTGGTGATAGACGACGAGACCTATCTCACCCTGGATGGCAACGACTGGCAGGACACTCCGTATTTTACTTCCCCCACGAAGGAAGTGAGCTCCGAGGTGAAGTTCATTTCACACACCTAATTCCCCAAGAAGGTGCTGCTGTGGCTGACAATCAGCGAGAAGGGGATGTCAAATCTGCTCTTCTTTCGCTCCGAACTGACCGTAAACGGGGAAATTTATAGTACGAAATGCCTGCCGCAAGTTGCGTCGTTCATCAAGAAATACCATAAGGGCGAAGACGCGGTGTTCTGGCCGGATCTGGCGTCGGCCCACTGCTCGAAGCGATCGTTGGAGGAGATGGAGCGGCTGAATATCGATGTGGCACCCAAGTCGGCGAACCCGCCCAACGTCCCCCAGCTGCATCCCATCGAGAATTTCTGGGCCAACCTGAAGCGTAAGATCAACTTCAACAATTTTGTCGCGAAAACTGAGGAGGAATTCATAAATAAAACAAAGAAAGAGCTCAAAAACATGCCTACACGCATGTTTTCGTTTTCGTCACGTTTTCGTCTGCCAATGTTCCGGTTAACTGTTGATGTAGTTTTGCACTATGTATATACAAACGCTTTTAGGTTATGTCCTATTGTTTTCATTCGGTGTTTATCTTTTATCAGCGATGAAGAAGTTTCGTGCTGTGGTGATAAAAAAGTTTTTCGAAGGATAGCGCCCGGGCACTATTCTCAGAAATTTGAAAAACCTCGGCGTAAAGCAGGATTTTGTGTACCAAACCCTCCGAAGGTACCGTGACACCTGCTCGTTGGATGACCGGAAGAGATCCGGTCGTACTCGTACGGTGTGGACTGCACGAGTTGTTAAAGTGGTCAGGGAACGGATTAGACGAAAATCACAGCGCTCTGTACGTAAAATGGCCGCAGATCTGAATGTTTCGAGATCGTCTTTGCACAAAATACTGCAAAATGACCTCGGATTCCAAGCTTTCAAGAAACGTAAGGTTCACGGAGTTTCGGAACCTTCCAAGCAGAAACGTGCTCGAACGAGCAAGTCTGCTTTGGTCGCGGCACGGTGGAGAAGAATTTATCTTTTCCGACGAAAAGTTATCGTCTTGAAACAATCCCACAATGTCCAGAACGACAGATTGTGGGCTCTCTCTTCGAGAACTGTTCCAGAGAGTGATAGGAATATTCCACGGTTCCATAGTGCTGCGTCAGTGATGGTTTGGGGAGGAATTTGCAAGCGAGGCAAATTACCACTGGTTTTCATCGAAAAAGGCGTTAAAGTGAATGCCGTATATTATAAAACGGAAGTTTTGGAGAAAGTTATCAAGCCATATGTACAAGAAGTTTTTGGAGATGATCACTATGTGTTTCAGCAGGACGGAGCGCCATCGCATACTGCAAATATCGTTCAGGGCTGGTGCCGAGAAAATTTGACCGACATTTTTGGACAAGAATGAAAGGCCTCCCACTTCACCAGATCTGAATCCCTTGGATTATTTCGTATGGCCATACATGCTGGCGAGGGTAAATGACTACAGGGCGTCTAATATGAACCAATTCAAACCCGTAATCAAACGAATTTGGGACGAAATGCCGCCTGTGACGGTTTCGCAAAACGTCTAGAGCTGGTCAAGAAGGTTGAAGGCGGTGTTATTCAAAACATATGCTGTAGTTGATCAGTATTATATTGCAATATAATGTTTATTTTGTTTATTTTGTTTATTTATAAATTTACATCAACAAACATTCAGCAGCCCCAATGATGTTGGTAAAGCATGTAAAAAAAACAATGTTACAAAAATTATCACATCCATAAACGAGAAAATCAGAATTAGTCAAGTCTTAAAAAAAAAACATACTAGTATAGACACAAAAATACATTTTTTTCGTAGTCTTTATCAGCTACCGCGATGCTCGAAGGCAGTGGCAAATCTTCGACGGAGAACTGCACGCAAAATATGGAAGTCGAACATTGAAGCCACTCTGTTGAACACTCGTTGCAAACCGCTGATCGCACCCTCGAGTCCGTAGTTTGTACGGCGAAGCGGAGACCTCAGCATTATATTATTTCGCAGTGGCCGAGGACGAACATTCAAGTCGATATTCCCAAGAATCGCCCCGCAATCAATTCTACCTTGTAGGGCGTCCGCGATGATCAATGCGTTGTTGACGTCCCTTCTCACTCTCAAAGTTTGCAGGTTGATCAGACGGCAACGGTTTTCGTAGCTGGGCAATCGGAACCGATCCCTCCAAGGTAGTCTTGTATGATGTATGATATGTACTACCACCCATTGTAGCACGGAAACTAAGTCCGACAGCAATGGGCTCTCCTCTCTGTTAGACTTTTTCTAGATTTTTTATCCCCTGTTTTTTTTGGGTTGTGTGTGGGGGGAAAAGGGGGGTGGGGGGGGTCCCTTTTTTCGGGGTGGGGGGGGGGGGGGCCTTTTGGGGGGGTCTCCCCTCGTGCGTTCGGGGCGGGGTCCTCTCTTTTTTTTTGTGTGTGTGTGTGTGTGTGTGTATATACAATCCAACTCCCACTGTCCGGCAGTGCTTTTATGGAAGAAAAATGTCTGCAGCTATCATGCTTTTATCCTAATTCCAAACTGTAAACATTTTTAGCCCGGGTGTTGAAAGGTGATAGCTCTGTTGAGATCCAGTGACCCATTTCAGAATGCCTGGTCACTCACGTCCATTCCGAGGTCACTTTCACTTACAACAAGCCCCGCATAAACACAATACTTATATCAATTGGATATTTGTACTATATTTACACTTCCATTATCGCAACATGTTCTGTTACGATCATGGCACGTATTTAGTAGTATGTATTTTGTATTTGTTTATAATTGCTTAGATCTCACCAGTAATGTTTGATGTTTCCTTGCTGATCCTGCTCCTTTTGTTCCACTTTTCGTATTTTTTTTTTCGTATCTTCCGCTGTAATGAGAATATTTGTATTTAGTTCGATCCTGCATCAACTTCTTAGTAGTTTTTTTCACTTCTTTTTTTTTATCAAGTATGTCAAAACAGGATATTAGATATTGTCTTCAAAATTGGGTAGAAGTAAATTATTTGTTGCTTTGCAAACCAGCTCTCCTCGATATCCTAGATCTCGGTCAAGTTCTGCTGGACCCGCAGCTGCTGCAGTCGGCACTCGTCCACATCAAGCCGGCCGTCACCGACGTGTCGGATATCTGCGTCTAATACACTCTTCTTACACCGATTCATTTACAAACTAAGCCTGCACACCGAATCAAAATTCACTTTGGCAAGGTTTTGGTATTTTGTTCTAAAATCTAGTTCTAGATATTGGCACTTTATTTCTGCTCAGATTTTCCGTCGTCAATATTCTTCCTCAAACGTAGCAATTGCCAGCTCAGGTTCGATGCAAGCAGCAGCAGCTATCATGCCGTTCATTTTGAACGACCAGACAGCAGACCCCATAAAAAATTAAAGTATCATAGAAGACAAAAATGCTATTAATACAAACTTCCAACTTGAATGCTGTACCTGGCATTTTAAGAGACAATTAAATTACTTGACCATGTAAAAAGCGGCTACAGTAAGTCAATACGAGTACATAATATGCGTATGTACAAAACATATCTGACATCCACTGGATTGTTACTGAAAAAATATAATTAGATATGTATTAATATCCCACTAGTCCTGGAAATGCTGAAAACAGAAAATATCATTCCAAATATCAAAATTATAATTTCAATGAGAGATATTATTTTATAATACATGTTGTTAAAACATGTCTTTATATTGTTCTAGTTACATTTCTATGATAGCAATTGGAGCGATCGCAGAGCCCAGTGTGATGCTTTCTGAAATAAATGGCTTATCTAATCCTAATACCACTAAACACAATATTAAAATATAATCCTATACTGCCCATAAGCGCATGCCAGTAATATAGTAGTTAATGTTCAGAAGTGAAAATTCAATGTAAATGTTATGCTGAAATGCTGAAAAACCAATTCAGCTTTTTATCCATGTCATGTTGCTCCAGGCTCCTGAGATAAATGGTTTTGGAATGCACGACGATTCCAAAGCCTGCTGAAATCATTAATTGATATGAGAATGGAAAATTATATGATATGATTTACAGGTCGCACCCCCTCACTTCGCTATTGTCAAAATGACAACATTGCCCAGGCTACGCCAACCAGCGTCTCCATGTTTCAGCTGGCAGTCTTTTGTGATCATATGACTCGTGGAGGCGTGAGGTAGGAACTTGTGAGGACGAGAGGTTGGTTGCACCCCCCTTCGAAGTTGTCAACTCACCATTTGAAGCCCTTATATAATGGGTAATTTTGTGAGAAAAATAAATTGATTATATATTTTTGGTGTTGAGGTTTTTTTTTATTATTTTTTTATCCGCTTTTATTTTTGCTGACCTAATAGTTATTGCTACCGAGTTAGGAGTGGAAAGATTTAAGAGGAAGGGAGTTAAAGATAAATGGGCAAAAAACAATAAGTAATGTTTTAATCATCTTTGAAGTAAAATCAATTAAACAATATTACCAAATATAATGATATTGTGAGTTATGATCAAATAATGACAGAGGTTGAAATGTAAAATCAAACACTAGCCAAATGGCACACAGCGCTGCATGAATCAGATCAGCTCAGAATTGGTAAAAAGTCCATTTGCAAACCGGAAATGAAAAATACATTCAGCAATAAGTGCAAAAGCCTACCACAGATTCCGTTATTTGCAAAAGCCTACCACAGCTGTAATTTTCTGCGTTTTATACTGGACATATATGCAACGCTAGATGTCATAAATTGAAGGTATGTTTCGTGTTTAAGCCAGATACCGCCTAAATCAGGTTTTTTGTATGAAAATGTGATGGTCATTATATGATGGAAATAATACGATGTTGTAAAGATATACTACATAATGTACATATAATAATTAAATGCCGCAATTTGCCTCTTCCGCTGCGATGTTAGATAATTGAAACTCTAAAATAGCGAGAATTCCAACGTGATATAATGAAATAAAGTTGATCACCTGGCATCCTAGCAAAATAGCAAAGGAAATTTAGGCAAATAAATTTCATATGAGTATGATTACTGCCCAAAAACGGAAACTCAATAAATACAAAAAAAAAAAAATTAAAAATGAATGACAGGAAATTCTTCGATAACTCTTTTTATCCTACTGGTCCCATAAATGATTCTTTATGTCTGTAAAATAGAAAAGGTAGGCTCATAAACAATGTTAGTTTTTTAAGTAACTAATTTGGACGACAAAATTTTTTTTTTTTTTGTAGAATTTGTCGTATATAATCCTCTCTCTAAAAAAAATTTACAATCCATCCTATCTTTTCAAATACACAACGTGAGTTAGGTGGGCCAAAACTTACAACGATGCAAATGCGAAGCTGAAAATAGCATTGAATAATATTGTGAAGGGATGTTATAATATAAAATGATAATAACAATTATATTTGTAATGTCTGCATGTCTACTGATACTGCTGCAATTGTAGAAGGACTTGCATTATCATAGCCACGGGGGAAGAAAACAATTCAAAATTATTATACAACACTTGGGAATTCCATGGATGATCTGAAATTATATACCGTATAAAGAATACTTCCATTTTCCGTGGTAGGGTAAGATTTCAGCATGCTACTTTACCGGGTCACGCTGCCTACATCGCCTTGGTGCGGCTGCCACCTAATGTATAGTTGACGCGATACAGCGTTTCTTACTCAGCCGCTGCATGTCAGGACAGACGCTGTTTGAGCCGCACCTCCTTGGTGGACAGACGCTCGGCACGCACCTCCTCAATCTAGCTGAAGTCAGAAGGACAACAGTGCCCAGGCTGCACTACCAGCTAAGTACGCAACCCTTAGCTGGCGGTCTTTGTCATCTCTTGACCCGTGGAAGCATGAGGTAGGAACTTGTGAGGACCATAGCTATGTTGCCAGGAAGCACGCTCCATCCCAGGTGTCTACTCACCATTTTGCAGCCCTGATCCCTCCCAGGTAGTCTTCGGAGAGCAAAACGAAGAAAGCGACGTTGAACCGATTCAATTCGTTTCGCACCGTTGTTGTGATAAGGGCTCCAAACGGCAGAACAGTACTCCAGCGTGGACCTCACAAGAGAGCCGTAGAGCGATTTTAAACAATAAACGTCGGAAAATGTTTTGGTTATTCTAAAGACGAGTCCCAGCACTCTTTATGCTTTAGCAACGACGTATGAGACATCCCGAGCAACAATTAGGGTTTTATGAAGGTTCTGTAGAACGTGATTTGAACTTGCAGAATGCTATAAAACTAGGATAAAACCTACAATGTTACTTGGGATGCTGCTTAAGATTTAGTTGTGTATCCAAAATCACCCCCAGATCCTTCACATGACTCACTCGGCCTATTGACGATCCAAGCAGTTCATAATTGCAGGTTATCGGCTGCTTCTTCCGCGAAAACGTTATGACGTAACACTTGGCAGGAGCGATCACCATCCGATTAATCGTGCACCAATTGGCCACTGCATCAAGTTGTTGTTGAAGATGAATACAATCATTAACTGAACGAATCCTCAGATAGATTTTGAGATCGTCTGCATAAGATAAACACGGACTTTTGATGATAAGATGCACGTCGTTGAAGTAAAGTAGGAAAATTAGCGGGCCCAGATGGCTGCCTTGTGGAATGCCAGCAACCCTATAGCAACTTTAAGTAGCCTATCAGTAAGATATGATCGAAACCAATCTAGTAGATTACCGTTGGTTCCGAGCCTGTCAAGTTTGGCTATCACTATAGCGTGGTTCACCTTATCGAAAGCAGCCGATAGATCGGTGTAAATAGCATCCGTCTGAGTCCGTTCCGTCATAGTTTCGGTAACGTACGATGTCAAGCCTAACAGATTTGTCGTGGTCGAGCGGCCGGCAATAAATCCATGTTGATCAGTTCTTAGATACTGCTTGCTATGTGATCGATTGGATCCATCACTACCAACTCAAAAAGTTTGGAAACAGCGCTCAGTGATGTGATGCCCCGGTAATTGTTGACATCGCGCTTACTACCCTTCTTGCTTAACTGGAAACATATGAGTAGATTTCCAGCACCGAGGAAACGTACCACATGAAATAGAATGCTGGAAAATGCGACGAAGCGGCGGAATGAGGACATCAATGTGTTTCTTAATTATTGCGGATGGAACTCCGTCTGGTCCCGGATTAAACGACGTCCTAAGTCGCAACGCGGAGCTGGAAATCATTGCATCGGTTACGTTCACACCACTCATCGATTGATTATATACCGGAACATTCTGCGCAGCAAGCGAGATTTGGTCAGAGGAGAGTAGCTCATCTGTAAAAGCATTGGCAAACTTGATGGAGAACAAATGGCAGATATATTTTTAGAAAATTAAAAAAAAAATTTGTTATATAAACCACACTTCAAATTCCAGCCCACCTTCCCATCCTTTCAGTTGTTATTCCTATTAACCTCGAGACGGCCGCGAGTAATCGGTCCTATCCCCTTAACGTTAGGTTTAAGATAATTGATGTATATAAATATGAAAGCTTGGCTCTGTAAAGTTAAATCGATTGAGCCTGTACAAATAAATGAATTGAGAAAAAAAAAAAATGGCAGATATCGGGTTGCGACGAAGCTGTTATGCCATCGAGTACCATAGAGGATGGTAATCCGAACTCCTTGCGTTGCTTATTGACGTAGTTCCAGAAAGATTTTGGATGCGATTTAAGCTTGCGTTGTATATCTATTTGGTGACGAAGATAGCAGAACTTGCTTAAGCGCTTGTACTCGTGGTTAAGCCTGACGGAATATTGTTTTAGCGGAAGCGTACGGTAGTCTTTAGCGACCGAAGTTCGTTGGTCATCCAAGGCACACGAGAATCAGCACGGATGGTCTTTTTCGGGACATACATGTCAATGACATAAGCCAAGACATGTGAAAACGTTTGTGCAGCTTGGTTGACATCTCCGGGATCTAGAATGCGCTCCCATTCTAACTGAGACAAAAGAATGTCTATACTTTGGTGGTCGGCCCTTTGGAAGTCGTACGACACAACAGTTGAAGTGCGGACGAAATCCTGAGCAACGTTGTTCGCAACTGTAACAAGCAGAGGTGGATGATGTGGAACAAACTTTACTAATGGCGCGGGTGCCATGCAGATGGGCGAATTATCGATTTGAAATAAATAGAGTTTTATTTTGTATGAGAATATATTGGACACGGTGTAGTTTCCGATGAGTTTTGATTGTGTTTCCATAATCTTGAGCAAGGCTTGATCTCTTTGCCATTCGCTTGAGAGTACCACCAATAGCATCACATGGACCTTTCCCATGAGACGTCCCAATCCATACATGGACTCGAAATTGCACACGCTGGCAAAGTTCTTTTTGTTCTTGTAATGGGCCACTGCTCCATCTGACATGAAAATAATTTTTGAGCAATATATTGAATTTTGTTTAATGAAATCTAGCAATTTTGCTATAAAGAACTGCAGAGTCATGGGTAAATACTTCAGATATTATGATAAAGCTTTTATTTTCCAATTTATCGTCCTTCTTGTAATATACTTCAAAGTTTTGGTAATAAACAGAATCAACCACCTGATTTAATCGTATTATGACTAAAGTTTAAAAATTTCATAATTTATAAATAAGCCCTTCCCAAATGGCAGCCTTGATTTTTCAAACATTCAAAGACACTTAAGAAATCCAAATTGTGATTATAATTAAATTTAATTGGCTTCTGTGAGGTTTTAGGACCAAATTATAAGACAAGTTGGCGCGATACACGGTAAAAATAGGACATGAAAAATTTGTTGTTAGAAATACTTTTTAACAAAAGTGCCCATCTCACGATGTATGGCGAACTTTTAGACAGTTATATTGCCTTTATTTTAAAAAAATTTTGCCAAGTCTAATATAGCCATTTTTTGCAAATTGACTTTAAATTTTAAAATATTTTTTTTAGCGTGTAAGAATAGATTTTACAATTTTTACAAATTTTTTAATAAAAGTAACGACAATTTTGTAAAAGTCACTCATACATCACTTTTTGTAAGTCTTGTCCTTTTTGAGTAATGTTGATTTAAAAAAAACTATCAAATAACTTAAGCCCTTTTCAAATGGTTCAAAATCTAGATATATTTAAAAAAAATACAAAGTATGCAAAAATGCTTGAAAGGACTTAGTCTACACACCCACAAAGTATCATTGGATTCTGAGAGGGTGCTGACAAACATCTGGATGAGTTGGCGTGAAATTCGTCTATAAATACTAGACGGCAAACATACTTTTGCATATAAAAAGTAATAAACGATCCATAAAAAATTGAAAATCGTGCCACGAAAAACGCATTTTTTACCCATAAGACTCTGGTGAATATCCATAAAAAAATTAAAATGATCCATAAAACACAGCAATGTGATCCATACTTTATGTAAGTTTTAGCAATAAAATGCCAAAAATGTACCGTTATATATCTAGGCTATGATCCATAAAGTCTTACCGATTACCCATAAACATATTGCAAATTATCCATAAAAGGTTCAATAACATTCTTTAAACATGTAAAATTGATCCATAGAATGTAACCTTTGTGCAATAAAATATATTCGCATGCTCCATAAATTATTTGAAATTTTCCATAAATAAATTGCCAATGATCCATAGAATGATGCATAATGAACCATAAGCTTATAATAATGATACATAGTAAATCAGTTTTGTTCGCTAAACCATATGGTATGATCCATAAATTATGCCTGCATTTTTCCAGGTTGGGGCACTTTTTTTTAATTTTGATCCTTAAAGATTGTAAAATTGATCTCCAACTGCGTTACTATTCAAATTTAGTTACATGTCCGTTCTTTCAGGTATCCGGATATAGTATTACTGCTAAAGAAGGATTGGGGAGTTTTTGGGTGGGCGTGGTGGGGGGTGGAAAAAAAAAAGGCGGGGTTTTCCGGACCCGGAGTGTGTAAATATCGGGTAGTTTATTCCGGGGAAACGGGGTGTTTAATATTTTTCCGGGGTAAAATAAAAAAGGGGGTTTTTTTTTTTGTTTGGTGTGGGGGGGGAGGGGGGGGGGGAGGGCAAGGCGCCGCCCGGCTTTATTTAATAAAATTTTTTTTAAAAAAAATTTTATTTTAGTCATAAATTTTCTGGGGGTTTTTTGTGGGGGGGAGAGCTCTTTCCTTATTTTTTTGCGGGTGGGGGGCGGGGGGGGGGGGGAAAAAAAATTTATTTACATAGTTTGTTTGTTTTTTTTTTTTTTTTTTTTATTATATTTTTATACACTGAATTTTTTTTTTACGACGGTAATGGTACCGCGTAAAAAAAACCGCGTTATTTCTAAAAACGACGTAAAAAAAACCGCGTTATTTCAAAAAACGACGTAAAAACGACGTAAAAAAAAACCGCGTTATTTCAAAAAACGACGTAAAAAAAGTCAAGGAAATAAAAATTATATTTCATATTCATATTGAAAGTATATGGTCATAAAAATGTATTGGTGGTGGAAAAACATGGTTCCAGTTACATTGGCCACCGGGAATCTGCTACAAATGGATAGAGGTTGTTAATTCAATGTGTGAGCAAAACAGTCCAGAGTAGTTATAGAGAGTTTTCGTCTTCGGCAAAATTTCTCAGGGTGTCATTCGTCGTCTTTTGACATTATCATATTAGTTCCACATCATGCCGCAGAGATGGCGCTGCAGTCTATCTTTTCTAAATGAGGCGCTAGAGAAATGCCGTCTTCGGCAAAGTTTCTCAGTATGTTGTTTGTCGTCGTTTGACATTGTTATATTAGTTCCACATTATGTATACTGTAGAGATGGCGATGCAGATTATCTTTTCCAAATGCATTGCTAGAGAGTTACCGTCCGTGGCAAAATTTCTCAGTATGTCATTCGTCGTCTTTTGACATTGTCATATTAGTTCTAAATTATGCCGTAAATATGGCAGCGCCATCTCTGAAGTACGATCTGGATCTAACGTGATTATTTTGAATGCCTTTATTATATACAATTAACATCTTTTCTAAAGACAGCACCTTCCTATAGCACGATTTGGCTATTTAGATTGCGGCGCCATATTTGCGGCGTAATTTGGAGCTAATCTGATAATGTCAAGTGACTATATTTTACATTCTCAACCAACTTTACTGAGAACGGCAACTCTCTAAAGCTTCATTTGGAAAAGATATTTTTTTACGCGGAGGGCCCGCTTAGGAAACACCATTTTGAGAAATAGAATAGACTTTCCCAAGTAGTTTGTATTAGTAACAGTGTTCACGTTAGTCATTTTCTTTATCAAAGGATCATTGTTTTCACATTAATTTCCTTGTATTGCCTATTTTTTTTCTTATCAGGTTAATTTCATGCACATGAGGTTGAAATTTTGTTTAACCGTTGTGTGTCCGACAGGGTACCCGGGTACCTTTTTGGATTTCAATTCGCGATATTTCAATGATTTTTAATCGTAGGAAGTTGAAACTCTGCCAGATCCAAGAGAATGACGGTCAAAATTGATTGCAGGGGTAAACAGAATTTTCGGGCAAGAAGGAAGGGGGGAGGGGTTCCAACTTTTTTTACCCCTTAAAAGGCCGACAGGGTACCCGGGTACCTACAAAACTAAAATGCCTACATCTCCGGCAATTTTCAACCGATTTCAACAGATTTGGACTCCTTGGATTGAGAATTTCCTTTTCTATCAAGTTATTATCACGATGGACCATTTCGAACACTCTGAATTCTAGAAAATCCGGATTTTCACGGGCATGTCCTGATGTAATGATACTGATCGTGGATTTTGGTAGAAATCCAGCAATATGGGTATCAAACTTCTTAAAATTTCTTCAGCAGATTGACTTTTCTTGTTTTGGGTCCATCGGATGTATGAAAGTGGCCAGTCCGGAGTAGGTTCCCCAAGGGTCCGTGGCTGGTCATAGGCATTTTTCAATGGAACCATAACAATATGTGTATCGAACTGCTTGAAATTTTCTCAAGCGTTTGTTCCTTGTAATCCTGAGTTCATCAGACAAGTAGGCCTCGGAGTGACCGTTTGTCTCTGAACCGGTCATTCCAAAACAGGTTCCCGTGAGGCCTGGAGTGGTCAAAAACATTTTCTGAAGTAAACCCTGACAATATGGGTATCAAAATTCGTGAAATTTCTTCAGTAGGTTATTTGTCAACGTTTTGTGACCATTTGATGATTTGTCCCCGGACTGATTATTCCGGAACAGGTTCCCGTGGGGCTTTGAGTAGCCAGAAAAATTTCAGAAGGAAACTCTGGCAATATGGGTATCAAAATTCATTAAATTTCATCAGTAGGATGTTTGTCAACGTTTTAAGGCCATTTGATTATTTGTTCCTGGAATGTTTATTTCGGAACAGGTTCATGGGAGGCCGAAAGAAAGACCGATTCCTGCGGGATGGGGCTAATAGTTTGTTGGCAAGCCCACTGGGCAGTTGCCGCCGGCTACCAAGTGTGTCCCGGTGACGCCCTTTTAATTCACGGTTGACAGTTCGTAGAGAAACGTCAGTTTGAAAGATCGATAAACGGAAAGAAGGATCAATTCAATTGATTCATTGTGCAATTTCACTGATTCTGATCAATCACGGAGTAGCAACCATTGAAACGTGCAGTAAGTCTAAGCTAAGCTAATACCGTCTTTGGAGCTTGAACCAAGTGATTTAAAAGTGGGTTTCTCAAAAAAAGGCCATTTTCTATTCAAGGAAATGAATAAAGTTTCAAGTAATTGTTACTTTACCAAATGAATGAAGATTTCTCAAGTATATATATAGTACTATATATTGAATCATATTTCTATTCACTATCGTAGATGACACGTGATCGCTTGCGGTTCGTAGTTGAATCCCATTTTATAGGAGATACCTCACCATCGTCGTCATCCGGCGCTGACTTAGGGCTTTTCTCAATTGTATGTGCATCAGGAGACGCATCCGGTGGTTGCGAAAGTGCTTCACATTTTCCTGAAGTGCTTTCGACCTCCCCTTGGTTTGATGCGGATGGATGTGTACTGCAGCGCCATCTATGCAGCGTAATTTGGAACTAATATGATAATATTAAAATACTACAAATAACATACTGAGAAACGATGCCGAAGACAACAACTCTCTAGCGTTTAATTTAGAAAAGATAGACTGCAGTGCCATCTATGTGGCATGATGTGGAACTAATATAACCATGTCAAACGACGACAAACAACATACTGAGAAATTTTGCCGAAGACGGCATTCCTCTAGCGCCTCATTTAGAAAAGATAGACTGCAGCGCCATCTCTGCGGCATGATGTGGAACTAATATGATAACGTCAAAAGACGACGAATGACGTACTGAGAAACTTTGCCGAAGACGGCAAATCTCTAGCGCTTAATTTAGAAAAGATAGACTGCAGCGCCATCTCTGCGGCATGATTTGGAACTAATATGATAATGTCAAAAGACGACGAATGACACCCTTAGAAATTTTGCCGAAGACGAAAACTCTCTATAACTACTCTGGACTGTTTTGCTCACACATTGAATTAACAACCTCTATCCATTTGTAGCAGATTCCCGGTGGCCAATGTAACTGGAACCATGTTTTTCCACCACCAATACATTTTTATAACCATATACTTTCAATATAAAAATGAAATATAATTTTAATTTCCTTGACATTTTTTACGTCGTTTTTTGAAATAACAGGGTTTTTTTACGTCGTTTTTTGAAATAATGCGGTTTTTTTTACGTCGTTTTTTGAAATAAGGGGGTTTTTTTTCGGGGACCGGGAAAAAAAAAAAAGAGAAAAAAAAAAAAATAAAAAAAAAAAAAAAAAAAAAAAAAAAAAAAAATATTGTACAAACTAGGTCCCTGGCAATTTATTTATGGAACATTTACAATAATTAATAGATGATACACACATATGTTACATTCTGTGAATCAATTTTGCAAGTTTAAAGAAAAATATTGAACCTTTTTAGTATCATTTGCAATGTGTTAATGGGAAATCCGAAAAAAAAAATATATTCTTCCCTTGATATAAAACGGTTAATTTTTAATATTTTATTGCTAAATTTTGCTAAAAGTATGGATCAAATTGGTGCATTTTACGGTCATCTCTTTTTTATTTTTTGTGGGTTTTCACCAGAGTCTTATGGGTCAAGAATGCGATTTTTATAGAACGATTTTCAATTTTTCATGGATCATTTCTTCAGTTTTAAAGGTGCAAACATAGGGCTGCCGTAGTTCTTTACGTGTACGAGTGCTCTTTACCAAATTTATTGGGAAACAAATGTCACAGTTGCGGTCGTAAAAGAACGTGAGATCGCAAAAGTAAGTCAGCGTTCTGAAAATTAAAAATCTTCTCCAAAGTGATGCTTCTTTTACAGCAATATTTAAACCTCATATATAAAAAAACGGACATTTTAATAAATTTGAGTAGTAGCACAGTCAGGGATCGATTTTCCCGTTGGTAAATTTAAAAAAAATTTAAACCCAAAATTGAAATAATTCCGGCATTATTAATGGATCATTTATATTATTATAAATGCACAAAATTGATTTGCTATGGACCATATTTAGATGTTTATGGTTCATTTTCAAACCTATTATGGATCATTGGCGATTTATTTATGGACTATTTTCAATAATTTATTGATCATGTACATATATTTTAGTTCACAAACGTTAAATTCTAAGGATCAATTTTACAAGTTTAAGGAAAGTTATTGAACCTTTTATGGATAATTTGCAATATGTTTATGGGTAATCGGTAAGACTTTATGGATCATAGCCTAGATATATAACGGTACATTTTTGACATTTTATTGCTAAAACTTACATAAAGTATGGATCACATTGCTGTATTCTATGGATCATTTTAATTTTGTTATGGATTTTCATCAGAGCTTTATGGGTCAGAAATGCGTTTTTTGTGGAACGAATTTTGTTTTTTTGTGGGTTTTTTTTTTTGTTTTAAGGGGGAAACTTAGGGGTGTTATAGTAAACCTACTGGGGTGTTTTTCTCCCGGCGGAAGGGCGACACTGAAGAAGTCTGTAAGTCGCAGAGGAAATAGGCCTAGCTGTCAAAAGATTTTATGTAGTGGAATTTGCTCGCTTTTACTAGTGATAGTTTAAAAAAGTGTCAATTTTCTTGTTTTAGAAAAATTGATCACTTTTTTGTGAAGTGTAAGTTTAAATTTTCCTAGTTTTCCAATTACAATCGTTCTACTAATACGCTCGTAAAAGTGTTTTTTTTTAAAGTTTTTTTTTAAAATGTATTATATTTGGGATTTTTTTTTTTTTTTTTTTTTTGAAAAAAGTGTTTTTTTTTTAAAGTTAAGTGAATCAACATCCGTTTGAGTAAAAAAAAAAAATAATATTTTTTTTTTTTTTTTATTTTTTTTGCTTATTTTTTTGTTCTCATCTCTTTTCAATATCTCTTCCTTTTAATTCAACTATGTATTGGAATAGAAAGCAGGAATAGAGTTAAAAGGAAGAAATAGTGAAAAGTGATAATTCCTATTTCCAATTGACCCATCATTATAAAAAATCATACCCCTTTTATTAACCCAATAAATGTAACAGAAGTACCCCCATAATGCTGATAGTGATTATCCACAATGATACATTCTGCAGTAATACCAATAACAACAGATCAACTCACAGCAACTTCTCTTTTTTCTTTCCTCCCAACGACCAACGGCCAACTAACGCTCCGCTCCTTCACGTCGCATACTAACACACCCAACCCTGAAATGTGCCTGCATGCTCACAGTTCACAGCAACTCCGGAATATGAGTCGGTAAATATATCCTCGAAGCGTCCATCCTTAACCTTAAAAAAATAAATAAAAATAAAACAAGAAAGCTTTTCTTCTTTTGTTCACCTTCGCACCGTTTACCTCCACCTCCTTCCAGTAAGCCCCCAAGAATCCTATACTTCCTTTTTATTTACACAGAAACCCTTTTTCTGAGCACCTCAGTTATTTTTGGAATTGGTTTGAATTTCTCTTTTCGCATCACATCACATTTCTTAAGAAACAATCATCTCGCATCAACTCCCAGAAACAGTGGAAACCCATCCACATCATTATTGCCATCATCTCTGTGGGAAGCTTAAAGCATAAAATTTCAATTTTCTTCAGTCAAAAATTTACATAATTTTCCTCTCACGCCCACCCACACCCCTAGGCAGTCAGCTTGCCGAAACTTTAATTGATCTCGACAGTAACGAAAAATTATCCCCCTCGTACTTGGCCCGGAGCGTGTGAAAATTATGATCTAAAACTTTTCACCACGCTCGCTCGTCGCCCATGGAAACTTCCGACCACTTCGACCCGGATTCCTCCGGAAAAAAAAAACTTCCCATGAACATACAATCGAAAAATCAACTTCCTGCCGGGGGTTCAACCAAAATCCAAATCTCCCGCCGAAAATCTGACAACTGGTCAAAAGTTTTCCTTCATGCATTCCGGGTCTGAAACAAGCATCGCGCTGCCGGCCAGCGAATCCTAATTTATGATAATAAACGATAATTTTATAGCTGACATAATTTCCGGGGACCTGCCATGTCGCCCCCACCCAGCGTACAACTCAAGCGACCAGGAACTGGAGAAAAGCTTTAACTTTTTCCCTCACAAAAAAAAAAGAAAAGAATAACCACAAATCGCTTTTGCATCCGAATAATGGCTTTTTCGGAGCCAGATGAGCAGAAATTGTTTTTCCGGCCTGAGCAATTTGTCCCCCAGGAGCGCGGCAAAAGTTCCGAGCAGATTTTTGCATGGTGACCGGCTGACTAACTGTCATCGCTTGTTCCCCCAAAAGCGTCGTTTTCGGTTGTTTTCCGGTCGGGGCCTGCACGGCAAGGACGATGAAGATGAGACTAAAAAGTGCAGTTTGAACTCTTTTTGACACTTTTCTTGCTGCGTGAAGGCTTATTTAATGGTCGGTTGAATTTCCCAGGACGGGTTTTTTTTTCGCATCGGGATGACAGTGGATGAAAGAGGTCGAGTGCGGTTTAATGAAAGTCAAACTGGAAAGTGGGAAGTTGGTGAAGTGCTTTTCGAATTGCTTGATTTTTTGAGGAATTGGGAATGAAATGGGAAATTATTGGACAGTTGAAAGCGGTTGGTTTGACTTTCATTAATCAACGAAATAATTAACGGATTCTCATTTTCACAGATTTTCGTATTTTCAGGCATTCGGAATTTTGGGTTTTCGGGTGTTGGTTTGACGTTCATTAAACGTCGGAATAATTTTCAGATTTTCATTTTCTCAGATTAACAGATTTTCGGGTTTTCAGAATTTTGGATTTTCGGGTTTTCGGATTTTGTTTTGACTTTCATTTATCGTGGGAATAATTTTCAAATTTTCGGATTTACAGGTTTTTGGATTTTCTGATCTTCTCATTTTTTAATTTGTGATTTTCAAATATACTGATTGTAGTTTACTAATTCTTTGAGAACCTGATTTCCAGATTTTCTAATATTCTTCAGTTTTTCAGAATTTTCAGATTTAAGATATATTGATCTTTTTGGATATTTGAATTTTCTGGTTGTTTTATTTTCATATTATTCGATTGTAAAAATTTCTTACTTTCGTATTTTCAGATGTTCAGATTTTTTTTTCTTATTTTTGAAGTTTTATGTTATTGGATTCTCGAATTTTTGAAATTTTTTAATTTTGGATTGTCTGGTCTTTTCCATTTTTTGATTTACTGATTTTCTGATTTTCAGATTTGTTGATTTTTACATGAGCTGATTTTAAGAATTTCTGATTTTTAGCTTTTCTTATTTCAAACTTTTCTAATTTTCATATTGGATATTTTTGTGGATGCCTGGGTTTTTTACTGTTTTTATTTTATGTATCAACTCTCTATTTCTCCGATTGTTTATTTCAAATTTATGTTTTTCTCTTGCTCGGATTTTACAAAAGTTTTGAGTGTTAACAATTCTAGCTTGTTTTTTTTTTTGACTTTTTTTATTAATTTTTGAAATTTCTTATTTTTTGATTTTAAGATTTATTATCATTTTTTAATTTTCAGATTAACTGATTTTCCGATTTTGGAATTTGTTGATTCTTAGAGTTTAAGATTTTAAGCTTTTCTGGTTTTCATCTTTTCAAAATTTTCTAAATTTTCAAATTCAAGATGGTTAGATTTTTTGAAAACCTGGATTTCCTATGTTTCTAATTTTATTATTAAAATTTCTGTTTTTCTCATGTTTGGATTTTTAGATTTCCTAATTTTCGAGTTTTTTGGATTTTCGAGGATCTATTTTTTGATTTTCTGGTTTTCTGATTTTTTATTTTTTATTTTTTTATTCAGGTTCGGAATATCCTAATTTTCCAATTTTCTGAGCACCTTAATTTTTTGATTTTGTGAATTTCTGATTTTGGAATTTTCTGATTCTATGATTCTCCTATTATCTATATTTCTGATGTAAGGAGTTTTGAACTTTCAAATTTTCAAAGGTATGCTGATATCAGGATTTTCGAATTTTTAGATTTCCCGATTGAGAATTTATGAATTCTCTGATTTTAGGATTATAGGATTTTTGAATTTTCAGATTTTTGAAATTCCGGATTCATTGATTTTTTTAAATTAATATTTTCGAAATGTGTACGGATTTTCTAATTTTGTGATTCTCCAATTTTTTTTTTTTTGATTTTCAGAGTTTCGGATTGGATTTTTGGATTAATGGACACTTGGATGGGATTTTAAGATTTTCAATTTTCTTATCTTCTAAGTTTTTGTTTGAAGATTTTCTGATTTTCTGATTTTCTGATTAACTGATGAACGGATTTTCTGATTTTCGGATTTTCTGATTTTCTGATTTTCTGATTTTCTGATTTTCTGATTTTCTGATTTTCTGATTTTCAGATTTTCTGATTTTCTGATTTTCTGATTTTCTGATTTTCTGATTTTCTGATTTTCTGATTTTCTGATTTTCTGATTTTCTGATTTTCTGATTTTCTGATTTTCTGATTTTCTGATTTTCTGATTTTCTGATTTTCTGATTTTCTGATTTTCTGATTTTCTGATTTTCTGATTTTCTGATTTTCTGATTTTCTGATTTTCTGATTTTCTGATTTTCTGATTTTCTGATTTTCTGATTTTCTGATTTTCTGATTTTCTGATTTTCTGATTTTCTGATTTTCTGATTTTCGGATTTTCGGATTTTCGGATTTTCGGATTTTCGGATTTTCTGATTTTCTGATTTTCTGATTTTCTGATTTTCGGATTTTCTGATTTTCTGATTTTCGGATTTTCTGATTTTCTGATTTTCTGATTTTCTGATTTTCTGATTTTCTGATTTTCTGATTTTCTGATTTTCTGATTTTCTGATTTTCTGATTTTCTGATTTTTCAGATTTTCTGATTTTCTGATTTTCTGATTTTCTGATTTTCTGATTTTCTGATTTTCTGATTTTCTGATTTTCTGATTTTCTGATTTTCTGATTTTCTGATTTTCTGATTTTCTGATTTTCTGATTTTCTGATTTTCTGATTTTCTGATTTTCTGATTTTCTGATTTTCTGATTTTCTGATTTTCTGATTTTCTGATTTTCTGATTTTCTGATTTTCTGATTTTCTGATTTTCTGATTTTCTGATTTTCTGATTTTCTGATTTTCTGATTTTCTGATTTTCTGATTTTCTGATTTTCTGATTTTCTGATTTTCTGATTTTCTGATTTTCTGATTTTCTGATTTTCTGATTTTCTGATTTTCTGATTTTCTGATTTTCTGATTTTCTGATTTTCTGATTTTCTGATTTTCTGATTTTCTGATTTTCTGATTTTCTGATTTTCTGATTTTCTGATTTTCTGATTTTCTGATTTTCTGATTTTCTGATTTTCTGATTTTCTGATTTTCTGATTTTCTGATTTTCTGATTTTCTGATTTTCTGATTTTCTGATTTTCTGATTTTCTGATTTTCTGATTTTCTGATTTTCTGATTTTCTGATTTTCTGATTTTCTGATTTTCTGATTTTCTGATTTTCTGATTTTCTGATTTTCTGATTTTCTGATTTTCTGATTTTCTGATTTTCTGATTTTCTGATTTTCTGATTTTCTGATTTTCTGATTTTCTGATTTTCTGATTTTCTGATTTTCTGATTTTCTGATTTTCTGATTTTCTGATTTTCTGATTTTCTGATTTTCTGATTTTCTGATTTTCTGATTTTCTGATTTTCTGATTTTCTGATTTTCTGATTTTCTGATTTTCTGATTTTCTGATTTTCTGATTTTCTGATTTTCTGATTTTCTGATTTTCTGATTTTCTGATTTTCTGATTTTCTGATTTTCTGATTTTCTGATTTTCTGATTTTCTGATTTTCTGATTTTCTGATTTTCTGATTTTCTGATTTTCTGATTTTCTGATTTTCTGATTTTCTGCTTTGAGTTAAAACATCCATCCTCTGATTTTCAAAATTTCAGATTTACTGATTTTTATTTTCTTATCAGGTTTGGATATTTAGATTTTCATATATTGAGGAGTCTCAGATTTTTTAATTTTCGTTTTTATGGTTTGCAGATTTTTGGTCTTTTGGATTTTCAGATTAATTTTTTTGATTTTTGATTTGCAGATTTTATTCTTATATTCTTATTTTTAAACTTTCTGATTTTCAGTTTTTCAATATTTGGTAGTTTTTTACCCATACATTTTTGGGTTTTTAACTTTTGAAGCATTTTATTTTCTGATATTCTGATCTTCTGATTTTTTTGATATTCTGCACTTTGATTTTCGGATTTTCAGCATTGTGAATTTTTAAAATTTTAAATCCTCGGTTTTGTGATATTTTGTCTTTTTATCACCTGATTTCTCATTTTTGATTTTGGGATTTGTGATTTTCTGATTTTGGAATTTTCTGATTTTCTGATTTTGGAATTTTCTGATTATCTGATTTTCCAATTTTATATATTTCTGATTTAGGGAATATTGATATGACAAATTTTCTGATGATCGGATATTCTGAATTCATATTTTCCGAAATTCCAGATTTCTAATTTTCAAAGATTTTCAGATTATTGGATGTTTTGATATTCGAAAGTTCTCGGATTTTTAGATTTATGGATTTTTGGATGTACAGATTATTGAATTTTCTGATTTAATGATTATTTATTTTCTGATTCCGGTTCGGTTTTTAGATTTTCATTAATTTATTTATTAATTTTTAGATTCATGAATTGCAGAATTTTCTATTTTTGGATGTTTGAATTTTCATTATAAGATTTTTATATTTTCGAAATGTTTCGTACTCAGATTTCCGGATTGACGGATTCCCCGATTTCCTAATTTTCAAATTTTTTGATTTCCAAATTTTGAGATTTTTAGATTATGGGATTCTCGGAATTTTGGATATTTAGATTTTCGGATGTTCGGATTATCAGATGTTTGGATTATCGAATGATCGGATTATCGGATGATTTGATATTCAATAGTTCTCGGATTTCTAGATTTATGGATTTTTAGATGAACAAATTTTTGAATTTTATGACTATTTATTTTCTGATTTTTAGATTTTCATATGTATATTTCATTTCATTTTCAGATTTTCGGATTGGATTTATCAATTTTAAGATATATGAATTGCAAAGATTTTGGTTTTTGGGTTTTTGGATTTCTGGATTTTCAGATTTTCTTATCTTCTAATTTTATGAATTGTGATTGACTGACATTGTGATTTTCTTATGTTCTGACTTTCTGATATTCAGATATTTAATATTTGTTGTTTTTTAATCAAACATTTTTGGGTTTTTAGCTTTCAGCGCATTTGATTTTCTGATAATCTGATCTTCTGATTTTCTCATGTTCTGATATTCTGCTTTTTGATTTACAAATTTTTGAATTTAAAGAATTTTAGATTCTTGGTTTATCGGATTTTATGATTTTCTGTTTTTTATCATCCGATGTTGTGATTTTGTGATTTTCTCTTTTTCTAATTTACTGACTTAATTTTAATTTTTTGATCTCGTTATTCTCTGATTTTGAAATTATTCTCAGATTTTATGATTTTCCGATTATCTATAATTCGGAATGAGGGAGTTTTGATGTGTCACATTTTCTGATCGTCGGGTGTTCTGTTTTCAGGATTTTAGAATTTTCAGACATCCAAATTTTCGAAGTTTCTACATTTTTGGATTTTGATTTTGGGATTTTTATATTTTCAACATGTCTGGTTTCCAGATTTTCTGATGGTCTGTTTTTGGGAGTTTTAATAATCCAACTGTCTAAAATTCAGATTTTTCAGATATATTCAGATATTCAGATTTGCTAATGTCATGATTTTGTTATTTTGTAATTGTTTTTCTGATTTTTGAATTTTTAAATTTTTGGTAGCGGGTTTTTTGGAATTTCGGATTTTCAGATTTTAGATTTTTTGGATTTTCAAATTTTTGGATTTTCGGTTTTCAAATTTTCGGATTGAAGAAATTTATGTTTTTCAGTTTTTCGAAATTTCAGATTTTCTGATACTGTATTTTTCGAATTATCTGATTTCTTGTTATCTAATGTCTGATTTTGATTTTGTGAATTGTTATTTTATGAGTTTTGGAATTTCTGGTGATTTGAAATGGTTCATAAACTGCTGATGAGTTAATCAATCATTCGGAACAATAATTTTCTAATTTTCTTATTTTCGAATTTTCAAAGTTTACAAATTTTCAGAATTTTGGATTTTTAGATTTCATTTTTTTTTTTTTGATATTCAGATTTTATAATTTTTTGATCTTTTGATTTTCTAATACTTTTATTTTCTGATTAGGTGCTAGTCTGATTTTTCGATTTATGCTTTTTCTAATTTGCTTATTTTCTGATTTTCTGATGTTCTAATTTTCTTATCTAAGATCCCATAGTAACAACTAACAGCACTCCATTATCTGCATCGCTTCACACAATCTTAAAAAGAAATCCCTACCCACCTCTCCATCCAAATTAACAGCGATCAATAACGACTATGATTTCAGCATCATTTCACAACTGCAGTGAGACCATTTTCTTAAGTATTCAAAGAGGCCAGTGATATCCTCCATAATCACCGCCATCATCAGCGAAAAAGCACTCAAGAAACAGAAGAAAGACTAAAAAATCATTTCTCCCTGGCATTATCCACAACTCCGCCCCCCGATCCCCACACCATCATTCCAAATGTCTTCTTTTAAAATGCTGCCACCATCATTAGAATCACGATTAAAATAATTGAATTTCAGCAATTACAATTCCAGATAACGACCCACCCACTCACCTTCGCTTGGCACCCTCCCTTGTACTAAAACTTGCTTCACCTTTTTCCTTTCATTCTGTTCTTTTTATAGCACTGATTTCGATCGACTTTTTCTAGGAAAATTTAAAAAAGCATTTCAAATGCGAAGACTTAACCATTTCCCTTATCTCTGGCTTTCTTGTCTTTTCTCTCTCGTTTCTGCTTCCTATTTCGTCTTACTTTTGGTTTCAACACGAAAAACTCTTGGTTGGGACGTATGGAACCGAAAAACAAAACTTGCAGTGGTTGCCCAGAATGGTAAAAAACGGCGGAATTTTTAATTTTCTCATCTTTGTGCTTGTACCTTACCCTCCATGTCCTTAAGCAGGATGAAAGAAAACCCCAGCACACTCTCATTCTGTAGCGTAAAAAAATCAACACACACAATTTATTGTTTCCCGTTCCGAAGAGTGATTTAGTTCCTTTTGTCCTCTACTTTTGTAATAGGAAAAAAAACCTTCCATTGTGAATCGATTTGTTATCGTTTTTGCGTGCCGTTCATAAACTGTTCTTATTTACGATTATTTGATTGTTGCCCTTCTCCCTTTCCTTTTAGCCTTAGTTTGTACATCGAAGGAAAAGTGTAAAAATCTGATCTCTAATTCTCCTCATTTCTTATTCAATACAGTTGCGGATGGGAGCACTTAACGAACCATTCTCCGGCGACATGCAGGGCATCCGTGGAGCCGATTACAACTGCTACCGGCAAGCGCGGCGGGCCGGTCTCTTGGGAACATTCAGGGCGTTCCTGTCGTCGAGGTGAGTCTAACTAAATATTGGAATTAATTTTCACTGGGAAAAATCAGGATGGCTGGTGTTTCAGAGGGCTGGAGGAAAAACGCTTGTTCTTTATGTTGAGTCCAGGGCATCATTCAATATGGGATTGGCAAATATGAACGATGCATTTTAGTTCGTGACAAAACATTGACACGAGAGCGGAGCATTGTTCACTAAAAATGAACGCTAAGTATTCGTGCATAATGAAGGATGACAATAGTGAACTTACTTTTGTTAATCATTAATCCAAGGTGTGTATTTTATAGGTGTTCTAATGTGTCCAACGAGTGATTCAGCCATGTAAGACTTTTGTATGGGGCAGGCAATGAGTTTGTTTACATTTTGGTACTGAAAATGATCTTTTCTCTCCTCGACCTCCTTGCCCATATACTGGCAAAGCTACACACTTAGAAATTATTAATTTTACACGAGACGTAATTCAAACTTAATTTACGTCAAGGAAAGTAAACAGAGATTTCATGTAATATGAATTGTCTTGAAACAGAAACAGGCGCAACTCGTCAAAATGTATGTCTGATTGAACTGATTTTCTCGTCTCTTTCGACTGATTCTTATGTCCTAAATACCGCTTGCATGTGTCGTTCCTATGCCTTTTACATGCCTTTGGGTTATGTGTAGACCACCTATACTTACGCACCTTGCACTTAACAATGTTTATGCTTAAGAGACAACTAACCATCATCGCAATCATCACAAATATCAAGCGGTTTTTCGTTCAAAATCGAAGCAATGATCATGAAAATATATCATTGGACTCGTATTCTATCCACCAAATGGAATACAGTGATAAGTTTTCATTATCAGAACTTTAATATGGACCAGAATAACTGGTTTAGAGTTTTTGAAAAATGCTGACTTGCCTCTCGTCTTGTTGATGCCCTACGAGTTCATCATAAGATTTGCGATACTAAATTATCTGATAGCTGATTATCGAATTTTCAGATTTCTGATTATTTTGGATTTTAAGATTTTCAGATTTTTAGATGTTTTGAATTTTGGAATTTTTAGGTACCTGAATTTGTAATTTTTAGATTTTTTTATATTTTATACCTTGACTTTCTGATATTCTGCTTTTAAGATTTTCTATTTTGGATTTTGGACCTTCAAATTTTCGGATATTCGGATATTTGGATTTTCGGATTATAAGATATTCAGATTCTTAGAGTTCACAGATTTTCAAATTTTTGGGTATTTTGATTTCCTGATGTGCAGATATTGGAATATTAAGGGTACGGATTGTTGGATTTTCCGATGTTCATTTTTTCGATTCTTAGACTTTCAGATTTTCGAATTTAAAGATTTGTGAAGTAAACGATAAAGGTATTTCTGTTTTTCGAATTTTCGAATTTTCAGCACTCGGATTTTTAGATTTTTTGAATTTCAAATTTTTTGGGTACCTGATTTTGTGATTTTCAGATTTTCTTTATTTTGTTTACATTGATTTCCTGATTTTCTGATATTCGACTTTTAAAATTGTCAGATTATTGAATTTTTAAATTTAGATTTTAGGATTTTAGGAATTTCGGATTTTAGGATTTTAGGATTTTAGGATCTTAAGATTTTAGGATTTTAGGATTTTAAGAACTTAGGATATTAGGGTTTTGGGATTTAAGTATTTTAAGATTTTAGGATTTCAGGATTTAAGGATTTAAGGATTTTAGGATGTTAGGATTTTAGGATTTTAGGATTTTAGGATTAAAGGATCTTAGGATTTTAGGATTTTAGGATTTTAGGATGTTAGGATCAGGATTTCAGGATTTCAGGATTTCAGGATTTTAGGATTTCAGGATCTCAGGATTTCATGATTTCAGGATTTCAGGATTTCAGGATTTCAGGATTCTAGGATTTTAGGATTTTAGGATTTTAGGATTTTAGGATTTTAGGATTTTAGGATTTTAGGATTTTAGGATTTTAGGATTTTAGGGATTTTAGGATTTTAGGATTTTAGGATTTTAGGATTTTAAGGATTTTAAGATTTCTTTAAGGATTTTAGGATTTTAGGATTTTAGGATTTAAGGATTTTAGGATTTTATGATTTTAGGATTTTAGGATTTTAGGATTTTAAGAACTTAGGATATTGGGATCCTTATTTAAAGATATTAGGATGTTCGGATTTTAGGATTTCAGGATTTTAGGATTTAAGGATGTTAAGATTTTTGGATTTTAGGATTTAAGGATTTGAGGATTTTAGGATTTAAGGATCTTAGGATTTTAAGATGTTAGGGGATTTTAGGATTTCAGGATTTTAGGATTTAAGGATTTTAGGATTTTAGGATTTTAGGATTTTAGGATTTCAGGATTTTAGGATTTTAGGATTTTAGGATTTTAGGATTTTAGGAGTTTAGGATTTTAGGATTTTAGGATTTTAGGATTTTAGGATTTTAGGATTTTAGGATTTTAGGATTTTAGGATTTTAGGATTTTAGGATTTTAGGATTTTAGGATTTTAGGATTTTAGGATTTCAGGATTTCAGGATTTTAGGATTTTTGGATTTTAGGATTTTAGGATTTTAGGATTTTAGGATTTTAGGATTTTAGGATGTTAGGATTTTAGGATTTGAGGATTTGAGGATTTGAGGATTTGAGGACTTGAGGATTTGAGGATTTGAGGATTTGAGGATTTTATGATCTTAGGATTTTAGGATTTTGGGATTTTAGGATTTCAGGATTTTAGGATTATAGGATTATAGGATTTTAGGATTTTAGGATTTTAGGATTTTAGGATTTTAGGATTTTATGATTTTAGGATTTTAGGATTTTAGGATTTTAGGATTTTAGGATTTTAGGATTTTAGGATCTTAGGATTTTAGGATTTTAGGATTTTAGGATCTTAGGATTTTAGGATTTTATGATTTCAGGATTTTAGGATTCTAGGATTTTAGGATTTTAGGATTTTAGGATTTTAGGATTGTAGAGTTTTAGGATTTTTGGATTTTAGGGTTTCAGGATTTTAGGATTTTAGGATTTTAGGATTTTAGGATTTTAGGATTTTAGGATTTTAGGATTTTAGGATTTTAGGATTATAGGATTTTAGGATTTTGGGATTTTTTAGGATTTTAGGATCTTAGGATTTTAGGATTCTCATAGTTATCATTGAAACAATTACTATCACAATAATCTTAATCATGATAATAATCCTCACATAAAACCTTATCATAGAATTAATAATTAAAATTTGTAATAAAAAAATGATAATTATTAGAATAATGATACCTAATAATAACAAAAAAAAACTATTACTACCAAAACAATGATAATAATAAAAATAATTATGTAAATAACAATTATAATGCTAATACTAATAAAAATCATCATAACGATGCTAATTAAAATCATTATATATTTACTATTTATATGATGATTGTCATTATGACACAAATTATAAGAATAACAATGAAAAAGTTATAATCATAGTTACAAAAATAAAAACAATAAAACTAAGCTTAAAACAATAAACTATAACTATGTAGTGGTAAGCGTGACTGCTACTTGGCACCCCAGTGGGTCTGGGTTCAATCCCAGTCGACGTCGGTGGTTTTTCTGAGGCGAAAAAATCTGGTCTCGTCTTCCTTCGGAAGGGAAGTAAAGCCGTTGGTCCCGGCTCATATTCATGAGTCGTTAGGTGGGGTCCAGGTGGTGGAGTCGTCTCCCTGGCGTCGGTGATTGTCACCATGTGAGGAAATAGGCCGACGTAAAATAAAAAAAAATTAAAAAAAAGTCTCACGATAAGAATTCTTAATATTCTTAATAAAAAAAACGACGCGAGACAGGTCAGAACATGATGATGATGATGATGAAGATAGTCCCGCCACTTACCCCTACAAAGGTTTGAGCTAGACAATTTATCTATTAGATAATTTATTTAAAAACAATTCAACCAGTTATGCAAAACAAAAAATGAACTGATTTCATCTACAGATGTAAACTTCTTCCAAAACTGTTCATTTGCTGTACAGCGATATAAATGTGAAAAGCTATTGATGTCAACCACACATGTTCGCAAGTATTCCCAGCGATCAGGAAATCCTATTACAATTCAAATCACAGAATCCCGTATAAGGACATTATCAAAAGACAAGCCAATATCCGATCCTGCCAGCTACAGAGTCAATGAGGTTCCAAGACTAATGGAACTGCCACCTTAGTTTTGTGCTGACCAAGGATATCCCCAGTCAGGGAAATCGAGAAAATTTCCAAACCGAAAAAATCCTGGACCGGCCCTAGTCAAACTTTTACTTTCAACCACAACAGAATTGACAAGGAATTCCCCGACAATCAGCCAGACAACCCACTACTATTTCATGGCATCTTCTCAAGCATAAAAGGCCACATTTTTTTGATAAATTCAAAAAGAATTCCTTTACACCTGTATACACTTATTGTTCTTCCACAACTTTGTATTTAATCATTTTAATAAGTTTAATAATTTTCGTCGGTATTCCATGTCGAATGATTTCGATACCTCCAGTTTGGGCTATTTTGCATCTCTTACCGATATGACCAATATCATTATGCAACATGAATTTAGGTGAGGCTCGAATGGGTGTGAAGTCAGAGCAACGGAAAACCATTAACTTTCACCTTAAGTAGGAACCGCTGGTGGGGCAATGATATTACAGAATGCCACCATCTAAAGCCGAAACTAATCCAATTGGATTTTAACCAGCAAGTTATTAAACTGAAAAAACGCTTTTGATAAACAAAAATATTAATACCCGACTGATTTATTCATTTACAGAGTTGTCAAATCCAAAAATATTTACCTATATATTTTTAATGCGAATAATTTTAAAACCAACATTGACCTTACGCTAATTGTTTGAAACAAATTTAACATATATTTGTGGCCAGAATAAACAAAAGTCTACGTTTGAATTGACCTAAATATATTTGCTTTGACGATAGTTTTCTTCGCGTGTAGTGCGTCTTTGCGTTTAATTAAAATTTATAGTTCAAAATTTATTTCATGATCAAAATGATCAGGTTTATTTTTAAAAGGATATCAACTAATCGATAAATTCAACAGGGCCCTTAGCAACATTTGAAGATTTTGAGTACTAGAAAAAATGTCTCTAGGTATTACAAGAAATTGGTCAAATTTATGAAAAAAATTTGGGGTGAGACAGGCATCCTCAGAGCAGTATTTCTGCATTGGTTTACTCTCGATTAACTCAATGTACCTCACTATTTGATGGACGTTCAATTTTTTACCAATGAACGCATCCTAGTAACCTGGGATTTATTTGTCAAAAATGTGGAAGAAATGAGAGTGGTCCCGTAAAACGTAAGGATAATGGGGAGGTTATTTTTAATGTTTATTATGTGGATGACTGTGTGGTTCATCTAAATGAGAATAGTTTCCATTAAAAATACGTTGGGTCTAAGTTCTTCTAAGGCCAAACTTTTCCCCAGAGAGAAAATTCACTAATTTACCAAACGCTAGCTTCTAATTTACAAACGCTGGCTGAATTCTACTTGCTTGAGGTGATCTTAATGTTTACCAGTTGTATCTTAATAAGAACCTTCCGTTTCCGTGTCGCGTGCCGTTCTCATGCCGTTTTTTTTTTTTTGTATTTGAATCTGGGTTGGAATCAGTTCCAACCTATGATACCTGTACTTATTGCCAGTGCTAACCTTAACCCGACACAGGTTACAAATAAAACATACACAATGACGTTCAACGAGCATCAAGCTTATCCAATCTCTACACCAGATCCACCTTGAAACTGAATCAAAAACAAAGACGGTAAAACCTTTAAAAAATTTACCAACATCTGGCTCTTCAAAACAAATTACCTTTCGGCCTTTGGGTGCTTCGACCGGGAACGATTCACAAAAATATTCTCATAGTCGAAATACTAACCTCAGCTACCACAATGACATTGTTGAGTTCTGCTGTTCGGGTTGCAAATTATTCCGGGCAACAGTTTGCTATCGCGGGAAAAGCAGTGAAAAAAACAAAGGGGGAGGGGGTGGGGTTTTTATTTATATGGGGGGGGGGGGGGGGGGGTTTTTAAAAATTTTAAAGTGGAGGAGGAGGTGGGAAAGAAGAAATTTTATATTATATATTACAAGTTAATTAATAATAATAATCGTATAGTTGTTGGGTGGGGGGGGGGGCTACGCCACTCTGGGATTGCGTATTGGTGCTCGCCATTTCCTAAATAAAAAAAAAAAAAAACAAACCCACCCTCTCGCGCAATAAAAACCAAGGGTGAGTCGCTCAGCACAAAATCACTTGTGCCGATTTTTTTTAGTTTTTTTTAGTGTGCCTTTATACGTTACGATGAAACCTGCACCCAAAATAAAATTCACAAAATCAGGGGAAAAAAACCAATAAAAAATCCAAAAAATAACATGGGGCGGGGGGGGGGAAAAACTTTGCAAAAATCACGTGAATCTTAGGTGTCAAGTGAAATGCAAACGATTAGGCAAGTTGAATTTTTTTTTCTATGTGATTTTTGTGGAGGTGTCTTTTTTTTTTGTGTTGGAAAATATATATATGTGTTTTGGGTGGTAGTGTGTGTATTTTTTTTGTGTTATTCCGCTCGTGGTTCCAAAAGGTGCCCGTGTGTGCCACGGTAACTTGACAGTTCAATCGTTATGTTTTGGCTACGCCTGGCAACCTGGCGATTGTTTTGTTTTGCTTTGTCAAATTTGTGCAGGCGATTTGGGTCTCAGTCAAGGTTTTTGTTGCGAAAGTCGCGTTTTAATACCCTTGTGTTGAGATAGCAAGTTTGGGTGATAAATGGAGCTGAAGAAGCTAATCGCTGGAAGTAAGTACGAGAATTTCTATGAGTTGTTGCACATTTATGATTGATTTATCCATTTTCTCACCAGTCCACGTACCACCTACGAAAACCATGAACGCGACGCAACTCCACTCTGATTAGTAGTTTCCAAAGACGTTCCTCGGTCTGCATTGCTGAGGCATACAAACTGTGCTGCAGCAGGAGGGTGACTAGTTACACTTGATGTCGATGTGTCCGAATATGTTCGTCGTCGTTTCCTTTAAGAACATTCTAGCATTCGAAAATGAAGATTATTGCTATGCCTGGTCAGACTGTAAATGTGCCAGTTTCCTCTCTCGGCCATCGAAAACGACAACTTCGATCTTGGCCCATTCATTTAGCAAATAAAGCATAAGCCTCCACCCGAAACTTTCCACAGCCCCTAGAAAAAAAACTTTGATTTTAATGTTTTTCAGCTTTTTACAAAAGGCATCAAAGGATGAGCCCTTAATATCTCTGGTAACAGAAAGTGATTGTGAGATATAGTTATGTATTAATCTTAAATATACTTTATTGAACGCAAAATGCAGCATAATTTTCTCGTACAATACACGTGAGAACTGTTCAGCATCTTTGTCGAACAACTCGATGATGTTGGATGTGACGGTTGTGGAATTGATACCTTTTCTGCACATGATCTTGGCGAGATCCAGGAGGCACATCACTTCTCCGCTTAGAAACCGGGATTTATCTGGGTTTCCTGCGTAAACAACACCACAAACTTAAAACGTCAATTTTCCAGGGCTGTTTGGTTATATCTTCGAAAAGTACATCTGTCAAAAGTGTGCCACAAAAGTGCCACACATGTTCCATTATGGTGTAAGATTTTCGACTACGGCGTGCCTGGTACACTGTTCTTCGCGACTCACCCCTTGATCGCAACAGTATTATGAATCGCGAAATTCATCGCGTAATCGCGTGTCATCGTCTGCTCGAATCGCGAGCAGTGATATTGATGTCTGGCAGCCGTTTTTTTTTTTTTTGTGCTTCCTTTTTTTTTTTTGGGGTGTGTGTGTCTTTTTTTTTTGTTTTTTTGGGGGGGGGGATTCCAGGCGTGTGGTTTTTTTGAAAAAAAATATTTTTTTTTTTTTTTTTTGGTGGGGGGGGGGGGGGGGGGGGGGGGGTGGGGGGGAGGGGGGGGGGGGGTGTTTTTTTTTGTTTGTGGTTTGTGGGGGTGGGGGTGTGTGGTTTTTTCTCCCCCTCATATGTCTAGTCCTCATAAAGTGCTCCATACGTAGACATTCCGGTCAACGGCTCTAATTCAAGAGTAGTTTTTCGTCTTTTTGTTGCAGGTTTCAGGCATTTCATCTGGTGCGATTAAACGTGAGCAACAAAGTTGAATATTTTCCAATCTTCCACAATTTTCTTCCACAATTCTCTTGAAAATGCAAACTCGCTCAAGTAAACTACCACTTCTATTGTAAAGGGGTACTCTTCTTCTGTACAATCGTCGTGGTAATTTACTACACAGATAAAAAGAAACATTGAATTTTCTGCGTGATCTAATGCACATAAAAGGAATGCTAGATTTGGCAGAAAATAATGGGATATTTCATGTAAATTTAAGGCAGATAACGCCTGAATCTAGCCTGTTGTATGAAAGATTGCAAACATTGTTGTATGGCGCATGAAAGATTGCAAACAATTTCGTTGTTTACGCCTCCTTTGGCTTGGAATTAAACGAGCGGAAATTTTACACGCCTGTTAAAATTCATTATTTTTTTCTGTATATGATTAAGTTAGCATTCTCAAGAAATTTGCGGGAAGGTCGTAAGGTTTAGTGGTGGAGGTGTTTGGGGGGTTGGGGGCGGCGGGTGGGCGTGTGCGGGTAATATGTGGCGTTTTTGGTGGGGGGTCGAGTGGGCAGGACTGTAGGTAGAGGTGGTGGTCAATATCGCTGGGGGGTACCTGAATCCAGCATTTTACGAGTACTAATGGCCGTCTCGGTTGAGCTCGGTTTCTGGTAGGGAGCAAGCGATTTGACGTTTGGCTTAGGCTGTAAGACAGAGAATCGATCAAATCTTATCGATTAGCTGTCAAACGACCTAAGCCAAAAGTCAAATCGTTTGCTCCCTACCAGAAACAGAGTTCAATCTTGGCGGCCATTAGCGCTCGGAAAATATTGGATACATTTATCGATGTGGTTGTTTCAAGCTTGGATAACAATAAATATTTTTTGCCGATTTTTTCGGAAGTCACCAACACTGGCGGGAGAAGCTAACGTTTGCAAAACTGCATGTCCTTATGAAAACTCCATGTCGAAGTAATTATTGTTCGATTATTGTGAGGCTCAAAATTAACGCGTATCTCTTGTAACTGTTGTCGTATATTGTTGTATTCTTCAGCTCCGTCGTTTCTGTAGAATTTTATATGACAAAAATTAGAATGAGATATGCGTAGTAAAAAAGAGTTCCAATTCTAAAAACGGTCTGTTCTAGCCACATTTATATTTGGGAACGAGTATTTCTGGCAGTTCTCGTTGTCAAATTTTTCGAGCAGTTCCATTGTGTCAGCGATAATTTTTATTCTGATCACATCGTCATCGCGCTCTCATCGCGATTGATCGTGCTAATCGCAAAAAATGCTTTCAGCACAAAAAAAATCGTCATCATCGTGGAAATTTTCATGTCAGGGAAGCTTTATTCTTCGTTTATCGTGAGAGTTGCACCCCCCTCGATTTGGACCTCTCTTACCCCTTGCCTTAGGGCATCTTCAACGGCGATCTAAATCGTGGATTGGATTTATTTTTTTAGACCAAACGCAAAAACATCGCTGCACCGGTGTTGAAAATTTTGTTTTATACCGGATCTATTTTACATCATTTTAAAACTGGTATATGTTTTGATCTATTCTTGCAACAATTTGGAACAAGAAAATTACCATTTCAAAACACTACACGCTACTTGATAATACCAATTATTGAGTAAAATTTAAGCTTTAACTAAACAATAACTCAATTTTATTGAGTATATTCTGAGGTATGTTTGTGAGCCGAAAAGTAACCGTGTTTACGGCGTGTGATGCTGGCGGCGGTCAAAAAGCTGTGTTGCTCGCCTTAAATGCTGATAATTACCTCAAGTTGCTCCCGGTGGTAGTGAATTGCCTTTTCGTTTCATTCCTAAATAACGAATGCTTGTCTTAGTTTTTTTTAAAGCCCCTGCATTTTCCGGAAAACGCTGACTAGATCGAAATGCGGAGGTTCCGTGATTCCGACTAGTATTTCGATTGCTTGGAAATGAAATGTAATGAAGTCTTCAAAGTAAACAATCTGTTTATTGATAGATTGGTCATGATAAGCAATTGCAAAGAGCTCATACAGATAAATTTTGGAGAAGCCTCTAGTTGACTCTAGTTGTCGCATAATGTCCAGGAACACCTCCCTTGGCATGCGGAAACGCAGAAAATGCTTCTCGTTGTAGGTTTGCGTGTCGCTGAAGTAGTCCTGGAACAGCTTCTGATGACCGGAACGGAAATCACGGTCGACGTTGGGGCATCATCCAGGGGTGGCATTTCGTAGCTCGAAACGAACGACTTTTTGTACGAACGCTTGTGAGAAAAAGTTCTTCGTTTCGAGATCCGCAATACGGCTCAGGATGTGATTCTCTCCGTTTCGACTCTTGTTTATCCGCTGCCAAACTACAAATCATCATTATCTAATATCGTTTTAATGAAACCAGCATTCACACACTCCTTTGGAAAGAGAGAAAAGTTTTTTGTGCGGCAGACGCGAGTGGATTAAAAATTATTTGGTAAAAATGGAAAATGTTTGTGATAATTGGTTGGAAAAAATTTTGTTTTTGTGTGTGGATGGGGGGGGGGGGAGGGGTGGGGGGGTTGACAAAAAAAACGGCGGGGGGGGGATGCAGAGGGGGTCTATGTTGGCTAGGTTATTCAGTTTCGGGGTGAGGTGGATAAATGTAAAAAAGACCGCCGCTTGCCCTTACACTGAACAGAGTTACAAATTTCCTATCTTTTCAGCAATGAAAACACGAAAAAAAATTAATTCAAATTATTTTCAAGCAAGAAAATATTTTAGATACTATTTATATCAATACTTTTCATTGACTGATATTTTATTCTCTTGGCTTCACTTGACAGTTTGTGACAGCTCAAATCTGGCTCCACTTGACTCTTACATTTTTTGAGTCTGCTTCTCCCTCCCAGGCGAGAACAAATGTTCGGTTCAAAATCAAAGCAATCGCTGAATTACTATAGAATTACTGGCATTCAGCTCATTTGATAGGGAATCTCAGCTAACGAAATCACAAAAATAGGTCCCTTTGGGTGGCCACACAAAGTGCAACACTCGAAATCTCCGACTGTGAATACATTTAATAATTCCTAATGATTTTCCTAAAGCGTAGTTCAAAGACTTGGGCGTAAGTCATTACTCTATTCAGCCGGGACCGTTTGTAGGGGGTCTGTAGTTGTATGCACAATTTCTTGCATAGAAAACAGTCATCACTCCACCATTTCCGCAGCGAAAATTTCCCCTATTGTGTCAAGTGAAAAGAAAACATTTGTTAATTAAATTTGAAACAGTTCAACTTTCCCGAAAACTGGATTCCTGCTCACCAAAATGACTTACTTTGCACAGTTTACCGGTGGGTTCTTGTATTTAGCCCGGACTGGCAAAGTTGATGAAAAAGGAATTCCCCAACCCACCAACCTCTTCGTAATGTGACGACGTAACGTGCCGAACGATGCTGACAAATGCAACTCCCAACGGAGCAGGAAAAAAAAATCAGCCTTGCTCCTCTCGCAACCACCTGCCACCGTCATTTACTCAAAATTTAAATGAGCACGAAAATGTTGTAATTGAATTCGTGAATGGGTGGAAATGCGAACAAATACCTTTCCCCGAAAGCGAATGGGTGGATGGCAATGCGTGCTTTCGCTAGAATGGAACAATCAAAAGCATGTTACTGGATTAAAACTCTACAATCCTCTAGAAAACCACAACACCATTACCGAATATTAAGATTGTCGGGCAAATAGGCAAATTGCAAATTGACGATCAGCTTAAGGTCATGTAATTTGCTTTCCCAAGAGTGCTATCAAAACTTTTGGTCAGCCAGCCCATCTTCAATTTCACGTGAAACTTTCTATTCATCGCTCCCGCATGAGATCCTCTGACGGATAGGACGATGAAATTTTTATGACCGCCCAATGACGTCCTTTCAGGTACCTCTCTCTCTCTCTCTCTCCATTAGGATTGCATAATAGAAACCCAACGAATGCGCGCTTCACAGCACACGTCAGAAGATTGGATGATATGGCCTAGATTTCGTTCCCGTCCGCATCTTTCGAAGAAGTGGAAAAATTCCGGACAGTAAAAACAGAAAGGAAAGCAATGGAAAGCGAAAATTGGAGTCATTTTTTGGCAGGGGGCAGACAGCCAGATGAGTTGTGGAGCTTCTGCCCGACGCCCAAATAGGACGAAGACGGGTCGATTGGAAGGAAGGTTGCTACCGACACGATAATGGTGATGTTGGTTGATGCAAGTAGCAATGATGCTGAAATTTCGATGAATAATAAAAATGCACAAATGCAGCACTGAAATATTTAAATCGATTGATGTAGGTAACATAACACGTCTAGGGGTTGCCTTGCTGTTCAGTAGATGGCAGTTGCTTGCTGCTATATAGCTGCACTTACTGCTCGATGTATGGACGATATGAGCAAGAGAATCGGATTTGTTCCATTGGAAAGCTGAATTTTTCATTTGGATTCTGTTCTTGGATTCGAAGAGACGAGTGATTGAACTCTGGTTTAATTTTCTTGGTCTTTGCTCCGTAGGTGCATGGTGAGTTTCTCAAAGATATCGATGAAAACTGATGGAAGGCAAAAGGCACTCAGGTGCCTAGAAATTATAATGGTACATCGGTTATTTGTTGAGAATAATAAGGCTCATAAACATTATTTGTTCTTGCACAGTGTCCTATTTGGTTGTCCGGAAACCCCTTCTCCAATCGTCCCATGTGTCGTGTTTAGTTAACAGATTGAACATCTTTGTTCGAGATCCCTCTGTTTTTCATACTGCTTCTTATTCCATCCAGCATGACTGGGAATCTACTGGATTTTAAAGATGATTGTTGGCCACTTTGTTGTCACAGTGAATCCATCAAAATGACGACCTTTTTGGAACTTGTTTCAATGATCCTCGTGATTGCCATTACGATAGCTATTCGGTCCATGGCTGCACCTCGCCAGCCTCGCAGTCTGCGACGCCTTCTACTTGATCGATCCACCTTGCTCGTTGCGCGCCTCTTCTTCCTGTGCCCGTCACGACGTCGGTTCGTTTTCGAGAATCATTTTAACTGCCCAGCCAACCGTAGTCGACCGATTTTAAAGGCCGTTCACACCAAAATCTGGACCAACAAAAAATATTTTTAAAAAACAACAGCATGTTTTTGATTCATGTTATTTATTTCATTTTATAGATAAATTTGATACTCAACACAACTACTTATAGATTTATATGGATTTATTTCCATAAGCTGTTGCGCGCGCATTCTTATTCACTCCTTTCATCAATCTATGCTCGGTGTCCTTGTCAATTTTCTTCGATGCAGTAAGCCACTTAGAACTAAATTCTTGGATCGTTGATACCTCTCCGCCAAGTTTTTTGAGATTTCCCTTCGACCATTGACCAGTATGTTTCAACCGGGCGGAGCTGTGGACAATTTGGTGGATTGCAATCCTTCGGAACGTAAATACACAGAAGTTTTTTTTTTACGACGGTAATGGTACCGCGTGAAAAAAACCGCGTAGAAAAAAACCGCGTTATTTCAAAAACGACGTAAAAAAGTCAAGGAAATAAAAATTACATTTCTTATTCATATTGAAAGGATATGGTTATAAAAATGTATTGGTGGTGGAAAAACATGGTTCCAGTAACATTGGCCACCGGGAATCTACTACAAATGGATAGAGGTTGTTAATTCAATGTGTGAGCAAAACAGTCCAGTGTGTCATTCGTCGTCTTTTGACATTATCATATTAGTTCCAAATCATGCCACAGAGATGGCGCTGCAGTCTATCTTTTCTAAATTAAGCGCTAGAGATTTTCCGTCTTCGGCAAAGTTTCTCAGTATGTCATTCGTCGTCTCTTGATATTATCATATCTGTTCCAAATCATGCCGCAGAGATGGCGCTGCAGTCTATCTTTTCCAAATGAGGCGCTAGAGAAATGCAGTCTTAGGGTAACTTTCTCAGTATGTCATTCGTCGTCCTTTGACATTGTCATATTAGTTCTAAATTATGCCCCAAATATGGCAGCGCCATCTCTGAGGTACGATCTGGATCTAACGTGTTTATTTTGAATGCCTCTATTATATACAATTAACATCTTTGCTAAGGACAGCACCTTCCTAGAGCACGATTTGGCAATTTAGATTGCGGCGCAATTTGGAACTAATCTGATAATGTCAAGTGACTATATTTTACATTCTCAACAACTTTACTCAGAACGGCAACTCTCTAAAGCTTGATTTGGAAAAGATATTTTAACACGCAGTTTTTTTTACGCGGTCCGTTATTTAAAAAACCGACGTAAGAAAACCGCGTTATTTAAAAAAAAAAAACAACGTAAAAACAGTCAAGTCACAATAGACGTGAAAAAAATTTGATTTTTGGTGTTGATTGTACATTTCCCAATTTAGCCTCTGAACAATGCTGTTTAGAACAAGAAAAAATTGTTGTTTACAGTTTATTATATGTACTTTTTTTTTAAATTTTAAAAAAAATTTTTTTTTTTTTTTTAAAAAAAAATTTTTATAATATTTCGGAGAAATCCATGCGGAGAATCATCAAAGAAGACCTGCATGCATCTTCCAGAGCCAGAGTGAAACGTCACTTGATTACGGATCGGATCAAGGAACTACGAGTGACTCGTTCCAAGAGATTGCTTTCCTTGTTGAAGAAGGAAAAAATGATAATCCTGTTCTCCGACGAAAAGCTTTTCAGCATCGATGCTGTGGCCAACCGGTTCATTTCACCGCAGAAAATGGAGAACGTTCCGGAAAAATTGAAATTCAAATTTCAAACCAAACATCCGGCTGGTGTCATGATGTTTGGCTTGGTGGCGTCCAACGGTTTGAAAATGCCGCCTGCTTTCATTGGTGCTGGAGTTAAAATCAATACCGAAGTGTAGGCCAACTTCTCCGAGGACCAAAACGTTGTCCTACAGCAGGATGGAGCGCCGTGTCACACGTCCAATCGAACCCAATAATGGTTGAACGATAACATGAAGTTTTGGCCGAAGGATTTGTGGCCCCCTAGCAGTCCAGATCTTAATCCGTTGGATTATTAGATTTGGGCATATGTTGAAGCACGAGCGTGCTAAACATCACACCCTAGTGTGAAAACCCTGTAGTCAACCATAACACGCACATGGCAGTCAATGTCGGAGGACTATGTCCGAAAGGCATGCTCTGGCTTCCGGCGTCGGCTCGAGGATGTTATTAATAAAAATGGAGAACACATTGAATAAATTTGTTTAAAAGGACTTTATAAAGATAACTGCACTCGAAAAAGTTGATATTATTGCTTGAATTAGTTGAAAATGGGATTTGAAAGAATTAGAACAAATGTTCGCATTATTTTCTGCCGCACCCTGTATTTGGTGTTTTTCTTGCGGCCAAGAAGGAAGTGAGTCAAGTGGAGACGCGTGAAAAAAATGTGTTCACATGGAAATACTGGAGCCTATCGTCCCATCGTGCTTTGGGAACAAAGTTGCAAATCTGTAATTTAACCGTCTCAAGAGTGCTAAAAAGGTTCAACGACCGTTACGTCACAAAGTTACGTCCAGAAGGTCAAGGCATAAACTGGATAACATGCATACAAGGATCAAAAATTCCCAGACCGCGATGAACGGCAACAAACGAACACTCGAAACTGAAGATGTCTGTAAGTCGAAGACGAAATACACTGATAGGCAAAATAAAGTGCCCACTTCATCATTTTTTTTTATTTCTCTCATTTAATAGGTTCAAATTGAAGTAAACACACTGTAGTCTTTTTTGAAATATTTTTTATATTCTTTTCAAGTTTCACTTATGGAATAATAAGAAAAAAAGAGTTCGACTTAAAGAATTAAAAAATCAATTTGTATTGAAAAAAAAACAGTGACAAAAAAAAATGCCCACTTCAAAAATCGATACGTTTTCGATAAGTTTCCGTCGAGAGACCCCTCGATTGTTAATTTTTTTTATATTTTGACGGGTTTTGAAAGCCAACGGGTTTTGAAAGCCAACGGCTTTTTTTTTTTTTGACGGGTCTTGAAATCTGCAAACAGACTCCTGAAGAACACAGGGTGTAGGGATGAGGGCGCCAACTCCTCGACCCAGTAAAAACCCACCCGTGCCTCGAACCCCGGCCCTCCCCGGAACCACCTTTCGGTATTACTTCAGGGAGGAGGCTAGTGTGCTCTACGCACCCACTATGCCTAACTACATAGGTCTTTAGTAGTTAGCTTCGCCGACCTGACGCTGATTCGATCGAGATGCTCCTGGATCCAAGCAGGGTTCGGGACATCCGCGATCTCCCTGCCCGACCACTTACGGTAGCTGCCAAACCTCGCGTCACATGGTCCTTCCCTCGATCGAGAAAGCCAGGGCCAGGACCGGGATTGGAATGTCTGGGGGCAGTTACCCCAAGATCGTCCCTGTTCCGCTTACGGCTTTCTGCCGGATCCCGCGCCGTATGGCGCTTCCTCCGTTGTAGTTCGTTTAGCCGTTAAGGGGAGCTTAACGTTTCCAGGGTGCACCGCGGGGAGGCGAACTACTTCTACACCCCACGAAGGGCTAGACCTGGTGCATTTGTACACGTGATCGCGTTTGATTCAGTTGAAAAAAAATGGAGAACGTAGTGATTTCGAAAGCAATTCCCTTGTGTATCCGAAAATTGGTAGTTCGTGATGTGCAAAACGGTGAATCGCACCGGGCTGTCGCTAGGAAGTACAGTATTAGCAAGGCAGCCAGCGATTGGGAAAATTCTACTGAAACAAAAAACGTTCGGATCAGTGGTGGATCGCCCAGGCAGAGGCAGCAAGCGCAAAACGGATACACGAACGATCACCAAGATCATGCGCGAAGTCAAGAAAAACCCAAAATAACTGTCCGCGAGATCCAGGAAACCCTTCAGCTATCAGTTTCTGGTCGAACTATTCGTCACCGTCTTGTAGCACAGGGGCTGATTAAGAAAGTTGCCCGGAAGCGCCCAATTATCAGCAAGGCAAACAAAGCCAAATGGCTCAGGTTTGCTATTGAGCATGCTGATAAGCCCGTAGAGTTCTGGAAAATGGTTCTCTGAACGGACGAATCAAAATTCGAGCTTTTTAATCGAAAGGGGCGGGTTCGTGTGTAGTGCAGATCGGGTGAGGAGCTTCAGGAGGGACACATCCAAGGCACGGTGAAGCATGGAGGAGGCAATGTGATGGTCTGGGGGTTCGTATTTCAGTAGGACAACGACTCAAAGTATGCTGCCAAGAAGACCAAGTCTTTTTTCCGCTCTGGTCGGATCAAACCGCTGGATTGGCCTCCACAAATCCCGGACCTCAACCCCATTGAGAATTTGTGGGCGATTCTAGATACCAGGGTTGACAAACTGGTGTTACCAATAAATTCAACTATTTTGAAGCCCTGAAGCGCGCCTGGGAAGAGCTTGATCAACAGCACCTATGGAACCTGGTGGTGAGCATGCCGAAGCGCCGGCAGTTGGTCCTGAAGGCCATAGGAGGACACATAATTTATTAAACTGCTTTTCTTTTACTTAAATTTATCTTCCCGGAAGCCAAAATCAAGTGGGCACTTTTTTGTCACCGTTTTTTTTTTTTTTTTTTTTCAACGCGAATTAAATATTTTTTTCAAGTCCAAGTCCTTCTTTTTATTATTATTCCGTAAGTTAAACTTGAAAAGAATATTAAAAATAAAATATCAAAAAAACTACAGTGTGTTTACTTTAATTTGAACCAAATAAATGAGAGAAATTCAAAAAATGATGAGGTGGGCACTTTATTTTGCCTATCAGTGTAGGCCTATTGGCAAAAAATAAGCTTTTGCTAGTGAAACTTGAAAAAGTGTTTCAGTGATCACGTGAAGTGTTAATATAAATTTTCGTAGTTTTTGAAATTTGCAAACTGTTGTCAACACCCGTGCTAGGAGGCCCTAGAAGGAGATGTTGCCCAGATACAATTGCTGTGTGATGAATGGTGATAAACATACGTCAAAGCTGACCTCCAACAAATACCAGGACAGGAGTTTTACACCCCAAAAAAATTCAAAGTGGATGAATGTTGCAAAGAGAAGAAAATGTCGAAATTTACATCGAAATACCTCACTAGGCTGCACCTGTGGAAAGCGTTAGTGAAAGGTGTTGTTAAAACAGGTGAAATAGTGAAATTTACAAGACTGAATGCCTTCAAAAACATCTTTTACTATTTTAAGCCGATTTGGCCGGATTCAGCTTCATGCCACTAAAGCCGTGCTGGATTCCGTGCATTGTGTCCCCAAGGACATGAATCCACTGAAAAGCCATGAACTACGTCCAATCGAAACTTTTTGGGCCATGATGAAGTGGGAGCTCAGAAAGACGAATGAGAAAGTAAAAGATGCAAATTACATGTGAAGGAAGTGGATAAAAAATGAGAAAACGGTGCCGGATACGACTGTACAAGCTCTTATGTATGGCATCAAGCGAAAGTGTCGAGAATTTGACGAAACAAGCTCCAATATTTGATCGAATGTACACTGAAAATTAATTTTAGTTTATATTACGAAATCGAAGGAAGACCTAATGAATCACATTTTATGAAGCTTCCTTCGTAATTATTGGCACACGCGCAACTGTCAAAAGCACGAAGCATTTGTTGACACAGAAAGAACATTCGTGCATCGTACAAAAACAATACACAGAGCTACGAATATTTTGTTGCAAATTAAAAAGAAACGTCTCTCTGGTGGCTGCATGAATGACTGACAGATCTACTATATCGACTCTAAAGGAAATCGAGAAAAAAGGCTTTTCTAAAAAATGTCCCGCGTCCAAATGCGTCCCGCGAAATGTCCCGCGTTCGTCCTAAGCCAGCGAAATGTCCCGCGATTTGGTATTCATTAATATGCTTTTCGCTTTATCAAGGTCATGTCAAAGCTTCAACATAAGCAATGTTAGTTCAAAGCACTGTTCACATCTTTTTTATATTTTCAAAAACTTGTGACATCTCTATATGCGTTTGACAGCTACTGTCATGGATTGACCTCACGAACACTATCGTGTCATCAAGAAATCCATCTTCCTATTCTTCATTAGTTGAAACAGCAGTTGTCTTTTTTCAACCTGCATAAGCGATGTGTTTGTGAAAAAGAGCTCGTGAGGATGATTAGTCAGTGTGTTTAATTTTTCAACCGGCGCAAATCTGTCAAAAGTTATCCTTGTTTGTATCAAGTGCAGCAAGACTGTGGCAACAGTTTTAGTAATTTCAGTGCGATATTACGAATTCAGCAAGGAAAACTTGAGAAATTGTTATTGATTGTGCAAGGTATGTACATAGAATTTGATATTGTGATATTTTGTTTAAAATACGGTTCTGTAGGCAATCTCTCAGCGACTTCAACCATGTCGAAAAAACGCCAGTGCTTGTTTTCGGACGACCTGAAAAAGGAATTTCCTTTCCTGAAAAAGGCAAAGACCATCGGCAGCGTTTACTGTGAAACCTGCAGCAGCGAGTTTTCCATCGGATCAGGAGGTAAAACCGATGTTAAAAGGCACACGGCAACGGAGAAACATAAGCGCGCCCTAGGAGCGGCTGCCACATCGTCAAAAGTAAGCAACTTTTTTCGAAAAGGAGAATTCGGTTTTAAGGAACAGCAGCTTGCTCATGCTGAGGTTGTTTTTACCTATCACACCGTCATGCACAGTCAGTCATTCCGATCAATGGATTGCACATCCAAGCTTGTTCGTGCGCTTTTCGAGCCAAAATTCTCTTGCGGTCGCACCAAAACAGAAGCGATTGCTAAAAATGTCCTGGCTCCATATTCTGTTGATCAGATTTCAACATGTATGGACTACATCAATTTTCTAACAATCTTCTCCGACGCTTCAAATCACAAGGAAACAAAGTTGTTCCCCTCTGTAATTAGATATTTTGACTACAAACGTGGAATTCAGGTTAAGTTGTTGGATTTTGTATCGCTTCCTGGCGAAACATCGGACATTATTGCGGAATCAATTTACGAAATTTTGTGCAAATACAAAATGCAGGGAAAGGTAGCGGCGATTTGTGCAGACAACGCCAACACAAATTTTGGTGGTCTCCATAGAAAGGGTACGAACAACGTTTATTGCAAGCTAAAGGATCAGCTACAGAGACCGATTTTGGGTGTAGGATGCGCTGCACATATCGTTCACAACACAATTCAGGCGGCGGCGGATCAACTTCCCGTGGATATTGAGGGTATTATTGTTAAGATCTACAGTCATTTCTATATTTTCACGGTCAGGGTCGAGAAACTGAAAGGTTTTTGCGAGGAAGCAGAAGTAGAATACATGAGGATTTTGGGCTACAGTAAGACTCGCTGGCTAGCTTTGATGCCAGCTATTGAACGAGTGTTAAAACTGTTCTCACCACTGAAATCTTACTTTTTGTCGATCGATCACAGTCCAAGAATTCTTCGCGAATTTTTTGAAGATGAGAGCTCTGAAATGTGGTTGTATTTCATGCATAGTCAGGCGTCGGTATTTGACAATACGGTGAAAAAAATTGAAGGTGACAACATCACACTTACAGAGGTTGCAGCTGAACTTGATGACCTCAAGTTCAAACTTCGTGAGAGAATCAGTAATCAGTTTTTACCACTAAGTGTCCGAAGTCAGTTGAAAAATCTGGAGGAAAACGGCTGGCCCAAGTCAACATTGTACAAGTCGAATATGATTAGTTTCTATCAGAAATGTATTGACTATCTTGAGGCTCGAGTTTCTCAGTTTGACGAGGTTATTTGTTTTAAGTGGGTGAACCTTAAAACCACCATTGATTGGCAGGCAGTACAAACGTGTTTCGCATATGTCCGTAAATTTGATGATTCTGGCAAATCGGTTGATGCCGACAAAGAAGAAGCTGAGCTATTCGACGAAGTATCCTATGCAAAAAAATATGTAAGTAATGAAAAAATTTCTCCGTGGAATGAAAATAAGACTGAAATCGAGGATAGGTGGATTGAGATCTTTAAACATTTTGAAGTGAATAACATTCCGTTTCAAAACTTAAAAAAAGTTGTAGAATTTGCGTTATGTTTGCCTGGTACAAATGCTGTAACGGAGAGGGTATTTTCAGTCGTTAACAAAGTTTGGACCACGGAAAAATCTCAGTTGAGCGTCGATACACTGAAAGCGTTGTTGCAGGTTAGGTTTAATTTTCAGGACACATGCGAGGAATTCAGCAAAAATGTTGCCGAAGATGTTTCATTCCTACGTAAGGTACACAGCGCAGAAAAGTATGTTTGACACGTACAGCATTGAATTAGATTTGTGATTCCTAAGGATGGATAAATGGATGTAAATAAAACCTGTGAAAAACTATGTTGACCATATACTTTTATAATTCCTCGAAATATCTATTTAAGAAACACACACCCCTCACCCCCCAAACCAACCCCCCTCCCCGCTTCTATAAATTAATAATATGTCCCGCGTTGAAGCGCGAGCCATCTGGTCACTTTAATGATGGTTCTCAAGTGGTCATAACAACTTTCACTAGAACATTTTCAAAATCTTTATGGTCTTAGAAAGGTTTTATTAATTTGTTTTCACAACCGTCTATAGAGTGGGCCACTTTGTACACATTTCGGCTTTAAAGATGCATAGAGGAGGTGTTGGTGGATAAAACAGTTTTGAATGTAGTGTCATCAACAAAGCCGGGAGGAGTGCTATACGGCTGGAATAGAACTGAAATTGTTACTTGGGAACAATGTTAATTTCGTCGCCAAAGAGATTAATCCTCCGAATTGCCCGAGTTCAGACCGATCAAAAAATATTGGGCAATTGTCAAGCGTAAACTTCGAGGATGCGGTAAAGAAGCGACAAATGCACAACAAATGCGTTTAAAGGGAAATAAGTTCGCCGGTTCAGTGTCTCCAGCGACTGTGCAGATCATGATGGCATCGATCACAAGTAAAGAGCGACAGTTCGTTCGGAACGGTGAAATGTAATAACTTGTTATATATCGTTTGAATGCTGAATAAATACCCTTTTGTTTGACGTTTTGATGTATGTTGTTTAATTCTTAAGTTATGATCACTTAAATGCGTCCAAATTTACTTTGAATCGGGCTTTACTATAAACGACAAGCAGCGATTGACTGGTCTTCATGAAATTCATTTCATGCATTATACAAAAAGGTGAAATGATAGCATTTCACCAGATAAAAAGCAATAGGAATGTTTATTACAATATACGAGACATTTGTTCCGTGTAAAAAAATCATGTTTACGAAACGAGGGAAAGCTTATTAATGAAAATAAATTCAGTGTGTACTCAGTACGTACCTGAGTCCTGAGTCTTTTCGCTTTATTAAACAATCTACGAGACATTTTACGCAGACGTTCCAATTTAGAGTTCCATCACGGAACATCCCTGCTAGAGGAAGATTGTTTGATAGGATAACTAATATTGGAAAAAATTAAAATCATTTACCATCACTAGGATTTGGTTGATTTTATCTAATATTTTTAATATGAGCTCCGAGGAATTCCAATACACATCATTCTCGCAAAATTAAGGGCCAGCGATTTGTTTATGAAAAGCCCAATTATGTATCCGTAATTCCATAATAAGAGCCATTTCCCCTGTGTGTTGTTCCTACTCTGTACGGTGGAAACAGGAACTAACACTAGGTAACAGAAAGCAAATCATGAAAGCCTTCAAGGTTTCCTCCAGCAGTTTATCAATGTTCTAGAAAATCAAGAAAAGCTAAACACTCCACCAGACGATAGAGCCAATTTTGACTAACTGCTATCGTCGTTGTCGTCGTCATCGTTTGAACAACTAATCTGCCTCACCAAATACATATCAACCCGGAATCCCAGTATGCCAATTTTCAGTTTTACGTCATTATTTTCCCCTCACTGAAAATCGCGCTCACAGACATACGTTAATTCGTCGGATACGATAAAATTAGACATTATTCCAAATGACTATCTCCCGCTCTGTGTCCTCGTTGTTTCTGCCTACTGATGACAACGCCGGCTGGGGACAACTTTTCCATCCGAATCAGTTAAACACCGGAGGCTGGTATTTTCCCAAATGAGCCTTCGGTACGCTAATTTTACGACTTCATTCGTTTGGCGGTACACCACGCATGCGGTACTGGAACCTTGCTCGCTCCCGTCGGCAGATTCGACTACCGTCGAAAATTCCATACTTCTTCACAAAACAATTTCCATCAAAGGCAACTCGAGCGCACTAGTGGCGCAATTTACGTGCGAGTTATTTTCGGTGAAACACATTGAATTGTTTGGAATTTCAATTATTTCGGGATTTTAATCAGATTCGGTTTGGGTGCCTTTCAAACGGTTCGAAAGCGATGCAGTACTGCGCAAGAATGTCATATTAACATTGAAAGAAAACTAATTTTTCCACAACCAACCGAGCGCTAATATCTACCGTTTCCCCTTTTCTTTCCTCCCCCTCAACAGAATCACCAATCTGGACACCATCGTGCGGATATCAGACCGAGGGCTTCCAGTAGTCAACACCCGAGGGGATGTGCTATTCAACTCGTGGAATAGCATTTTCAACGGTCAGGGTGGCTATTTCCCGCAGACCCCGCGGATATACAGCTTCAGTGGGAAAAATGTGCTCACCGACATAACCTGGTAAGTGATGCTGATGATGATGTCCATCCTGTGTCTCCCGTCGGAACGATTAAGCTCCTGGCGACACGTGGTAGATGCGATCTTTCCGCGATATTATACGATACAAATGACGTTGTATGTGACCCCATTCGCCCACCGTCCCGCGTCATCATTTGCCATCTTGATGAACTTTCCGATTGGGTCGTTTAGATGGATAATGCCCTCGTTTACAAATGGCGGCAATCAATTCCAAACAAAGCTCGGAGAACAAAAACCGAAACATAACGAAAAGCCGAGAGGTCAACAATCAATCTGATTCGCATCTTACTAGGACTGCTAGGTCTATCAGACTCTATCACACACTGTACGTACGGTATCTATTTACATCCTGACCAACGAAAAAAAAAATCATCTCGCTCATTTAGCTAAACGACATAATCATCGACCATAATGGTCATGTTTACGGGTGGACATCCCCCCCATCAATCTGATCCATCAAGTCGTCACATCATCACCAACAGAGGATAGACAAAATAGGCACGTGCGTTATCCAAGCATGCGAATAAATCGAGTCACACACATTAATAAACCGAGCACCGACAGAAAAACTGGACCATCTTTCCGTGCCAGTCTACCCGGTGTTGGCATGATGGGACGATTCGATTTCCTTCTATGGCGTTTCCCAGTTCTGCTCAGGTCATAAATTATTCGAATCATAATCTCCAATAAATCATCGAAAAAGTGAGCGTAATTTATTTGCGGGAAGGACGCAGACAATTGATTGTGCTAATTTTTCCGAGAAAATTTCCGTTTATATTATTAACATTTCCTGTTCAGTAACGATGACCGGTGAATTCGAGGAAAAAATGTGTAAAACACTGAAATATAATATTGATAAAAACGGCAATCGTTTATGAACGGTGGCCGTTTCGTTGGAATTAAAGCAATTTCCTTCGGTTGAGACTCTCAACTTGAAAAAATCACGAAAACATACGGGGTTATTTGGAATATTAAGAGAACGTTGGAGATGTCCATGATGTTTCGAAGATCTTTATGCAACACATGAAACTAAATTACTTGTTTATGATAGTATACTTTAAGGGAATTTCGCAGAATTTTTTAAAGTTTTATTAACAATCTAAAAGGAGAAAAAAATAATAAGCTTGCACTGTACGAAACCACCACTTGAATTGATACAAGGAAAAACATTGTGCAGAAAAGGTTCTGACAAATCGTTAAAATTTACCAACTTTGAATAAAATGCGCAAATCGGCGCGCCATTGAGATTTTCTGAGACGAAAAATCTCTGATCAGTTTTCCTTTTTTTCAACACCTAAAAAAGGGAAAATTCGTGAAACTTCTGTCATTTATCATATCAATTTGAAATTGACATTAAGGTAAATAATTTATGTTCTTATCAATGAAATTAATCAAAGTTCGGAAATTTTACAGAAAACGAATGGACGTGAAAATTTTTAAAATATTATAACAGTTTTTTTTGCGTTATGTATCACAGTTTTTTAAAATGTTCTCAGAACTTGTAGGACCTTGTTCTGAAGCTCCTTTTAAAGGGTGATACGGTCAAAATTTGGTCAAGGGAAAACGCGTGTAAATCGGTGAAATCGTTTATTTAAAAAATCAAATTAAATTGCTTTTTCAAGTTCAATTAGTATAAAATTCAGGAAAAATATTCAGTTAGGCTTCCGCTTTTCCAAATCCGAATTGCTGGGCCTTACGCTTGACCCCTGCCATCAGATTTTGTACAGCCACCTCGTCCACCTTCTTCGCCGCAGAAAGCCAGTTTGCCTTGAACTGCTGCTCGTCGTTAGCAGTTTTTTTGGTCTTCTTTAGGTTCCGCTTGACAATAGCCCAGTATTTCTCAATTGGGCGGAGCTCTGGCATGTTGGGAGGGTTCTTGTCCTTGGGAACCACCTGCACGTTGTTGGCGGCGTACCACTCCATGGCCTTTTTACCGTAATGGCAAGATGCCAAATCCGGCCAAAACAGTACGGAACAACCGTGTTTCTTCAGGAAAGGCAGCAGACGTTTATTCAAACACTCTTTCACGTAAATTTCTTGGTTGACAGTCCCGGAAGCTATGAAAATGCTGCTTTTCAAGCCACAGGTACAGATGGCTTGCCAAACCAGATATTTCTTTGCGAACTTTGACAGTTTCGTGTGCTTGAAAATATCTGCTACCTTTCCCCTTCCTTTTGCCGTATAAAACTCCTGTCCCGGAAGCTGCTTGTAGTCGGCTTTGACGTAGGTTTCGTCGTCCATTACCACGCAGTCAAACTTCGTCAGCATCGTCGTGTACAGCCTCCGGGATCGCGCTTTGGCCGTCGTATTTTGTTTATCATCGCGATTTGGAGTCACTACCTTCTTGTAAGTCGATAGTCCGGCTCGTTTTTGGCTCGATGCACGGTTGTAGACGATACACCCAGCTTATTTGCGGCATCTCGGAGAGATAGGTTAGGGTTTCGCTTGAAACTACCGGCAACACTCTTTGTCGTCTCAGCGGCTTCCGGTTTTCGATTTCCCCCCGATCCAGACTTCCTGGCTGTCGACAAACGTTCTCCAAACACTTTAATTACATTTGTAACGGTTGATTTGGCAACTTTTAGCGATTTTGCCAACTTTGCGTGCGAGTAGCTCGGATTTTCGCGATGCGCGAGCAAAATTTTGATACGCTGCTCTTCTTGCTTGGACGGCATTTTGACAACTGAAGAGTGAATTCCAAAATCAAAATAGGAACAACATTCTACACACACACACCTTCAAAATGAGGGGTGTTCAGGTTTTTTAAATGCAAAATTGAAAGAAATACGTCAAGTTGATATTGACCAAATTTTGACCGTATCGCCCTTTATATCGAAATAGACCTTAAGTTAAGTCATCATTATTAATATTTTGAAAATTTGCGAAAAGTTTTTTGAGCTTCGCCATATCTTCTATTGATAGCGAACTGATGATTTGAGAGTTATTAAGTTGCGCCGAAAATATTGTTTGCAAAACTACATTTACAGTTTATTAGTTTTAAAGACTCCTTGACATTTACTTCAAGTCCATTTATCCTACTGGAAAATCCCATAGAAATTCAGGAAACTTATCAGACAATCAAGAAGTGAAGAATTTGCTTGGAATGTGGCGGATACAGTATTATTTTCAAAGAACTTTTAATGATGTCTACTAACTTAAAAAATCGAGAAATTAAAAAAACTTTTACTTAAAAAATCGAGAAATTAAAAAAAAAACTTCCGTTAAAATTTTTAAAGATATGCGGAATTTATCAGAATTTCAATAATATTAAAAAAAACAGAAATCAGTTTCAAAAAATTTGATTATAAGCATGGAAGCATTTTTGGGAACATTCTTGAAGTGATACTGTAGAATCTTACTGATATTCAACGACTATTTTCTTGTGAATCAGGATTTTTAATGGTACCATGTGCCTCCCGTCATCTGTTTACAAGTTTGTCCTGCATTTTTTTTAATTTATTGAATGAATTTTTTAATATGTTATTCAATTAAAATTACTAAATAAAAGCAAAAGAATGCGAAAACACTTTAACTTAATAAAAGTTGAACTTGGGAGGACTTCAGATAATTACATAAATTTTCAAAAAAATAAATTATATACAAAGCATAGCTACAGAGGGTTTTGTAAATGAGTTGAAGTTATGCATCGAATGGGCTTAAGTTTTCAAAAACTTTTAAGAAGTCTTCGATACCCTTCTGAGAATGAAAACAAAAAGACTCAAGAAAGTTACATAATTTTAACGAACTTCAGAACTTTTTTAAATTTCAGATAACTTATTTCGACGAAACATTTTCTATCGGTAGCTGCTTGGGGACGTTGAGACTGTTGGCGGTCTTCAAAACAACATTTATCTTCAGTCGATCCATCTCCTCCGGTGATCTTTAGACATAATGGGCCGAGGTCAGGTCCGCATAAAAGACCATATTTTCCTTCGTGTGATACTTCTCAATAAAAGAGGTAACTTTCAGCAGGCACTTCGTACTGTATATCTCATCGTTCACCGCAAGCCACGATGGAAAGAGAAGCAACTTGTACATTCCCTTCTCGCTGATTAGCCACCGAAAGACCTTCTTCGGGAACATAGAATACACTGAAAGTTAATTTTAGTTTATATTACGAAATCGAAGGTAGAACTAACGAATCTGTTCGTTGTTTTCAGCAACGAAACTGATTTGTTCTTTTTAAGAAGATACATTCGTAATTAATGTCACACGCGCAACTGTCAAAAGCACGAAGCATTTGTTGACACAGAAACAACATTCGTGCATTGTACAAAAACAATACAAAGAGCTACGAATATGTTGTTACCAATTTAAAAGAAACGTCTCTCTGATAGTTGACTGCATGACTGAGAGCTCTACTTTATCGACTCAAAATGTAATTGACAAAAAAATACAACCACGTGGGTTGTCCAGTATTTTTATAATGTTTGTGACGGGGTTCGCTCTTATTTTTGGAAAAAGTGTTTGCCCTGGGTTGTTTCCTATGCCATGGAGACTCATGAGGGGATAATTGAATAATAAGTATGGTTATAACTCTCGCAAAGTCAATTGGATTTGGGGGAAAAAAATATTTTCCCCCCCCCACGGAACAACAACAAGAGAAGGGGGGCTGTCAAAACAATAACGTTCTGGAGTAAAAATAAGGAGTGTATCGAAAAGTAGTTATAAACTTCCAAATAATAAAATAGGCATGAAAACATGGTTAAAATTAACATACTATTTCAGTTTATTATAGCTTAACATGTTTACAAAAGATCCAAACGGAAAAACTAGTCATCATGTTCATTTCTGTAGAATGCCCGTACCTTTGATTTGACACCTGCCATCAAATTCTGCACAGTGACCTTTGTGCACTTCCTGGATGCCGCTGCCCAATTTTTTCTTAAAATCGGTCATGTTTTGGGACACTGTACCATCCTTCTTAAATATACGCTTGACTATTGCCCAATAGCGTTCGATCGGTCGCAACTGGGGACAGTTTGGTGGGTTGATGTCTTGTTCTACGAACTTGATGTTATTCTCCGTCAGCCACTGTAGAGTGGATTTGGCGTAATGTACCGATGCCAAATCTGGCCAGAAGAGAGGAGGGGACTGGTGCTTTCTATACAATGGTAGCAACCTGTTCTTCAAACATTCCTTTTGATAAATCTCAGCATTTATAGTTCCTTTTGTATAGAAAATTGAAGAACGCAAGCCACATGTGCAAATAGCTTGCCAAATGAGCACCTTCTGACCGAATTTCTCCATCGCAACAGTCGTATCTGCGGTTGGCACACGTTCCCCAACAGATTTAGTATAAAACTGCGGCCCCGGTAGCGTTCTTGAATCTTCTTTAACGTATGTTTCGTCATCCATCAAAATGCACTGGTCGACATTGTCCAAAATGCAGCTGTACAGCTTTCGAGCCCTGGTTTTGGCACGAGACTTTTGTTCCGGAGTTTGTTTGGGCACTTTCTGCTTTTTGTACGTCTTCAAGTCATTCCTGCGCTTGATTCGTTGAATCATTCCGATGCTGGTCCTGAACTTCTTGGCTAGATCGCGAGTAGAGGCAGATTTGTTCCGTTGAATATAATCCACAACTTTTTGGTCCAAATCGGGGTTGCTGGAGCCGGGTTTCCGGCCACTTCTTGGTAAATCCTTGAGGGAGCACTCCTTACCAAACTTTTCGATGATGCGTTTTACACTTGCCGGGTGAACATTTACTCTTTTCGCAATCTGGTTGTAAGTAACACCCTTTTCGGTGCACCAAGTGTGCAGAATTTTCTTTTTAGTCTCAAATTCAATTCACGACATTTTGAATACAACTTTATCAACGGAAATGAATGAACCGAATAATCATTTTTGACATGTAAACAAAGCAAATGGCGCTTACACGCTTAAAATATATACAGTAGTTTATGCGTAATAACGCATCGAATGTTTATAACTACTTTTCGATACACTCCAAAAATTAGGTATTACTAGATAAAAAGCAGATGTTTCAAGGATTGCTTGACATGACAGGGTTTCAAAATGGTGGAGAAATATTGACCGGGGAGTCGGGGGGGGGCCGGGGGGGGGGTGCCCGGGAGGCGGAAAAAAAAAAAAAAGTCATCATAGAAGGGGCGGAAGTGTTTCGGCCGGCGGTGGGGGGTTTTTTTCTGTACAAAACAGGGTTGCTATGATTGGCGATACACAGGTGGATTCGCCTTGGTGGCAGGGTAATCACATGCGGAATTGCTAAAATTTTCCATTTTTTGAATGCATACGTTAATTGCTACAAAATAAAAAGGACTCAAGAATATGTGTAAATTTGAAACGGCCAATTCCTTAAAAAATAAGAAATTCTCCAGAAAGTTTGTGAAAGTTATAAAAAAAGATAAAGAAAATTAATAAGGCTCCCGAAATCAATGTATTAGAGAGTTATGTTTGCAAAACTATTCCTTACCTTCCTCTCATATAAAATACTTTCTTCAACCATATTCCTTACGTAAATTTTTGACAAAATCTTCTATAAAGACAAATACAGACATTTTTCAATGTTCCCTGCAGACATTTTGAAAATTTATCTGGCATCCCTGGTTCAACTCTCTAACATTTTGTTGGCGCATCGCGGAAATCCGAACTATTCACACGCCGAGCGAAATCGTTTTAGGTAACCAAATTAACTGTTATCAACGTCTTCGAGGGATGTATGTCGACAGAAAGCCTGAATGGGAGAGAAATCGAAAGCCGGAAACTGCGGGACGACAAAATGAGTGGCCAACGGTACAAGAACTCTTTGTCCAAGTAGTCGCAAACAAGCTGTGAGTGTCGTCAACAATCGTGGATGGAGCTGAAAAAACGAGCCGGACTATCCACTTATAAGAAGATACGGACTATAAAGCGCAATTATGAACAAAACAAGACGGCGAACATACGATCCCGGAGTCTGCACAGGACGATGCTGACGAAGTTCGATTGCGTGGAAATGATCGACGAAAGCTACACATCAAGAAAAATGTATAAGTTGATTGCTCAATGTTTCGCGATATTTATGTTTGAATCTTTGTTTACAAAAATATGCCTATCTATTAGGGACGTTCTTTGTATTAATGTCTTTTTAATCTGTTCGTCTGCTGTAGACGATTTAAGTTCATTCGAAACGGCCAGTGACCGTACCGTAGCCCAATTATGCGTTCCCCTGTACCTCCCGCGTGTACCTACAGACTTTTGATCTTGTCGTCATAGACTCCTAGGTCTTCAGCTGCTTTTCTCAGGTTGGTGACTGTGGTCAGAAGTCACTTTTCTTTGCTTTTATACCTCAATTTTTTTATATCTTAAGTCGTAGTCTTATATCGTATAAGCCAACCGCCCTCAAATACTTCAGTAAAGATAGCTCTGTACGACGGTAGTTGTACAAAACTTCACGTAATGAGACTCCCGCAATTGTACCCGTGCAGGACACGCCGCCAGTGTTTGGCGGCGGCCTGATTACCAATGGAAACATGCGTGCCCAGGTACCTAGACGAAGGTTACGTTTGTGTACTGCTGCGCCTCGAACAGCCAATGGTTTCCCACCTGTCCATGCTCAAGGGCAGATAGATAACTCGCAGAGTCGAAAAACACAACAGTCTGCGACCCATTTGAAAACTTGCATGCCTGCAAGAGCGCATAGACCTCATCTGAGAAGATCTTGTGGACTTCGTGGTCAACCGGTTAGCGGTGTCACACGTCGTTCAGGCGATTGCCATGAAGTGAAAGTTTGATTCCCGCTCCAGCCTGTGAAACTTTCTGCAGACGGAAATGTCCATACTGGTTCACTGGGTACTAGGTTAAGTTGTCAGTTATAGTTCCCTTTATGTTCAATGTTCAGTCTGTACAACCTCGAGTTGAAGAGGGTGTAAAAAAAAACAAATGAGACCACAGATACCGGATAAAAGGCCGTAGTGGCTTATGGCCTCCCCAGACATCTCGTAACCAACCTCGTTTTTGATCAATGAACCGTCCGTGAATAGCAAATTTGGACCCTCGTATGTGGAGGCAACTTCCCCGTAGGCTGCCTAAGCCACTTTAGGGTTTACCTTTGCTCCACATAATCGCTTCATACACCAGCCCACTTTGGGACACGTAGAGTCCCAAGCCCGTCTACTCCTGTCAGGTCCACTCTTTTGCTCAACATGCTCTAAATCTACTATCTATCCAAGAGCGGATTCCCCTTGTAGTAACCTCGTGGCTTTGATAGCCAGGTCTTTGGATACTACGTTCACTGGCGGGACCTTGCCTTTTTCTAGCAATAGAAAAGCTTTTGGTGAGGTCCGAACAGGCCTCATGGTATTAATATTCTAAGAATCTAATCCCTATTAATGTTCTAAGAATTTAGGACATCCCGGCCCTGCTCCAAAGCTCCGATCCTCAAAGTATGCAAGGGACGATAGTTGCCTTAGCCTTCTTGGTCGAGGTACAGCGCGAAGCTTCAGAGAAACGGCCGTTTAGGGCCCGGACAGCGTTGACTTACACTTCACTGACTTGGCGTGCTTCACAAACTGCAGTGTGTGATCAGGCCACTAGGGGAAAAATCGCTACCGTTCGGGATGTGATTATCGTCGAGGCTTCGAAAGTGGATGCAAGTGGGAAGAAGAATAGGAAGAAAGAAGAAAATTGGACAGAAAGTGTGGTAGGTCCCTTTATAAAAGGTGCAGTAGACAAAATGAAATCCGATGAATAAAGTCGAAATGAGCATGAAGTGATTGTATTCGGCTCCGTAAAGTGTTACACACGCCTGAGCCTAACAAATAAACGAACTAATTAAAAAAAAATGAAGTAATTGTACTGGAAAAATCGGATGGTTCTGATTCGTGTGACGATACTCTGGGAGAAGAAACTATAGAATTAGTAAACGGTGGAGAGGCTACAATTCCCAAGTAGCAATTCAAATGCAAATTGGTTTTATTCATGTTTTATGGTAGTTTTATCAGAGCATTATGGAGTTCATCCGGTTTTATCGGGGCATTTTCCAAGTTAAGTTGGTTTTAATTCCTTAACAGTTCTCAAGAGTGATTGAAGAACACTTGAAGAAACCTCCATAAAACTACATCATTTATAAGTGTAATTCACCTTTTCAGTATTTTTTTAAGTTACTTGGTCCCCCCCCCGACACATTTTTGCGCCCCACCTAAAAAAAAAAAAAAAATTTTTGAAAAATTTTTATGTCTTTTTTTTTTAAGATGTGTTTTTCGTGGAAATGCTACCAAAACACCTTTATAACATTTTTTTTTTATAAAAAAGAACACATTTTTTTGAGAAAAAAAACATAAAGAAAAAAAAAAAAAACACAACAGACGGGAACACAAGGGGAAAAAAAAAAAAAAAAACGGAGTCTCAAAGAAAATAAAAAAAAAATATATATTATATATAATACTCTCTCTTATCTCTCACCAACAACAATTTTTTTTTTTTTGTCCCCATTGCACAGTGGGCCAGGAGACGAAATTAGCAAGACAAAACCTCTAGCGCTTTGAGCATGCATTTTATCAAGATGATTGCTTCAACATTGTTGCTCAGTTTTATCTGCGCCACAATTTGGTAATAAAAATTAGTTCCAATTTTCACCGCAAGGGCAGCGCTGCGATACTAACTTTTTTATTTCGCCTTCTAGCGGTTTGATGTCCTCGGCAAAGTTGTAGAGCATAAAATAATAAGAAAGTTTGCCGAAAACATTAAAGTTCTATGTCTACAAATAACAAAGTTACGATTAGTTTTGTAAAATTTAACTGAAATTTACGTTTTTTCTACTAATTTTCATATTTTCGTCAAATATGTTATTTTTGGTACCATTTATGTGTTGAACCTTATAATTTGCGTATGTTTTGGAAATGTTCGCATAGTTTTGGGACATAACAAGCGAAATATTAGCCAAAACTTTGAAAAATATCATGAATTTTTATTTTTAATCTGTAAAAGATAGTGTGCTATAAAAGTCAATTGAAAATAAGTATTCCTCTGCACTTGTATTCGTGTGTCGACGAATACGATTGATCGCTGACACACATACTTGTTTACTTCACTGTCAAAACCAAGGGGTCATCATCGAAGCAAATGTTGAAGCATGAGCCTGTGCACGCTGCCATAATTCTATTGCCTTTTTGATATTACTGTTAGCCGTGTTTTGGTGTTGCCTCACTCATTTCCACGAGAATATTGAAAACGTGCCTCACAGTAATTTTTTCTATGTCCATGAGTGCACGGATGTTGATGAAATATCAAAGCAACCACGACTTTCCCCATTACATTTGAATACGCCTCAAAACTTCAAATCTCAAACGTCAAATGTCATAATAATTGTGTAGTTATCAACCGTTTGGAAGCGCTGGTTTACCCTTTTGGTTCTTTCGGCAGATTACTTCTAGTTTGTGGTTGGTGCCTTCTACAGATCACTATGGCTCAAGGTAGGTTATTTTAATTAATCCAGTAGGAATTCATTCAAGTAATTTTATTATTAGCGTGCAGTATTCGCGTACGAGAAATAGTAGAATTATTCCTACAGAATCTTCCACTTGGTGATGTGGCATCGTATGTGAAGAAGAAAATAACATGTCCTGATAATAAAATGTTTTCTGATTCCGTTCAAAACTCACTACGTTTGCTACTATCAAATATTGAATCACGATACGCAAAGTGCCACCGCATAAAGAGTTTGTTTTTCCTGAAACATTAAAAATGGCTGGATTCAAACTTTAAAGTTTTGAATAATATTCCGAAGAAAAATGTTGGTGGAAGGAAGAAAATATCTTTTGGTGCAGAAACCCCTAGGACCAGGCTCCGTAAAACCAAAGATTTGCGAGAAAAACACACCACAGCAGAATTGGTTTCAGCCACGGTAACGCATTTCCTGAGAAAGCTTCCCGTTTCAAAAAACTTGCTCTATCTGTTGAACCAGAGATGAAACGTTTTACAGTCGACGATGCATTGAGGTTTTTATGTGAAAACGATCTAACAAAACAACAGTACCAAAACATAAGGAACATGACGCTAAAAAAAGGATATGACATTTATCCAGCATACAATGACATCCGCGATAATAAAAGTACTTGTTATCCACGTGGTAAGCACAAATTCATTTAATTATGTTCTTGTCTAAACAGCTTCCAATAGATCGATAATTCTTTCAAGTTTTGGATTTTGTGGTGGTTTTGAGTCGCTTTTTTAATAATTCTAAATTATTTCAAAATTACTTTAACTCTCCAATTAAAAAAAAAAATATTTCCTCAAAAGTTTCGAAATTATTTTTAATAAAACCAAAAAATTTAAAAATTGGAACAATTCCCAATTGATTGGAAGCTGTTTCATGGCGGAATGTGAGCTGTATCAAAGTTTATTTGCAAACTATATTGGGCACGCAAATGATAATAACCTTTACAATAAAGTTTTAAAAGTTTGCATGTTTGAACGTATTTCAGATATTTCCATTCGGCCATCATGCGCGAAGTTCCTCTTCAAAATCTTGTTGACCATACGGTAGAGCGTCTCTTTATGACACTGAATAAATATATTGAACCGTACATTCATGAACAGGGAAATTTATGTGTTATTTTAAAATGGGGATTGGATGGTTCAAGCAACCACTCACGGTATAAAATGACATTTTTTGAAGAAGTTGGCGATGATGTTATATCATGTAATGACTCGCATATTTTTTTGATTTGCCTGGTTCCTTTGCGAAATCAGAAAATTTCGATCAGAAAATTTCGGGAGCACCATTCTCGACAATTCAGTCGCCTGGCGAACATCGAAGATGTATTTAGAAGACTTTTGCTAACCTCTGACCCCGTGATGACACTCACAAAACAGTTTCCTCAAACCGATAAAAATCAATTTCCAGAATCCGTACAAAACCTGTTGAAATAATAGTAAATATAAAATAAAAAATAGTTGCTAGATCAAAAATATTAATTATAATTAATCCAGATATCTCAAATATATCAAAATATATATCGGGCATAATTTCAGAATTGAAAGGTCACATATGGTACTTTCTGAAACATGAGTAATTTTTTGCAACAACTTGCAATTTTTTGAGAAAATTAATTTTGAAATTCATGATATTTTTCAAAGTTTTGGCTAATATTTCGCTTGTTATGTCCCAAAACTATACGAACTCTTCCAAAACATACGCGAATGATAAGGTTCAACACATAAACGGTACCAAAAATAATATATTTGACGAAAATATGAAAATTAGTAGAAAAAACGCAAATTTCAGTTAAATTTTACAAAACTAATCGTAACTTTGTTATTTGTAGACATAGAACTTTAATGTTTTCGGCAAACTTTCTTATTATTTTATGCTCTACAACTTTGCCGAGGACATCAAACCGCTAGAAGGCGAAATAAAAAAGTTAGTATCGCAGCGCTGCCCTTGCGGTGAAAATTGGAACTAATTTTTATTACCAAATTGTGGCGCAGATAAAACTGAGCAACAATGCTGAAGCAATCATCTTGATAAAATGCATGCTCAAAGCGCTAGAGGTTTTGTCTTGCTAATTTCGTCTCCTGGCCCAGTGTGCATTGGATTCGCAGCCTACTGAGACTAACTTATCAAAAGGGTCTATGCGTTATGCGTAAAACGAATAAAATAAAATGGTGCAATGTGTCGCCAGTTGAAAACCGAAATGCATAACTCATGATATTTGATTTTATGCCAGTTATGCAAGTTAAACCCACGTCTCAGGTAGTGCGTTATATGGCGCACCACCGTGGAAATACAGCGCAGTACTTTTGATGTAAGGTTTAATGTGCACTACGATTGTCAAATGTTATGTTAATGTTGAATTCTCCCGAGTCGTGCATTTCAGTTCCCAATAGGCTACACATTATTTATAGTCGTTGCAAGTAAAAATTAGTATATCATCTGAGCGAAAATCGATTTTTCCCATGATCCGCACGTTTAATCCAAAGTCGGAAGTAGTGCGCTGGAATCGCTCAGTGATCCACTACACAGTGCACTTCTTCCAACGTCAGCGTACAGATCAAGAGAAAAATCATCTTTCGCTCAACTAATGTTTCAGCCATCGACGCAATATTATTATCTGTTCTTCTTCCCAAATCCATTGTTAGCATATTCAAGTTAGAGTTTTTTTTTAAATGTTTTAATCGCCTTACGCTGGTGACTAAAAACAACAAATTATAAGCTGTAATTGTGAACAACAACTATGCATAGGCACTTTTGATTTGAACGTTCACATTTTCTTTGTTTATGATGTGCCTTCTCCACAATGATTGGTAAGATAGCCATAATTACGAAAGACTTGTTTACCTTGAGCAATTCAAACAAGTTTTATTCAAGCGTTACTCCTCTTTTTCAAGAATAGAACAAGTAAAGATGAACTTATCGCGCTCCTAAAAAAATCTTGTTAGTCTTGTGCAAGAAATATTAGTTTTATATGCGTTTTATGGTAGTTTTAGATAAAACCATTGAAAAAATGGCGAGCGTGGCTATTCTGGATTCCCTCCGAATGGTAGCCATTTTCATTTATATGCAACAAAACTCTCGTTTTTCCAATGCTACGAACAATTTCTGCTGTTTAAAATACATTTTGAAACTTAAAATGGATTGTAGACACAATTTATTCAAGATCTAACAATTTATTAGCCTTGTCACCTAATTGTTGATTTGTCAAGTATTTTTTATTTTTCAAATAAATCAATGTTCTAGCAATGATTCCGTAGCGCATTAAAATTTTCGAACTTTTATGTTATAAAACACCAATAAACTGAACGTCGCATGAAAAATTTATCAATTGCAGGATAAAAAACTCATGCATTTATGGTCAATTTTACAATTAATTTACATACGTATCCACTTTGGAAAAGAAACATCATATGTATATCGATGTTTTTTTTTCTCTTAAAAAGTCCTCATTCAGCTGAACGAATCCAAAAATGGAATCATCGAAACATATTTGTGACGGACTGGAAGTGTTCTTAAAGAGGAAAATCATAAAACTACCAAAACTTGTGGTAGTTTTATCATAGTTTTAAGCATGTCCTGCATGTCATTACAAGTATGTACCGATAAAACTATCAAGTTTTAAGCGAATCTTGGGAAATAGTCTTGAGAACCTCCTGTAGTATGGGCCTTTTTGAACTTATGAGGGTTTTATGGCTGTTTTATCGATGTTATGTAGAATATCTAGTTTTATGCGTGGTTTTATCAAATGAGTCTTGAGAACTTCTTCAAGTGTACCTTAAAATTGAATTTGTTACTTGGGAAAGCCCCCAGCCAGAACTTCAAACGAATGACATGTTCCTTGTACGGTGATATCTGGAAAAACTAGTGGAGATCATTTCTTGGTGGAGGAAAAAAATGTGTTTGTGTTTTTTTTTTATTAATAATTTTTAATTTTTTTTTTTTCGGGGGGGGGGTGGGTGGTATACATTTTTTTTGTTATAAACAACCACAGCGGTGGGGGTTGGGGGGGGAGGGAGAGGGGGGGGGGAGGGGGAGTGGGGGGGGGGGGGTGAAAATACCTCGACCACACGCCACCGACGCTCCTTGCTTTGCAAGAACCAGACCCAAGGGCAATTGCATAAGCCAATAGTGAGGGCGGAATCTGAACCCGCTTGGGGTGGTTTGTTTTGTTACAAAGTGGTTGGGGGTTGGGAATATTATTTTCTGACGAGGCGGTGCTACTGGTTTTTTTTATTGGGGTTGGTTACTGGGATTTATTGACATGTGAGATGCACACGTCACACGAACCTTTTCGTTTATATTAAATATTAAAATTATTGAAATCAAAGACACTGAAGATGACTCTCACCAACATCAGCGATGATCGTGGAGTAAGAATTGTAAAACATACGGATCGAATTATTTCAGGCATTTTTACCAACTGTCATTCAACGATATTGATATTCACAGATTGCAACTCTGGCGCAGATACCAGTTCGCGTTCATGGATAAATTTGTACTACAGTTCATTATTTGTCAAGGTCTTTGCGCCTGTGGAATTCAAAGCAAGGGTTTTGTTACAATCAAGACGATGGATTCGAATTTTAACCTTGTTTTGCCTAAGTAAGCTCGTGTTACCTGTGATAAAAGCACACAGAATTTGCAAATTTTTACCCTGATCTGATGAGTTGCCATTACAGCGGGGAAATTTTTCAGTGGTATCAGTGACAACGGCGTAGATTTCTTCGGCACGAATCTTCCGCCCAGTAGAAAAATAAGAAGAGTGCTAAAACAAAAGCTGCATAGATCACCATATTTTCGGACAAACTTGTCTATCACAAGGATAGCGCGAACATAGGGTAGGGAACGGCTTCAGCTCCCCGGGGCCTTATTCCAAGCCTCCGTTGAGCTGTTGACCTACACTCAGCGAAATAAACTTTCGATATTCATTAGATTGCATAGTGATTATTTGCTATAAGAGCAACCTCGTGTGAAACAAAATCTATTCATAATTCAGCCTTATGAAATTTCAAAGCATCGTTCATAAATTGAACCTTATGAAATTCTTAAGTTTATTTGACTGAGTGTACAATGCTCATTTATTGCAGTATAATGCTATATTAGATGAAGCACCATGGTGCAAAAAATGAGCGTTGTACGTTATAGTCTACCCCGTGCTTTATTTGATTGGCTAAGATTTTTCGGATGTTATTCCATCACAGATATATAAGTAATTTCTTTCGTGCGGATTTTTAATAAACAACGTTTTATGTTAAAAATTTGTCGCTCATCTACAGTCTTACAGCACCTGAATTTACATTCTTTATTTTTAAGTGTACATGTTTCAATGTTGTAGGCTCAAGAGTAATGGCGCTATAACCATAAGCCTCTAACAAAAGTTAATGCTTAAGTCTTAACCGTTTGGAGAAAAACTGGAGCATCACTTAACCTTCTTAGACACGATGCTCCCAACGACCATATAAATAAATTTTTGTTCTGTACACCAAACAGGACATTCTGTTTAACTATTCTCTCTGACTATTCATTTCCCTTTTCCTTTGATATCTACTGAAGGCTACGTGGGTTCCCCGCGTCTTCTTAAGGTAGATACCAAATCCTCCCCAACTCCAACGGTTGCATGGACGTGGCCAGGTGAGCGATCGAGGAGTGTATTCGTGGAGATTATTGCGCGAAGAAACGTATCAGTAACTGGTTCCGTTTCATGGTGACATGCAATATCTTCAACGAATTGTTCCTCATCGTAGCTCCATCCACGAGGTGTGCAAACGTCAATGCTAATGTTTCAATGTTGTAGGCTCAAAAAAAACACTGTGAACATATTCATGAACAATAGCCTATTGTTTTTTGCTCCGAATTCCACCTAATCAATGAGTATAGGGAAATTTAGAAGCGGAAGATGAAAATATGAGGAACTCCATAAGTATGGCCGGATGTTGGAACATTTGTTACAATTCAACTTGAAAATTAGTCACAATTCAATTTTTTCAACTTACTACCTACTTGAATATTTATGAAAAAACTAATATTATTTAATGAAGATTGAATTACTTTTCAGTGTTTCCTTGTGGGTCTGAAATTTTAGATACGAAAATATAATTCTATAAGCCGAAAATAAGGTCCACCTCAGCCACAATACGCTCGGTTGGAAGCCAAATACACTCCCACCGAAATACCGGCTACGACCAATCAATAAAAATCGAATTCATTTCCTTTTTACCACAGAGTCTATCCCAAGTTTTCTGCCCGGGAAAGGTGCACCATCGACTGCCATCCGGTGTCGGATTTGATTTGGCCTCAAATTTGACGTGTGAGGTTATGACGTTTTATTTACCCACAAGGGGGTTCCCACGTCTTCTACCTTCCCACTCCAGCAATCTCTCTAGCCAGGATCATTTTTCTGCAAAATGGGGAAATCCGACTCGAGTGTGGTGTGCGTGTGTGTATGTGTGAGTATCTACACGTGTCTGCTTGAATGGTTGCATAGACGATTTGTGCGGTGGGGGTTTGCGGTGGGTATTTCGGGTTTTGTGATTGATATTTATTGAAAGACTTTTCCAGCTTTGAGAAGAAGATTTCCGGGTCTTTCCAAATTCAGTAGATCGATTTATGGGAAATAAAGTGTCGTTTAGCAGGTGAAATAAAATAAGCGGATGGGAGTTCGCTTGCCTGAGTGTGTTAGAATCCTCTTTAACTGCAGATTAGATGTGAAAAAAAATGTATTAGAGTTACAGGGATTTACCTATTCTAGGCAAATTAAGCAGAGTCCACCGTTTTAGTCGTATTTTCGCTGCATCGTCCATACAGCAGATGTTTTTGTTTGATTACATATATTTGCTCCTTGATGCATTGTGTATTAAAATCGACAGAATTATACAGAATACATAGATCTAAAGATTTTAAAATCGACTGCCGAGAATTGTATACATCGCTGAAGCCAACATTTTCCCCAATCTCCTTTGTGCAAAGTCATTCCACACAGATAAAAAGAAACATTGAATTTTCTTTCATGTGCCATACTGCGAACATTGTTGTATGGCACATGAAAGATTGCAAACAATTTCATTGATTACGCCTCCTTTGGCTTTGAATTAAACGAGGGGAAATTTTACGCGCTTGTTAAAATTCATTATTTTTTTCTGTGCAGGATTAACTGACAAAATCAGTTTATAATCCAAGCAAGTTTATTTTCACTTGTTTTGATGTACAAACATAGTTTGAAATAACAGAATAAGTAGATTATTTAAGCTGTGTTCCAATTGATGGATTTTCAGTTGAACTTGTCTGTCTTTTCATCACTTCGAAAATAAATTAAATGTTCGAAAATCCCTCTGTCGTTGAATAGCCGATTTTCGAGAAGGTGTTTGCCTAAACTCAATGCTCATCTGGCAGAAATGTGTCTGTTACAGTAGCAGGGTTATTTGAAATGTTTACAACTGTCAAATTTAAGTGGGAATTAATTTTACTTCACGAATTGAAACTCATGGTGACTTCTGTTACCCCCAAGGTTAGTCCAAAACAAAAATATACTCTTAAAAACTGCCAGATTAGATTCAGAATTTCAGAATAATAGATTTGTGGGAAAATTTGAGAAACGGCGAGAGTAAAAACAAGAAGCTCCAAGAGAAGCAACGTGAACCTTGTAGTTCGTATAAATTTTGCTTTGCAATATGTCAACGCTTACGCCACCACAAAGCAGGTAGCAACAACGAACAGCAGGCCTGTCCGGGCCCGACAGAAGATAAACATCTTCAATCAACCCATCGTCAAATGACATTCTTAAGGGCCACATAAACCCATAAAGCGGAACGACACTTTTCCATTTTATCTTTGTCACACGAACTAAAACTGTATTACCTCTACTCAATTGCCATTCTGACATGGTTACTTATTCTTTTCTGTCCCCTTTCCTTTCTTTCAGGCCCCAGAAGCTAGTTTGGCACGGTGCCAGTGCGCTCGGTGAGCGAGCGATGGACACGTACTGCGACTCGTGGCACTCGGACTCGACGGACAAGGTCGGGCTGGCCAGCAGTTTGCTAGGCAATAAATTACTAGATCAGGACCGGTATTCCTGCGATAATCGGTTCATAGTGCTCTGCGTCGAAGCACTGCCGCACGAGCAACGACGACGGAAGCGGGACGTCAGTAGGTAAGTATCTCAGTACGGATGTGGTCCCACTGTCCGACCATCGTAGAATAGGAGTGAGCGTTGTTGTTGCCATCGGTCAGAGGCTACTGAGTGAAAACGGGGGAAGTGATTTGTGTGATTTTTCGAACCAAACCGTATAGTGTAGGCCACACATACCTGCTTTGATTCGTAGCGTATAGGCTTTTTGGATTTTAAAACGACATTTTTGTCGGCTATTAACAAGACAATTCCTTTGCCAACTGTGACGTGATTAATGTTGAATACGTGCACTTACAAAACAAAACTGGGCGTTCATCCACCGACCAATGCTTGCAGCATGTTGTAATCGAAGCTCTAGTGAATTTTGAAGGAATTTCTTTGATTCAGTTCACATCACTGGCACGCGATCTGAAACTCAATTTTGTAAAAAGTGACGAATCTTTAATGAGTAAATGTTTGCAGTAGATGACATATTTAGAAAAATTACACCAGTCAGTCATATTTGCAATTATGGTTTGTAGTTTTACTTCCGGAACACATTGTTAATTATTTCATTCAAAGAAAATCACCTTCTCTTTCGAAGACTGTAGTTAGATACTTCCGGAAACAACCGCATGCACATTTAGCCTTGTTTCAGGCCATGTGAGGTGTTCTAGGGAGCCAAATTTCTTTCGCCCAAAACTCTGGAATATTTTCCGTACGCCATGTCTGTGTTTTCTTAGCATTATGAGCAGGTAAAGCGTGTCTGGAAATAAACTTTATTGCGAACGTTATAGGTTTAACAGAAATCCATACAAATCTTTTTTCTCAACATTTATTTTCCTCAAGTATGTTCCTTTACACTTTTTGCAATAATAGATTTAAATTTCACCCTCACGCCAAAACTTTCGGACCTTTGACTTGACTCCTGCCATCAAGGTTTAGGCAAGCTTCTCTCCTCTGATCTTGTAAGCTTTATCCACTTCTACTTGATGTTTTGAACCACTTTTGACTCTCCTCGCTTTTCCGACAATCAGCCTTCATTATTGCCCAAAATTTCTCGATTGGTCGGAGCTCTGGACAGTTTGGAGAATTAATGTCACGAGGTACCACAATGACATTATTTTCCTAGTACATTTCTTCGTCACTGTTGAGTCGTGGCAAGATACCAAATCGGGCCAACATAAGGTGTTTTGAGAATGCTTCTTTAGAAGCGGCAGTAGGCAATTTTTAAGGCACTCCTTGATGTAGATTTCACTGTTAATAATCCCAGTTGAGATGAATGGTTGACTGATTTTACCGCTCATACAGATGGTTTGCCAAACGAGATATTTTTTGCCATTTTTTCCATCTTCTGTTCTCTAAACTTAGGATCTAGGTTCATACTTGAGTATTGGGTTAATTCATGTAGCTAGTGACTAATTTCTGTCGAAAGTGTATTTGTTTATGTTTACTTTCAAGTGCTGCATCCAAACATTCTATTTGTTTTATTGCAAATTCGTCAAAATTTTCGCGAAAGAAGTGATCACCAGTTTGTTGCTCGCCCATAAGAAGCCGCAAGAGATTTCCAAGGTGGTAGGGTGCCATTTGGCAACAGTTTACCGCATAAAAAAGTCCCTGCAGGATGGTCCTAAGCAGCGAAAGCCGAGAAGCGGATGTCCGCGCTTTGCACGCACGCCGAACGTGATCAAATCGATCCGTGCAAAAATTGCTCGCAACCCGGTGGGTTCCATAAAAAAAACTTGCAAAGGAAGCCAATATTTCGGAGAAATCCAAGCAGAGAATCATCAAAAAAGGCCTGCATGCATCTTCCAGAGCCAGAGTGAAACGCCACATAATTACGAACCGGGTCAAAGAACTACGAGTGCCTCGTTCCAAGAGATTGCTTTCTTTGTTGAAGAAGGAAAAAATGATAATCCTGTTCTCCGACGAAAAGCTTTTCAGCATCGATGCTGTGGCCTACAGCAGCACGGACCGGTTCATTGCACCGCAGAAAATGGAGAACGTTCCGAAAAAAGTGAAATTCAAATTTCAAACCATACATCCGGCGGGTGTCATGATGTTTGGCTTGGTGGCGTCCAAAAGTTTGAAAATGCCGCCTGTTTTCATTGATGCTGGAGTTAAAATCAATACCGAAGTGTATATTGGTATATTGAAGGACCAAGTGCTTCCCTGGGTGAAGGCCAACTTCTCCGAGGACCAAAACATTGTCCTACAGCAGGATGGAGCGCCGCGTCACACGTCCAATCGAACCCGACAATGGTTGAACGATAACATGAAGTTTTGGCCGAAGGATTTGTGGTAATCCGTTGGATTATTCGATTTGGGCATATGTTGAAGTACGAGCCTGCAAAACATCACACCCTAATGTGAAAACCCTGAAGTCAACCATAACACGCACATGGCAGTCAATGTCGGAGGACTACGTCCGAAAGGCATGCCCTGGCTTCCGGCGTCGGCTCGAGGATGTTATTAATAAAAATGGAGGGCACATTGAATAAATTTGTTTAAAAGGACTTAATAAAGATAACTGCACTCGAAAATGTTGATATTATTGCTTGCATTAGTTGAAAATGGGATTTGAAAAAAATAGAACAAATTTTCGCATTATTTTCTGCCGCACCCTTTATTGTAGAATTTATTACCAGGGATTTGTGAAAAGTCAGCTTTCACTTATGTTTCATCGTCCTGTACACGCAAATGGTATGTATGGTTGGTTAACAACGAATCATTTAGTATTGAGGCCGACTTTTCTCTTTGAATGACCTTACACACTTTGAAAATTTTACAGTATTCGGTAATTTTTTACCAAACTTTCAACAGCTGAACGTTCGGTAATCCGATTTACCGGATTTCAGTGAAATTTTACAGTATTCCGGTAAAAAAATTACCGGAACTTGTCAAATTTTACCGAAATCCGTTAAACCGGATTACCGAACGTTCAGCTGTTGAAAGTTCGGTAAAAAATTACCGAATACTGTAAAATTTTCTAAGTGAGTAGTTCATATTTCACTTTCATGTCCTGCACCAGCTAAGTTGACTTAGCTACATCCTTTTTTTGGCAACATCTCTGACCAACATATTGGGCTTCCTCTTGTATAATTTCACCACTTGTTTCTCATTTTGTTTGTTGCTTGTCCTCCGTTTCGACTGTCCTCTGAAACGTTTCAGTGTGTAGAAACTTGCTGATGACATTCGACACCGTTTGTTGCATTACCCCGACCGAATTCGCGATTGTTTTCTGTGACCGATTAGGACTTTCTAATCACTTGTCCAAAATAAGATTTCACCGCTCCTGTTGTCAAGACGCCATTTTCAAAACTTCAATTAAAAAGTAAACAATATGCACGTCGACACGAAGGTGAAAGAATCCACTGACAGCTAAACTACACACTGAAAAAAATTCTTACATTGACTCAGACCACTGAAGCGACAAAGCTACAAACAATAGTTCTGGACATGCTTTACTCCGTCTTGTTGGAAGATTAAATGACAACCAGCTTCAACCTTCCTCAGCCACGGTACAACAACATCCTGCAAAATATTCAAAAATACACCGGCTGTTACGTTTAGTTCTTAATCAAATCCTCCCCAACGACGGCAGTAAAGTATTGTGGACCTGGAAGGGTTTTTGAGTCCTCCTTTACATAGGTCTCATCGTCCATCAAAACGCATGCATCCGGACGCTGCAAAAGACGCGAATATAATTTCCGAGCCCTTGTTGCTGCTCGCTTCTTCTGTTCTGCACTTTGTTTCGAGATTTTCTGCTTCTTGTAGGTCTTCAGGTGGTTTCGCCTCTTGATACGCTGGATCATTCCGACACTCGTTCCTGCTTTTTTGGCCAAATCACGTATTGACATTGATTTGTTCTTCATGATTAGAGATACCACTTTCTGCTCCAGTTTCGGGTTGGAAGAACCGGGTTTCCTGCCTCTTCCTGGTAGCTCATCCAAAGAATAGTGTTCCCCAAACTTATTAATGATGGTTTTAACACTCGCATGATGAATTCCAAACCGCTTCGCCAATTTTCGCATAGTAATACCCTTCTCACTTAGCCATGTGTCCAGAACCTTAATTTTCACTTCCTTTTCAATACGCGACATTTTGAAAACGCAGAATTTGAACCGCACAAACAAGTAAACAAAAGAAAGCTGACAGTCAAACGCACAGCATGCAGTGTTCAGAGCATAAAAAACTATCACAAATACATGCGTACAACGCAAATGTATGTGGATAGCTTATATTCGATACACTCCTTAAACATGCGTGACGTAGATCTCCAAAAACAACAATTCATAACAGCAGCAAATCAACAGGTGGAATGTTTATTTTCAGTAATTGGTATAGTTTTTTTTAAAGGTTTCGCCTGAAAATTGCTTCTTGTGCACTAAAAGGATGCTAAACTTACTCTGTTATTATTCGCTTGTTTTTGGAGTTTTACGTCACTACCCGAAATCATGGATTGTTTACACATTTTTCGTTACTAATTCCGACAAACACCTTGCTCTTGGCCACCTATATACACCTCGTTGGTGCTGAATTAGGCTTTTTGACGTTTTATAACCTTTCCCTTTCTGGCTCATGCAGAGGAATGATTGTTTGTTTTTCTACAAACGATTTTCCTTCCTACTTGCACTCCTTTGATCTAAATGGCGCTGTACCCAAGTAACATTGCCAAAACCATCCAGCTTTATTGAGTTTTATTAAAGTTTTATGAAAGCCACTAGAAATCAATTCGGCTTTATTATGGCAACAAGAGATGCCAATAGGTTTCAAATTTTAGTCAGGTTTATAAGAACCTAACATACACAGCTTCTTTACAACGATCTTAAAACCTTGACTTCTAAAATTCCTTTTACTCCTATCAAAGGTTTTATTTTGACTTTATTAACTCATAAAATGCTGTTTTGAAATGCCGTTTTAGGACTCATTCATATTATCTTATTATGGTCAGTTGAAAAAGCATTTTAAAACCATTTTGCCTCCAGTAAATGCATTAAACGGCTAACTGGCATTGAGGAAAGCTACCAAGCGACCAGATAGTTTTATAGTAGCCATTGCTAAGATAAATTGGCTTTTTGGCAAAACTGTGATTTCTTGCACTCGCCATATTGAAATATATGAAATAATTGAAATGTGGAAAAATAAATACACCAAATTTTAAATGTAATACAAATGAACTGTAGATCTAAGGCAAATTTCGGTATTCGTTCAGATAACCTTATTGAATTCCACCCATTTTCAGGAGTTTCATGATTAATTTACGGAATATATTTCTTTCAATTTTGTTTTTGTTGTTGTAAACTCGCATAATTTCCAAAGCGCATTAAATTTTCAGCTCTTATCGTGCCAATAAAATTTAATGCGCATATGATATGGAGCATACGCTATAAAACAAACTCAATTTGTTTTATATATTTTGCTATCAATCGTAATTTTTTTCTATAGAGTGGGCCACTTTGTACACATTTCGGCTTTAAAGAAGCATATAGGAGGTGTGGGTAGATAAAACAGTTTAGAATGTAGTGTCATCAACAAAGCCGGGAGGAGTGCTATACGGCTGGAATAGAACTGAAATTGTTACTTGGGTTATTTACGTCTAACACCTAACAGTATAAACTCTCCAGTGCTGCCAATTATATGTGAATCATATTCCACAATCATGAAAAATTACTATTTTTAATTTACTGCAAAAATTTGTTAGCCACCCTGTAATCTGAATATTAACAAAATTAATTCACTGATTTAGTCTTCGTGACCGAGTGGAACAAAACTAATGAAGTTAATTTCAGCGCTAACATTTTATTAGGGTGCAATTACTTTTGTAAACTAACTTTGCACAGTAGCGATATCGTAACCAACGAGGTACAACCAAGGTGCGATTATTGCTAGTTGAAAACTTTTGTAAACACTCTATTCTTCCCAGCGGGGTGCTCTAAGTGGGATCAGCGAAGTTTTTGATCGACTATTTTAATGTGCGCACGCTTATTTGATAAAGTGAAGATTGATGATGATTTTCAGGATTTCCAGCAAAAACATGGAGGGCTATGCAGGAAGATGTAATTCGATGCAAGAGATGGAACAAAATTTTTACAAGGATTGATTCACTTACATGAGATTTTTAGCCGTCTACGATTGTGATTTAGATGTTTGACATCCCTAGCTCTGCCCTGTTGTTGGCAGAGATGGATATGGCTTTTGGCTCAGGAAGTACTAGGTGCGCAACTAAGTTCTCGCTGTTTTTTGGTGAAAAAGGAATTTATTTTGAAAAAAGGAAAAGAATTATTAAAGTAGAAGGTGGGAGGAATGAGGTGTTGGAGTGGTGAGGGAGGGGGGGGGGGGGGGGAGGGGGGGGGGGGCTGAAGAATCCCTTTTTCGTGTCTGTGCTCGTATTGTGGCCGTTTTTCGTGCAGTGCTCGGCTCAATCGCATCAATTGAGTTCGATACCGTTGCCCGGTAATGGTTTCGTTTGGTTTCAACAGCTCATAATAAATAACACCAACTTGGTCCCACCAAATACACAGCATAACCTTCGCAGCGTGAATATTCGGCCTAGGCGACGATGTTGAAGCATGCCCGGGCAGTCCCCATGAATGTTTCCGTTTTGGGTTACTGTAATGAATCCATTTTTCGTCACCCGTCACAATGCGATGTAGAAAACTCTTCCTTTTTTGCCGCTGGAGCAGTTGTTCACAGACGAAAAAACGACGCTCAACATCTCTTGGCTTCAAATCGTAAAGAACCCAAATTCCTTGCTTTTGAATCATTCCCAACGCATGCAATCGCTTAGAAACGGCTTGGCGGGAAACTCCTAATCCTGAACCAAGCTCTTCTTGCGTTTGACACGGATCCTCATCGAGCAATGCCTCCAATTCAGAGTCTTCGAAGTTTTTTGGCCTTCCTTCACGCGGACGATCATCAACACTGAAATCACCGTTTTTGAAGCGACGAAACCAATCACGATACGTTGTTTCACTCAGAGCAGCATCACCGTAAACTTTTTGGAGCTCTCGATGTGCTTCAGCCGCCGTTTTCTTCGAATGAAAGAAGAAAATCAACACTTCCCGCAAATGACGATTAATTGGCACGAAATCAGACATCTTCAAACAACCAAAATATATAACACTAAACCAAAATCACTGATTTGGCAGAGCGGTTTGTTTACCATATGTCTGAGCTTGGTTTATGACGCTTGAGATGTACAACATTCGACCAGCACTTACTACTGGCGCCATCTATTGCTAAACAGCGGGAACTTAGTTGCGCACCTAATACTAGCATATCAGTCCAAAGCTCGGTGCCAAGCATAATGAATCACTCCTAAAAACATTACTCACAATAAACAACTCCTCAAATATTCTGTCAATATAACACAGCGAATCAAAGCAAACTGCTGTTTAATGACGTGCCTATATTTCGGGCGCTTTATCAGTATTCCAGTACCTTTGCAGCCGGCAATTCTTCCACAACTGCTGCACAAGCTTAGGCTCCGACCTGAAACAATTCAGGCACGGCTACATTACTTGCTTAGCAACGTTTCTTCGTCCCAGTGGCCAGTAGCGTCGACGAATTGTTGCCAGTAATAATTATTGACGTGTTTGCAGCGTCTAGCAATCAAAGATGGTACTGCCCGGATATCATCCTTTTAAACAGTACGTATCGTACGTGACAGTACGACAAGATCTTTGGGTGCTTGGTGTCATCAGTTTATTCCGAATACTTCAAACATCTTCCACCTTCCAACTTAATAATGATCTTCAAGAAACCGGTAAATTGTTCATGATCACTCTCAGCCAATCGGTAAATTTTTGAATTCCTCTTACAAGGCTAAAATCCGCTTGACGCAGTTCTTCTTTAGTGAAAAATCCAGTAAATGGATCTTCCCTTGGAGATCACAATAGACACATTCCTCGTTGCCTCAGCAACGCATTCCGATTCGAGGCCTAGCAACATGCAGAACGAGAACCGTGTACTAGCTGTACATTGAGACAACCCGATCCTGGACTAGCCAGTTCCGTCTATGGTACGAAAGGTAGGTCCTACTGTCTCCGGAAATGAAGTCTGCTGGATTGTCAGTACCCGCAATGTGCCTCAATTTCTAAAATTCTTTCATTTCCTGAGTTGAGTTGACTACATAATTCCTTTTCCGTCAGCATGACCAACAATCAATAGGACACTACCGATTTCAAATTGGCGCACTGCTTTAGAGCCCCTTGGTCCCAAGTACACTTTGCATCAGGAGCTGGATAGTCATAAAGAAAACGGATTTTGGCTCAGGATGTATCACCACATTGGTTCCTGAGCCAAAAGCTATCTCCATTTTCCTTATAAATGTCCAACCTCTGGTTAAAGAATGTACTCGAAAAAAATTAGACACACGATAATGATCGCCAAATTTCCTTTTAGTCGGATTTTCTTCAAACTTCCAGGGAATAATCTACAACATTATACGTGGCTTTCGACTTCATTGGTTCATTGAATCTCCTCTCCATGACACTTTACCTGCACTTTGCCCTTGACACCACTCATTTTGGTCAATAGTGGGGTCGACTTCTTTTGATACAGTTGCCCACTGTTTCTTCAAAGCCAGTTCGTTCTCAAATACTTTAGATATTTTACGAAGTTTGACAGTAAGCACTTATAAAAGCACTCGACTCGGTAAATTCGCCTATTCATGGTACCCGTCGTGATACATGGCTGACTCATCTCCTGCCACCCACAGATGGCTTGCCAAACCAAGAACTTATTGGAAAATTTGTCTACCTTCTTCTTCCTTATCTCCTTAATTACGGCCAACCGTGATGTGGCAACGTAAGACTCCTGCCACAGAAATTGCTTTGTGTCCACCTTGATGTAAGTCTCTTCGTCCATCACGACGCACCTCGGTTTCGACAGCCACTCTCGGTACAGCTTTCTGCCGCGGGTTTTTGCTACGTGTTTTGTTTGTCGTTCCGGTTTCATGCCTTCCTGACCTCGTAGACGTTGAGGTCGGCACGTTTCATCGTTTTTCGACAAACTAGATGGAAACCTCCGTCTCTTCACCACATTGCGGATCAAAAGGTTCGGTCGACGCTTGAATAGTTTCAACACGTTCCTTGCCTTCGCCGGATCTGCGGTCTTTGGTTTTCTTCCGCTGCCTGGCCGTCGCTGGATTGTCTGGGTCTTCTGGAACGACACCGGGATACCGTGGAATGATGGAATCCCAGGTGTTTCCCAATCCAGCTGTGGGACGCAGTCGGATTTTCCACGACGACGCACATATTTTATTGGCGACTCTGCCCTTGTTCAGATGCCATCGCGATAACCACTTGACAGATGATTTTGCCAACGTAAACATTACACTCTTGGCTAGTTTCATTCAAAATTTCATCACTTTTTACCACACGCTAAAAAAGTTACAAGATAACCACTATGTCTCATGGATCGAGTGCAATCTTTATGGGAAAAATTGAGACTAACATGAGAGCAGTTACCCTATGTGCAGCACATATGCTTCAATTCATCTGCAAAATAATTAAAATAATAAAACATCCTCTCTAATTGGTCCCATTATTTTTCAGACACACAATCGAGTTTACCAACGAGGAGGACTACAACCGCCATCTTGCCGAAGTACTACAGGAAACGTAAACAGGCGATGCATTTTCCATGGAACAAAATGTCAAAACCACATAGTTACCCATCCATCATCCCCAGCAACAACAGTCACAAAGCAACATTGAACAAAACAATAAAACGATAGGCTAGAAAAGATGAACATCTATCATGACGACAAAGTAGAGGAAGTAAATGGAGACATAACGCAACCCAAGGCTGCCAAAGTTATACAGAGTGCACGAGTGATATTCTACTGGTCTCAGTGGAACCCTTGCATCACCTTCGAAATTCGCATCAGATGAAGAAAGATAGAGAGTGAAAAATAATAATGGTCACGGCCTACTACATAATGGCGAAAATGATCACGCAAAGCAGCTGTCACCATACACTGAAAGATGAGGACGAATAGTAATGAACGTATGATGATCGTATGCAATGTTGGATGAGTGAACAAGGTGAAGAATGTCGACATTCAAATCGACGAACTGAAGGTGTTCAGTAGGGAAAGATTGTTTTCCATAGTATTCTTCTTGGCCGGGAAAGAGCGTAAATGCCAATATTAAACAAAGAGAAGCAAAAGGACGATACAAACTGTACACAATAATGATAATAAGAAAAGGAAAAAGTAGTCAAATTACGATTATTAATAATGTTCTGCTCCGCTTGTAAGAGTAAAGAAGTTTAAAAATGAAGTTCAAAGGTATCGGAAATGTTGAGCTACATGTGGAAAGTATTTCGTAATCATAACCAACGAGAAAACGACTTTTGAACTTCAAAATATACACAACCATTCAAGAGGTATTTGTGAGAATGAACTCTTCTTCAGCATTTAATAGGAAAACGTTTTATATTTTGTTTTGTGCTTTACATTTAAATGCGAAACGTGCGAATGTGAGAATTTTACAACCAAAAAGCGGAAAAATTATTTATTCTCCCGTCTCTTCCAAGAAAGAAAAAAATACATCTTACTCGTGTGTACACTGTAAAAAAAAAAAGTTAGCCTAGATTTAAGCCGCGTATTGTTTGTAGTATGTGAAAGCATTCTAACTGTTGACAGTTCTGAACGAAAAACAACAACTAAACACACAAAAACCAAACCAGTGTTGTGAAACGGAGTCCGGAAAATCCGCAAAACCAAACATTCGAAGCATTTTTAGACACATACTACGATTGATTGCGTTGAGTCTGCTTGGATCTAACAAAAAAAAGCAACATACCATATCTTTTTGTTTCAATTATAGACAAAAGGGGGGAAAAAACGCAGTTACTCGGTGTCACGGAAATTTTAAAATCAAATTGAAAAAAAAAGTACTCTATAGCTGTAACAACGGTTCTGTTTGTATTGCAAGGGCAGGCACTTTTCCGAATGTAGCGATGAAGTGTAGATCAATAAGTTGTTGAATGAAAAATTGATGATTTTAGGGCGATGAATGGAGAGCTTGAATTAATCGGACGTATTTATGGAAAATGTTTTATTCGGTATTTACAATTTGAAAAAGAATCACATTCACCCTATTTAGAGTGCAGAAGCATCAGTTCATGGATCCGTTTTGACAAATTGGAATAATTCGAAAACAAAATGCTTACTTAAATTGCAAAAAAAAATATAAACAGAATGCTCTTTAGTGTAAAGGAAGAAAAACATAATTGTAACTTAGTAAGAAGGATTTTTTTTGTAAATAAATGATTGAAATCTACATCTGAAAATGGTTGTTTTCATTTATAAGTTCTAAAATTTCATAAGGGTGATAATTACCTGGTTAAGTAGTCTACAGTGCGAACAGTAAGAGAGGTGGTGAGAGAAAAATGGTCGGAGTTGTACAAAACTATTGGAAATGGGAGCGAGCCAGAGATTGAACCACTTCGCTTGATAGTTGTAACGAGAAAGAAAGAATTTATTTTCTATATTGTACAAGTTATAAGTCACAGCCTACTGGTGGTGTTGACCGCTTGCTCTAACACTCCTCCTCGATCTTATCCGGCAGTAAACCCTAATTGCTCTCTTAACAATCTAATTTTGCATTGCAGAGGTTTAGAAAGCATTTCTCCGGTAGGACAATATTTTAACAAAATTTGCTTCTTCTCCTGCAGGTCCCTAACATAAAAGCACTTTGTCTGAATGTGTTTTAAACGCTTCTAGAATCGATCACTGCTGACTAGCTTGATGCAGCATTGGTTGTCTTCCAAGGTTCAAAGAGCGAAACAGCCTTGCTTTCTTGACGCACAGCAAATGATGCCTTCGCCAAATCGAATCAAGAGACCGATGTTTGAGTTCCGGTCACGATGGTTGCCGGCCCAGTCAGCATCTGCAAACAGCTCCAAACCTGCGTTTGTCGACCCAAGGTGCAATTTGTGGTCCCATGTAGACTTCAGGTACCTGAGCACCCTTCTCGCTTCCTGCCAACCCTGCTATAAAGGACAACTCGAATTCTGTGCCAGAATCGATGAGTTGACTGCTATGTCCGAACGCGAATGAACTGCAACGTACAGCAGACCACCTATCAGACTAAGGTACTCGGTGTTGCTCGATAGTCGATTTTCCCGCTTCTTCTGCTGTAGATAGGCAGGATCCAAAGGTATCTTGGACGGTTTGGCATCTTTCAAGACATGCCTCTCAACGAGCATCAAGAAGTAGCTTCGTTGATTCTGCTTGAATCCGCAGGATTCGCATTTGACTTCGATGCCAAGGAAATGCTTCACGTTCCCCAGATTGACAACTTCGAAGTTTTTGTGCAGCTTACGGAAAATTGCAGCAAATTCCTCAGCACTTCGAGTAATGATTAGCATATCGTCGACGTGAAGCAGGCTTGAACCCCATTCTCCGAAACACTCCGAAACAATGGTGAAGAGAGAACACAAGGTAACCTGTTCGGCAACAGGAGCGAAAACCGTGTCAAAGTCTACACCAAACTTCTGCGTAAATCCTTGTGCCTGGCTTTATGGCGTACGTCATTCACCTTCGCATCCTCCTTCGTCTTGAAGAGCCACTTACATCCAATGGCTCTGCGGTTTGGCGGCAACTCGACCAGTTCCCAAGTACCGTTTCCGATGAGAGATTGGTACTCCTTGTCCATTGCTACTCTCCAACAGGTCGCCATGTTGATCATTTATTGCCTCGGATGGGATGCGTGGATCACTAGTACGCTTCGTTTCATTGGTGACGACAAGTCCCTGCTGCAAGCGGCTTGCTTCAGCTTCAGGATCATCACGAGCAGCGGTTGCCTCGCTGTTGTCAGCTTCCCGTATAAAACGATCGGAAGGCAATCCAGTGCTTGGAAAAACGAAATCTTTCAACTTGCCTGTAAGGTAGCGCTCCCTGCCACTTCGCCTCAGCACCGGTGACGCGGGCTGATTTGATGATGTGCGCGACGGGCGCGCAGGGGTTGTCACGTTGTCATCAGGAACAGCATCCATGTTATCATCATACTCGTCATCAGAATTGCCTTCATTGATAGGTACGGCTTCAGATTGCTCGATGCCACCTTGCACTGTGGGTGTCGTCTCGCAGGGAATCGGTTCCCACGGAAATTCATCAGTAAGGTCCAGCTGGATGATCTTTCGTTCCACCGAATTCTCGACATCACTAGTTCGCTTGATTATTTGTTTCACTTTTGGAACCCGCAGTCGGTAGGCTTTGGTGTCTTCATTAAACCCAGTGAGTATGCGTTCGTGTGCCTTTGCATGCCACTTCTTAAGTTTTTGATTCGGTATGTGGGCCATCACAGACGTGTGCCAGGCTTGGTTTCTTGCTACTTCATATCTCCTCCGGCATCCTCCTTTACATAGCATTTCACCCAAATACTTCTCTCACATGCATATTGCTTGCCTCCTCTGGGGATGAACCAGTTGCTGCGCTGGCAAGAAAATCACCACGCTTACGATGAGTGCAAAAGAAGCCAAGTGTGAGAGGCTGTCTCTTGAGAGAATTTGTGGTGAAAATTTGAGAACACGCTCTCGAATGAAATGAATGAATTGTGCTCGAGCTCATCCACCTAGCTCTCGTTGGTTTACCTCTGGAGAGACCGCTCTGCATGATGATGATGATTATGTAATAAAGTTCTGTCCAGTTAGAATCCGGAATCACTTATTGTGTTGCAGCGGCACGGAAAGTGACCACTTCAAGAATTATTTTACAGCGGTTTGATAACCTAGGCGCCCACTTTCTGTGGTATAAATTTCACGGTGTTTCGTGCAGTGAGTCCAAAGTTATTCCAGATGGAAGCCGAGAGGAGAGAAAAAATTCTGCACACCCACGTTGATAATCCAACGTGCTCCGCAATAAAAATCGCAAAAACGTTGAAAATCGCCAAATTAACCGTGTATGATGTGCTCAAAAGTTTCAGGGAGCAAAAGAGCGTGGATTGAGTGCCTCAAGGTAAGTGTCGTAGTGAAACATATGACCGCAAGCTGAACCAGAAAGTGTCGAGAACCATCAGATCAAACCCTGGACTATCAGATAATGAAATCGCACAAATATACAGTGCTGCTCGCAGTACCGTTCGAAGAATTCGTTTGCGAGCAGGATATCGTTCTTATCGAGCCAGCAAGCAACCAAACAGAACGATGAAGCAAAGTTTCGTCACCAAAACTCGAGATCGGAAATTGTACCAGCAGGTTTTGACGAAGTACCAAGAATGTCTGCTCATCGACGATGAAACCTACGTCAAAATGGATTTCGGTCAGCTTCCTGGCCAAAAATTCTACATGGCGACGGCACGAGGAGATGTTCCTGCGAAGTTTAAGCTTGCTTTTACGGACAAATTTGCCAAATAACTGATGATTTGACAAGGGATATGCAGCTGCGGAGCAAAGACCGAAGTGTTCGTGACGAATAAGACGATGGACTCGAAGGTTTACAAGAAAGAATGCCTTGAAAACCGCGTACTACCTTTCATTAAAGCCCATAAAGGTCCCGCGAAGTTTTGGCCAGATTTGGCGAGTTGCCACTACAGCCGGGAAGTCATCCAGTGGTACCGCTATAATAACGTAGATTTCATCGATAAAAACATAAATCCACCCAACTGCCCGCAGTTCCGGCCTATCGAGAGACTTTGGGCAATAATTAAGCGGAAGCTTAAGAAAAGTGGCAAAACGGCTCGGAACGCGACTCAGATGACCAAAATGTGGAACAAATGTGCCAAGGAAGTTGACTCCGGAGGTTGCAGCGTTTGATGGGAGAAATAAAGAAGAAAGTGCGAATTTTTATTAGGAACGAAGATAAATGATTTGTATTGATATTTTTTCCTTAAAGTACAGTGAATTATCTTTGTTTTGATATATTAAACTTATTTGTACGGCAATCCGTTACCGAGATACAGATGATTTTATTATTCTGGATTCTAAATGGACATAGCTTTACTGTCATCTATTGTAACAAGGTAACTTTCCATAGCAGTGAAATAATCTGAAAAACTATTTGATCACGATTCTATTGTTGTTTGCGATCATCAAGCTCCTGTATGAAGGGCCAAACTCGGAGCCAAAAACGTTTGGGCGGGCCCGTAAGCAGAAACACTTACGCGAAACCCGCGAATATAGGGAAAAGAATCTCCTTCCAAAAGCAAACTCACAGCACTAGAATCGAGCCACTCGATTGAAAGAATAAACCCAATAGATGGGGTCGAAGAGCCCACCCTCGTTCCGCGAAACTTCATTTCGGTGTTGATATATTGTCGGCCGTTATCAGTACGAATACGCTTGATCTGCTCTCCTGTCAAGTTTTCCACATACGCCTTGAAATCTTGAAATGATTCAAGCACCTCTGTTTTCGATTTCAGGAAATAAACGACAGTTCTTCGGCTTGCATCATCATTGAAGGTCAGAAAATAGTAACTACCGCCAACCGACGCCGTTTCCATCGGACCGCAGAGATCTGAATGTATCAAATCCAAAATTTGATGTACTCAATGTCCTCTTGCTTTGAATGGTTGACGAGAATGCTTGCCCTGGATACATGGAACACATTGCAAAGAATTCCTCACTTCAAACTCGACTCCAGTTGTTAGCTCTCGACATCGTTTCATTCCTGCCGCGAAGAGATGTCCCATCCGACGATGCCACAGTTCAAAGTTGTCATCTGGTTTGACTAAATTCACTGAAAAATTCTTCGTTTCAAGAAGCTTGTAAAGTCCTTCCGTTTCCCGACCAAGCGCTACCACATTGTTCCTTGAATCTCGTATCTTGCAGTCATCCTTCGTGAACTCTACGCAAAACCCTCTCTGGGACATCTTACTCAAAAGCAAATTGATCGCCAAGTCCGGAACACACATCACATCGCTCATCGTCAGATTCCATGTCACACCATTGCAATCTGCTTGCAGCTCCACAGAACCTTTTGCCACGACTGCAACCTTTGCGTTGTTAGCCATATTGATCTTCGCTGACACTTCTGATGCTTCTTTCAGAATATTCTTGTTCTGGCACTTGTGGGTTGTGGCTCCGGAATCAATAATCCATTCGTCTTTGGTGCCAGCAGATGATTCTACAGTGTTGAACATGCCGCATGTCCCTTGTGGTTTCCACACTTCTCAGCATTCTTCACTGTTTGTTCTCTCCGGCAGTCGGACGCGAAGTGTCCAATCTTCTTACACCTGAAGCACTTCACAGCAGATTTGTCCACCGGCTTCCTTGAAGATTTTTGATTGGAATAGAAAGTGCCTTCACCTTCGCTAGATTTCGAACTGCTTGTCACTTTCACCTCTTGCATTATTTTCGCCTTGACCTTATCCGCTGTAAGTACAACTCCCGAGGACTCCAAACCAAGAATCATCGGATCGTATTTCTTCGGTAGGCCTTTCAGCTACAAATTTGTCATCCATGCATCATCCACTTTGAAACCAACTTCCGCTAATTGATTGCAGGTTAACATTATCTCGTTAACATACTCTTGTGTAGACTCGCAAATTATGTCTTCATCTTTCTCAGCTCCCACCAAACGAATTCCGGTGAGCCGCCTCAGTAGACCAATCTTCCAGGTAGATCCGCTATCTTCAAACGTGCTGCGCAGATTATCCCAAGCTTCCTTCGCCGTTTGTGCGTTCTGCACTAGACCATAGATACTCCGGTCAATACTAAGGCAAATTGTCGCCAGTGCTTGCTCCGAAATGTCTTCGCTGACTTCTTGATCTCCAGCTACTCGTTCCTTTACAGCGCACCAGGTCCGTTCCTTGATCAGGACCATCTTGTTTGAAAACGCCCAGGAATTGTAGTTTTCTGATCCTCGCAAAACCTCTCTGACTGGCAACGACAAGGAGCCTACAGAAATTCTTCAACCGGTACCAGATTGTGCCGCAACTAAGCCTCGTCCATTACCAACAGGATCGGTGCCACGATTAGGTGAACGTGATATGGACATCCTTTTCTTCAAATCACTAAAATTCAGTAATCTTTACTGAACGCGTGAGTGTAATTCACACTTGTCAAACAGCTGGCAGCTGATCGAAATAATATTTTCTTTTATTCTTTCCATTGATTTTCTGAACGAGTTAAAGGCACCAGACTTATTTGCAAGTGTTAAAACGTAGGCAACAACAGATGTTTCTAGAATCGTTAGTTGTGAATGTTCCTCAGCCAACTTCAAAATGCATCAGAAGCCATGACGTCGTTCGCTGTATTGATGGTGTCAACAAAACTATCCGCGTCGATGAGCCATTCATGTATATCCCCATAATCCAAACATTGCAGCTATTATTTCGGAATCCTAATACCAGATCTCTTCAGGCGCTTGAGAATACAGCTCATCTTTCACACACGCAAAAAAAAACCGCAATAGAAGCTACCATTTCGAGGGTCAAATTAAGCGCAAACACCAACAATTTTCAGCTGACTATAAATGCGTTTGATTTTACCATGCCAGCGATTAGATCGACCATGGTGCGGTTGATATCAATATGAGGTCTGTCAAACATACCACAAGTGTTGAAGGTTGTACCATAAACGTAGTAAATTTGACTGAAATTTCATGGTAGTTTTAAAGATAGGCATAGTCGGGTAAAATGGTAGTTTTTACTACAAGATTTTTTTCTGTGTAGGATTATTTTATGAGAAAAATGATTATTTAAAAAAAAAAAAACCCCCCCCCGCTATATGCGTTTAACTTAAGAGCAGGAAAAAATAAAATTTTAACCTGGTGTTTTTGTAAATTTTACCGAAATTCGGTATCTGTTTGATGATGTATTCAGTTATTTTTGGTTGCTATCGTGCTTCCAATTTCACAGTTTTTTACTGTAAAATTTACTGGACTTCCGTGTCGCTTACTGAGTTTTTTAGTAATTTTTGACAGTTGAGAGTTCATGACTTGTTTGACGATCGTTCAGTAAAAATACTTTTACTGAACTGCTTACTGAACACTCAGCTGTTTGAAATTCAGTAAAACTTTTACTGAGTTCAGTAACAAAAACTTGCTGTGTATAAATCTGTGCATGTATACAGAGAGGAATTTGATAGTCAATTTTACCATTATTGGGGGTTGAGATGACTATTGCAGTATAGTGATTTTGAACCGACTATGATCATGGTCAAAACGACAATTAAAAATAGTTGATCCAACATTTGCCATAATGTCGGAATAGTCCTTGTTACCACGATCATAGTCAAAAATGCCATGAACGTGGTGAATTCGACCATTTTCATGGTTATTGTAACTATTATATGCGATAGTCATCCTGACCATGATTTAATGGTTGGTGGATGCAAAAAAAAATCGATAAAGAGTCAATGTTACCTTTAGAACCTTATGCATTATTTGTCTTGATTTAATTATGACAACCTCTTTCGTCCGATATCTATTTTCACTGGACCTTCCATCGATTTTCTGACACCGTGCGCGCGCTCACGCACACAAACGAAATCTGACAGCTCTGCATCGTCGATCGACCCAGAAACTGTCACCGTTTCGGATTCTGTGCGAAAATTTTTGTCATCATCCGTTTCGTTCGTTCGCGATAGCCCGCAGTTTTCCGCAACCTCCCAGTAAGCAATTCTTCAACTTTGTTGGCCTTTACGTGACCCATCCAACATTCCGCTTGGTAGTGCATTCATGTCCGATTCCGAACCGTTACGATCGACGCGTAGCGATTGAATTTACGGACCGCTGACAAATCCCATTGGAAGAAAGCTGATAACGAGAAAGTGTCATCATCCTTGAATAATACGGGCAGCGCATAGAAAAAGGGGAGGGCCGGAAAGTGATGACACTGGATGCTAGCGTTTTACCATCAGAGCTGGTCACAACCGCTCAACCGCTTGTCGGACTGTCTGGATTGGACGTGCAGCGAAATGCCACCCACAAAACGATCTGGGATGCGTTTAACAATAATAAGAAACCGGACAGGTAGGTTGATTAATTTGGGGACGATTGGTTTGAACCATTGTTGTGATTTCTTTCTAGCGAATCTATCCAGTATAAGTTGCTTCCAGCGAACTATGAATTTCCGGTGTCCAAACCGAAGCGACAATCCTACGAGTGGTACCATCCGAAGGGGATTCTCAAGCGAAATTGGATGCTGAAGCATCTTCACGTTCTTCCAGCGGTGGTGGTTCTGTTTCAAGATTTGGAATGGAACGATCCCCAGTGGAGTGAAAAGCAGCGGGATTGTGCTTCGATAATACAATCGCTAAAAAATTCCCTACAAGGACGGCATACTCGATTGGCGGTGGTTTTGCTTCAAAAAGGTGGTCTGTTGCCCCAGGGGGAGGATCTGTTGGCTTCCGAACGAGCAGCCCATCTGACAAACAACTGCGACATCAATGCCAAAATGTTATTTGTGCTAACCCACAACGATCACCTCATGGGACAGATTCTGCGGTTACAGTCAGCTTTTCTGGAACTTTCTCAATCGTGTTACACTCAAATTATGAAGCAAATCCGTTCCCATAAGGATCAACTCACGGAGACGCATAAAAACCTTAAAATCAGGCATCTCTTCAAGCTGGGTTTCATCTCTGAACTGAAGCTAGACCAGCAGAATGCTCTTAAACATTACCGCCAGACTTATGCCAATCTGGATGAAATGCGCATCGTAGATACAAACTGTCTTGAAATTAAAACCATCGCCGGCTTCGTCAACTACAAGATCTGCCGGTTGTACTTCAAGGTGAACGCCCCGAAGGACGCGATTTCCCACTTCAAAAATCACATCAACAAATACCGCAGCCGGACGGGCTTCAAGGAACTGCTGTTCGAGCATTACGCCTGGTTGAGCGTTCAGTACAGTGCATTCGGGGAGCTGTTTTGCGACGCGGTCAAAAATGGTCTGGCCCCGCTGCAGACGCAGCATCCTGGAATATACTTCCACAAAGCAGCGGAATACATTGGCAAGCGGAAGGAAGCTTTCCTACAGTGTGCGGCCCTGGGACCGGGCAGTGATGGACAGCCGGGAGCGAGTGGACAGGTGAGTGGACGTTTACGTTTGGTAGCCAGGTGGAAGAGTCAGCTTTTGGGTTAAACTTTGGAAAAATGCTGGGCTATGATGATTAAAAGCGAGATTACGGCAAAATGTATCTTCCAAGTTGTCGCTGTCGTTATTTTGGTTGAAACAGACAATTTAATCTCTTGGTATTCGGTTTAATTTCAAGTGGGTTACAGCGCGTGTCTTCCTGTGTTTTCTTCTGTCGAAATTTCAAGATGCTGTGTTAGTCATAGAGTTGCGCCAGCTCGTGGTTTGTTCTTCAAAATACACGTGTGTGTTCTTTTGTCTGATTCTCTTCACTGACGTTTTTACTCTCGAAGGCACGTTCACTGCAACAGCTAATAGGGTGACCAGGAAAATGCGCCTCCACAGGCGCCCCCCAGTTATACCAGGAACCGGACACGGTGGCCAGATGGTGTAACTGCTGTGTGAGCATCTTCCTGGGGATGGTCCGAGATGTTGTTGTCGCACAGGAAGGCTGGCTTTATGCGATCAATCGATATGGTCTGCTTTTTCCCGGATACAGAAATATCAAAGAATTTGTCGTTACTCTGAAGCACCTCGTAAGGCCTTTCGTAGGGTTGCTGGAGAGGCTTCTTGACGGAATCAATCCGAATAAAAACATGGGTGCAATCCATTAGCTTCGGATGTACAAACACTTTCTGTTTGGAATGATGAGTCCTAAAAGCGTTTAAATCACGGACTGTTTGGTGCAACATTTTACACATTTTAGCCCGATCTATATCTCTGACCGATCTATCGTAGAACTCACCAGGAATTCTGAGCGCTTGTCCATACACAAGGTCCGCAGTCGAGCATTTCAGATCTTCACGGAATGCTGTTCGAAGTCCTAGTAGCACCAGAGGTAAGCGATCGTGCCAGTGCGCAGCATTTGTACACATCAGTGCGGCCTGTAGAGTGCGATGGAACCGCTCAACGATTCCTTTCGCTTGTGGGTGGTAGGCGGTTGTGTGAATGTGGTGCACACCCAAAAGCCTAGTAAGCTCCCGGAACAGATCCGATTCAAATTGACGTCCTTGATCAGTTGTTACTGTTTCTGGGGTCCCAAAACGTGCTATCCATCCGGAGTACAAAGCCATAGCAACCGTTGGAGCCGTCATGTCGCTGAGTGGAATTGCTTCCGGCCAGCGCGTAAAGCGATCGATGATTGTCAACAGGTAGCGACATCCCTTCGAAGGCTGGAGTGGGCCAACGAGATCAATGTGGATATTCCGAAATCGAGCCTTGGGTATATCGAATCTTGAGAGCGGTGCTACTGTGTGTCGGTTGATTTTTGAGCGTTGTAACTCTTGGCATGTCTTCACGAATTGATTAATGTCCTTGTTCATGGAGGGCCAGACAAACCGATCGGCAATGAGTCGTCTGGTGGCACGCGCTCCTGGATGGGCCATTCCGTGAAATTGTGGCATAACTTAGTTCGATGACGTTCTGAAAGATAAGGACGGATGCAATTATCAACCGAGACACCACAGTAAATAGGCCTCCAAATATTCGGAAATCGGCACAGTTCCAGTTTGAGTGAGGTTGTTCCCGACGAAAGCATTTTTTTCACGTTAAAATCCACACCCGCTACAATTGCGTTTACCCTCGATAAAGCATCAGCTACTATATTGTCTTTGCCGCTGATATGTTGGATATCGGTAGTGAACTCCGCCACGTATCGAAGGTACCGTTCCTCGTGAGGCAAACGACTACTAGGGTCGGTTGTTAGGGCATAGGTGAGCGGAAGATGGTCGGTGGAAATCGTGAACTGTCGGCCAAAAGTAATCTACCGCCAACTTCGTTGCCGTTAGCACTCTCCCGAACGTGGAATAATTTTGTTGGCTTGCGGAAAACTTCTGAGAGAAGAAGCCAAGTGGTTTCCACTCGTTGTCAGTAACTTGCTGAAGAACAGCTCCAGCGACAAAATTAGAAGCGTCCACCATCAATGCTAATGGCTTTGCGGTGCCATGTTTTGCATTTGTCGAACGAGCGCTGTGAATGCTCATCCCAAACTATTTTCCTAGAGTCGTTTTTTTCGGTTGTCAGGAATAAGCTTCCGAAGGACTTCTTGAGGTTCCACTGCGTGCGGAATGAATCGCTTGTACACATTTATCAATGCAAGGAAGCGTCGCAGATCTTTGACCGTCGTTGGCACAGCCAAATTCATCACAGCATCAACTCGCGATGGTAACGGACGAATACCGTCCTTGTTGACGAGATACCCAAGAAATTCGACCTCTTGCGCAAAAAATGTACATTCTTCGATGTTGATATCAAGACCATTATTTCGAAGGCGCTCAAAGACTATGCGCAAGTTGCTGCGATGTTCCTCTTCATTCGACAAGGCGACACAAATGAAAACAACAACAAATTCTAAATCTCCAAAGAGCTGGTTCATGAACCGCTGGAACGTTTGACTTGCATTGCAGAGGCCAAACGGCATGCGAAGGAACTCAAACAAGCCAAAGGGCGTTATGACTGCTGTCTTCGGAACGTCCGCACGCTCAACTGGGATGTTATAGTAAGCCCTGACCAAGTCTAGAGTAGGGAAGACTGTCTTACCTCGAAATCTGTTGAGCAGATCGTGGACATGAGGAACCGGGTATCTGTCAGGAACGGTGGCCTTGTTTAGACGACGGTAATCCCCAACAAATCGCCATTCACCGTTTTTCTTGGGAACGCAGTGGAGAGGGCTGGCCCAGCTGCTGCTGGACGGTCGACAAATTCCCATTTCGCACATGGTCAGAAACTCTTCTTGCGCGGCTTTTTCTCGTTCCGGATGCATTCGACGAACCTTGGATGCAACCGGTGGACCGTTTGTAACGATATGGTGAGTCACATCGTGCTTCACTTCCTGCCGAATCGATGATGGAACTAAAATCTCTCGATAATCTTCCAAGAGGTCACGATATGGGTGCTCAAAATTTACCGCCTTGACACCGTGGATGACTGCTGAAGATAGATTGCCGACAGTTCGAAGTTTGGTCGTTCCATCAATTAGCTGCCGGTGTTTCAAATCGACGAGCAATCCAAAATGCGCAAGGAGATCTGCACCAATGATAGCTCCGCTTACATCGGCCACGATGAAACGCCACGTGAACCGGCGTCGGAGTCCGAGGTCAACTCAACAAAATTTGCTGGCGAAAGTGTTGATTTTCGTCCCGTTAGCAGCATGCAACGAGAAAGGAATGGTTCCTCTTTGTTTGTCGCTTCTCGTTGCAGGAATTATTGAACCGTCCGAGCCCGTGTCGATGAGGAATCTGGTACCGCTGGTTCTGTCGAATATAACAAGACGTCGTCTTTCAAAATCACCGACCACCTGTGCCGACTCAGGAAGGCGCGAATCTAGTTTTTTGAGCGATTGAAGCTGCTCAGCTCGATTACCATATTTACGGTGGTACCAACAAATTGTTTCTTCTCCTGCAGCGCCTGGTCTGCATGACGAACGGCTTCGGGTTTGACTGGGTCTGGTCTTTAGCCGACGAATTTCGGCCGTCAAAGCTTCTATTTCTCCCTTCAGGCTGCTGTAATCCAGCGATGATGATCCGGATCCAGGTGTCGATGCAGAACAGCTGGCAACGTTCGAAGCAGAAGAGTCCAGCATTCGGTCGGCCATTTCAGCCAACTTGATGAGACTGCCATTACTAATGAACAAAATTGCCCGCGCGTGGCTCGGTATGCGCTGTAGGAAAAGAGTTTTCATGATGCTTTCATCCACGTTCAGACCGGTAGCGATTTCCTGTATACGGGCGAGAAGATGTGAGGGCCTGAGATCGCCCAAATCGCCTGATCCCAGCAGCTGCTCAATGCGAGCTTGTGGCGACAATGCAAACCGAGCGATGAGCCAGTCTTTGACTGCTTGGTACTTATCGGTTGCCGGCGGTGTATTTACCAGATCCGAAATGTGTCAAATGACACTCTGGTCGATCCTGGCGACGATATGCCAGAACTTGGTTTCATCCTGCGTTATCCGGGCCAGGTGAAACTGAGCTTCCGCCTGGGCGAACCACATGTTCGGATCATTTTTCCAGAAATCGGGCAGCTTCACAGAAACGGCAGCTGCCTGCTCAGCTCCAGCAGCTGGAACGTCGTCAGGCATTTTGAGGTTAGAAGTAGCGCGATGCCAAACTTTTCGAGATCGAAATGTTCGTGATATTCCCGGAACGTATTGGAGCGGAAATCACGTCGGGGTCACCAAAATGTGGAAACCGAACACGGAATCGATCGAAAGAGAACGCGTTAATATAGAAATGAAACTTATTTATTGCTCTTCAAAATACACGTGTGTGTTCTTTTGTCTGATTCTCTTCACTGACGTTTTTACTCTCGAAGGCACGTTCACTGCAACAGCTAATAGGGTGACCAGGAAAATGCGCCGCCACAGATTCAACTATTTTTATAGTAGACTCACGACTTACCCGTATTTTCTTTTGATTCGATTAATGTGACCGTTTAGTCTTTAAATTATTTGTTAAGAAAATATGAAGGATTCTCAGGAGGATATTAGGGAAAATATGGGACAACCAAAATTTAACAAACGACAGTTTCTAGCTATTATCAATACCTTTCATTTGGTGCAAAGAAATTCTCGAAATATTTTGTAAATTTCGGGTCTTATCAAATTTGGTGACAGAACCTCAGGTTTTTCCTTCCTACCCAGAATTCTTACAAAAGTAGAATGAACTTCAATTTGTGGTCTGAAGATGTCCCTTGAGAGGTCATATGGTGGTCACCCGCATGAGGTATCAGGTGGTTATCCATCGATTTGTCTATCTGCCAAATTTGGAAGATGTCTGCATTGAGTTATCTCAAATAAGGCTGGAACAAATCTTATTTTTTTTCTATTGTCACTTCTATTGTTGGCTCGGAATAAAAAAAACAATATGTAAATATTTATATGAAGTAGTATCATAAGCACAGAGAACAGACCTTGATGTTCATATACCTTTTCTTAAAAAACGTGTGTAAAAGTTAATATGGGCAGCCGGTATAAGAAGCAAGTGCAGAGAAAAACAAACAAAAATTTTAGGGTTTTATGCTAGGCTTTTTCTTGATAAACTGCAGCGCCGCCTACCAGGAGCATAACGACATACATTTGAAATGTCAGTTTAAAGTTTTACACGAGTAGCAGCCCAAAGATGAACGTCTGTTCTTAGTTGGATACAGCGATGCCGATTGTGGAGGAGATACGGACGACCGAAAATCTACAACCGGTTACGTGTCCTTGATGCAGGGATGAGCTTTCTCGTGGAACGTGAAGAAGCAACCTACCGTAGCTCTCTCGTCCTGCGAAGCGGAATACATGGCTATGTCTCGCACCATTCAGGAAGCTATGTGGTGGAGCAATCTGGAGTCGCAGTTTTTCGAAGCCAGACCGATTTCCGTGCGTTGCGATAATCGATCGGCAATCTGCATCGCAAATAACGAATCGTACAACCCTCGGACCAAACACGTCAGCATACGGTACTATTTCGTGTTTGATAGTTTCACAGGACAGTGTCGTCAGGCTGAGCTATAAATCCACAACGGAACAACCAGCCAATGACCGTTCAGAAGCAGCAGAAGTTTCGGAAGCTAATAGGCGTCGCGGATTAGGGAGGAGTATTGCGATCATAGGAACACAGTAAATCGCGTTGCTATGCAATTGTTATTAGTTGTTAAGTTCTGAATAAATTTCCATTCCATTGCTATCATTCAACCAAGCTAGACGATTAACTAGATTAGCACAGATTGCTCTGGCAAAAGGTTAACTTGCTTGATGCAGATATCGGTTCCAGTAAAATGGTTTGTAGAATGTAGTTGAACAAACTAAACCTCATCTGGTTCAAAATATTTTACTATTAGCATGGAACATGCTGCTATATTGAAAGGTGTGGTAACGCATGGCCATCTGATCCATTTGAAAATGAGTTAATTATCTCGTGGTGTACATTAAGCATGCTTGGTTCCGATGTCCCCCTATTTCACATCCGTTGAACCATTCTGAATGACCAATTCGTATTGATAATATTACTTACTAATGACTGTATATCTGTTTCTTTTCCGGTGTCCTGGAGTCAACAAGATAAGACGGTACAAAAATGAACTAATCATTTAAGATATCAACGGTCAGGTATACTAACGTAGGGAGGTAGAAATCCATGAGAGCCGGGGTTGTGGGTGAGTGCGGCAGGTAACAAATCTGCATTGACAATAACAAGGTAAGCAAAGATAATTAATTATGTATGTAAGGATCATTCGAAGGTAATACTATGTCGAAGTAGAGTCTAAGATCAAATAGAAAACTAACTATGATGATGTCCCGAGTAGAGTCTGAGATCAAATAGAAAACTAACTATGATGATGTTGCCGATAACGATTACTCATGTTGCAGTCGTTTTGGTCGTTTTAACGGTTAAAAGATGAAAATTTATAGCAAACAATTATTCCTGTTACATCAAATTTAAAAATGATCCTGCCATCACTGAGAGCAAATTGCAATACAATGAAAACAAAACTACTTTTCTCAAAGAAAAATGAACGGAAGATTACAGCAAGATGAAAACTAAATTTGATATTAAACTTGACATTTGTGAAGTGATATCAAATTTCAATTTCAATTTGTGGCATAGGCGCCAACTTGGTGGGGGGGGGGGACACTTTGCCCCCCAATATTTTCCGAGAGGGGCGAAGTATCGTTTTGCCACCCCCCACAATAATTTTACCTTAATGTATTTTAACGGGGCCGCATACATACTATTCATTTTTAACGATCACGTTAAAAACTGAAAATCACCTGACAATTAATTCTATTTTCATTGGGTGAGCAGTTCGTTTTTGCTTTCCTTCCTGCTTTCATTCATGCATTTTTGATAAAAATTTGGGTATGTATCATTGCAGTCCCGAATAAAAAAGAAAAAAAGGATCCCCAAAAAGAACCAAAAAGTAGTAATGGTTCCGGGGGTTGTACAAAACACCTTATTGTTGTTGTATTGTTCCATAATAATGATTCTATTGTCAACATGAAAAAAAAACAAAAAATATAATGGTGGCGGAAATTATGATGAAAAAAAAAAAAAAAAAAAATTTTTTTTTATAAAAAAATATATAAAAAAAAAATTTATTTTATTTTTTAGATACATAAAATACCTCTGTTTTTTTTGGATGAATCACAATCACAAAATTCTATCTAATCTAATCTAATCTAATCTAATACAAACGCAGCCAGTACGAGAAAGCATCCTGGAAATAATTGGGTTAGATGACGCCCAATTATTTTTTTGTCAATATTGATGCTTGCAGCATATCAAAGACATGATACAAGCGTCAAAGCGGCCAGGCCTACTGCGTTGCATTTACCGCAAAGATGATTCTGTAAATTGAGTTGGATTCAAATTAATAGATTTGAACCACAACGCATTTTGTGAATCTACAGGGGAGGAAGGATGCGTGGACATACCGTACCATACGCTCCGATTGCCATTCACAATTGATTCTATGGTGAAAAACAATATGTTCAATTGTTATCCTATCGTAAAGATCTATAGTATCAAGCATTCATATCACTGTTTTTGGATATTATGTTGTATTGTTTTTTTTATTTTTTTTTTTTTTGGGGGGGGGTGGTGTGTTGTGGGGGGGGGGGGGGTTTGGGGGTGGGGGGGTTATTTTATTTCTTTTTGCTTTTTTTTTTGGGTATTGGATAAAGGTGGGGGGGGTGGGAATAAAAAAATTTTTATCAGGTGCTTGTCTTGGGGGGGGGGGAGGGAGAAGCGAGATCTATGTGTGGGTGATAGTTTTTGGGTGGGGGGGGAGTTTTTTGTGTTGGGTTGTTTGTGGGGGGAGGGGGTTAGGGAGAAAAAAATCAAGACTTGACCGTTGGGTTGAATCAAACAACCTTCTATCAAATACGCAGTTTGGTTTCCGAAAGAGCAAAGGAACAAACGATGATATACAACTGGCTTTTACACACAAGAAGCAATTGGTTTCAGTATTTCTGGATATTAAGGGCGCATTTGATTCAGTTTCCATAGATATACTGGCAGATAGTCTGCACAGTAGTGGTTTACCAGGAATTTTAAATATTTTTTTGTATAATTTACTGTCAGAAACAAAAGGACCTTCAATCTAGGCCAACTGACAACTTCCAGAATTAGCTACATGGGCTTACCCCAAGGCTCATGTTTAAGTCCCTTACTTTATAATTTTTATGTTAGATATTGATAACTGCTTGGATGATAGATGCACGCTAAGACAACTTGCAGACAATGCTGTGATCTCCTTTAGAGGTCCACGTGCGGAAATCTTGCAAAGACCATTGCAAAATTCCCTAGATAATCTGTCCAGCTGGGCCAGAAATTTGGGGATCGAGTTTTCACCGCATAAATCCGAATTGGTAGTGTTTACTAGAAAGCAGTTCCCAGCCCAACTGCGCCTTAAGCTGTTGGGAAGAGACATTATCCAATCTTTGACCTTTAAATACCTTGGAGTCATGTTTGATTCAAAATGCACTTGGAGTACTCACATTGTGTATTTGAAACAGAAATGTCAACAAAGGATCAATTTTCTAAGATCAATTTCCGGAACATGGTGGGGTGCCCACCCGGATGACCTCATTAAACTCTATAAAACAACTATTCTTTCAGTTCTCGAATATGGCTCTTTTTGCTTCCTCTCGGCAAGAAACAGCCACCTCATCAAATTGGAACGCATTCAATATCGTTGTCTACGTATTGCTCTTGGCTGTATGCATTCAACGCACAATATGAGCCTGGAGGTTCTGGCAGGAGTAAGACCCTTACAGAACCGCTTCTGGGAGCTCTCATCTAGATTACTGATCAAGTGTGGAATCAGTAACAACCTTGTGATTGAAAACTTCGAAGAAATGCTCGAATTGAGTACCCAGTCTAGATTCTTACGAATCTATATTAACTATGTGTCGTCTGATATTAGTCTTCCATGCTATAATTCTCCTAGTGTTCGCTTCCCTTATCACAGTTCCTCCATTGACTATGATCTCTCCATGAAACAGGCTATTCAAGGTGTTCCAGATCAACTTCGACTTATTTTAATTCCCCATATTTTTATTAAAAAGTACCAACATGTCAATTGCGATCGAAGAATTGTCAATGATGGGTCGCGCATTGGTGGATCCACTGGTTTCGGTGTATACAATGAATACTCATCTGCCTTCCGGAAACTTCAGGAACCTTGTTCCGTATATGTTGCTGAGCTGGCAGCAATCCATTTCGCATTGGGGATAATTTCCGACATGCCCATAGACCATTATTTCATCTTCTCGATGAAAACAGTGAGGCACTCATCTTACTTTCTTTCAAAAATAAGGGAGCAGATGCGTGCGTTGGTCGAAAGATCATTTGCTCAATTCCAGGCAATGAGAAGGCGGACTCTCTAGCAAAGGTGGGCGCAAAAGAAGGCGAGATTTTTGAAAGATGAATTTCACATGATGAATTTTTCCCATTATTACGTCAGAGTTCTCTTCAAAGTTGGCAAAACGATTGGACAAGTAATTCTCTTGGGCGGTGGTTACATTCCATTATTCCAAATGTTTTGTCGAGATCGTGGTTCAAAGGTCTGGATGTAAGTCGCCGTTTGTCAAGACGGATTGTGGATGTCAAGACTTATGTCCAACCACTACTCGCTAGACGCACATCTCTACAGAATTAACCTCGTCGATAGCAATGTATGTAGGTGCGGAACCGGTTATGATGACATCGATCACGCAGTTTGGCATTGCCCGGGTAATGATGCCTCCAGAGCACGACTATTAGATACACTAGTGGCCCGAGGTAGACAACCCTCCCGCGAGGTAAGAGATGTTTTGGAAATGCGTGATCTCCCCTACATGCAAGCGATTTACGAATTCCTTTGTTTGTCTAATCTAAGAGTGTAATGTCATCACCCCCTCTCCTCCAGTCTAGTAAATTCCCTGCCATTGTGTCCCAGTTATACTATCCTTTTGTTTCCGTGCTACTTGTACCTGCCCAGCAAGCAGTGGTCACCCATCTGCGGCTTAGTTCCTGAAAGGGACTACAGGGACCGTGGATTTGGTAGATGTCGCAGCCATGAGCAGCAAATAATACCTTCAATAGGTTACCTGCCTAGCCCCTTCCAAACGATAATGTGACCCATTAACCTCGAGCTAGCCACGAGTAATTGGCACCCCATTTTACTAAAATTGAAAAATTATACATTGTAAATAACAATATTGAATATCGGCTCCGTAAAGTGTTACACACGCCTGAGCCTAACAAATAAACGAACTAATTAAAAAAAAAAAAACCTGGGGTAGTAGAGGGGGGAACAAAATATTTTCTCTTTTTTGGGGATACCGTGCTTCGAAAACTACTTGACATAATCAGGAAGGCCGTTTATTTTGGTATCATTTGTGATGAGACAGCAGACATATCTAGGAAAGAACAGTTCGCGTTTTGCATCAGATTCGTTCGAAACTCGTTGGAAGCTGAAGAATTTTTCCTCGGTTTCTACCAGGTGGAATCAACAACATCCGCAACCCTGTTCTCTGTCACTAAGGATGCACTCACTCGGTTCAATTTGCCCTTGTCGAACTGCAGAGGGCAATGCTATGATGGTGCTAGAAACATGGCTGGAGGCAAACAAGGTGTTCAGGCCAAAATTCTTGGTGAAAAAAAACAGGCTTTATTTGTTCATTGTTGGGGACATTCGTTGAACTTGGTTGCTCAAGACGCAATTAAGATGAATCCATGATAAATTTTGTCAGGGATTCTCCAAAACGACTGGCTTTCAAACCATGAAAGCAGATGATTCCACTAATTTGCATCTTCTATGCCCAACCAGATGGACTGTAAAGTATGTGTCGATGTCGTCGTTATTGTCCAACTACTCTACATTGGTTGAATTTTTTACGCACTTGGCTGAGAGTGATTCTTCCGATGCTGGTGCGAAGGCCTCTGTCTTTGCGAAAAAGATGCAGAAGTTTGAATTTTATTTCATATTGGTGGTTCTAGTGCAGCTTTTTAGCTACGTGGATACGGTGAACACGGTATTACAGAAGAAATCCCTGAGGCTGGAAGAGGGTCAACAAATGGTTCAGACATTCAAAGCAAGGCTTAACTTTTGCAAAAATTATTTTGCAAAATTCTGGGCGAAAGCAGTATTGGATGAGCTCGTCGAAGTTGGGGAACCAAAGCTGGACAGGAAGAGGAAGGTTCCAAAACGTTTCCATTCTGTTGAACAACCGGAAACTTCACGTTCAATTGAGGAGATTCACGAATTGCAATACGTGGAAATTATTGAGAGGGTCCTCGAATCGCTTGATATGCGTTTCGATACCGAGTCGTTCAAATTAGAGACAAATGTTGAGCAGTTTCTCGCAACCCGGTGCGTTCCATAAGAAAACTTGCAAAGGAAGCCTATATTTCGGAGAAATCCATGCGGAGAATCATCAAGACCTGCATGCATCTTCCAGAGCCAGAGTGAAACGCCACTTAATTACGGACCGGGTCAAGGAACTACGAGTGACTCGTTCCAAGAGATTGCTTTCCTTGTTGAAGAAGGAAAAAATGATAATCCTGTTCTCCGACGAAAAGCTTTTCAGCATCGATGCTGTGGCCAACAGCCGCACGGACCGGTTCATTTCACCGCAGAAAATGGAGAACGTTCCGGAAAAAGTGAAATTCAAATTTCAAACCAAACATCTGGCTGGTGTCATGATGTTTGGCTTGATGGCGTCCAACGGTTTGAAAATGCCGCCTGTTTTCATTGATGCTGGAGTTAAAATCAATGCCGAAGTGTATAACGGTATTTTAAAGGACCAAGTGCTTCCCTGGGTGAAGGCCAACTTCTCCGAGGACCAAAACGTTGTCCTACAGCAGGATGGAGCGCCTTGTCACACGTCCAATCGAACCCAACAATGGTTGAACGATAACATGAAGTTTTGGCCGAAGGATTTGTGGCCCCCTAGCAGTCCAGATCTTAATCCGTTGAATTATTCGATTTGGGCATATGTTGAAGCACGACCCTGCAAAACATCACACCCTAGTGTGAAAACCCTGAAGTCAACCATAACACGCACATGGCAGTCAATGTCGGAGGACTACGTCCGAAAGGCATGCTCTGGCTTCCGGTGTCGGCTCGAAGATGTTATTAATAAAAATGGAGGACACATTGAATAAATTTGTTTAAAAGGACTGTATAAAGATAACTGCACTCGAAAATGTTGATATTATTGCTCGAATTAGTTGAAAATGGGATTTGAAAGAAATAGAACAAATTTTCGCATTATTTTCTGCCGCACCCTGTACGAAGGTGACATCGATCCAGAACCAGATCCAGAACGGGTTTTGCTGTAGCGAGAAATGTTCCTGCAAATTCTAAAGGAGGCGAAAAAATCTGCAGAAAGCATCACGGACATCGTTGACTATTTAAAGGGACAGCCGCATTTGATGGAATTAGTGAAGTTCTTAAATTTGTTCATCACTCTCCCAATCACATCATGTTCTGCAGAGCGATCGTTTTCTGGACTGCGCAGACTGAAAACCTACCTGCGTTCTACAATGGGCCAACAGCGTCTGAATTCAGTATCTGTTTTACATTTCCACAGAGATACGGCGAAAGAGATCAACATTGATGAAGCCGTGAACGACTTCATTTCCCGAAACGCGCGAAGAAGGAGCACATTTTATATGTAAGAGGAATTGTTGAACTTGAATTTGAACGAAAATGGTTAAAATAAAAAGCAATATAAAAGTTGAATAAACATGTTGATTCTATTGTTAAGTTTATATATGTTTTATTTTGCTTTAAGAAATATAAAAACCTTCCCTATAAAACGAATATCCATCCTAACATCACTCACAATAGCCGCTCCCCCGAAGGCTCTGGTCGCTATAAAGAGTGTCCTGCGGAAATTTTCGACCAAATGTCATTGCAGAACTCGTCAAGCTGGCAACCTTGCCCATAGCGACTAGTGAAAAATACGGCGGGGCGTCAAGTCGTCGCCGCAGGCTATGTCAAACGGCTAAAGCGTAGCGGAAATCAGAATGACAGGAAAGTGACGTCCGAACAACGAACTGACACATTTTTAATCGGAACAGTCCGCACGTGTGAAAGTTCTTGAAATTTATTGAAAATTTCGTTCGTCGGTTGATGCGACGTATATGGAAAAGTAGGTTGTTTAGCAAACTATATTTACAGTTGATTACAGTTGCGATCGGTAGAGCTTAGGTGCCAATATTGAGAGGCCCACCGTATTGTAAGTTGAAATTCATAAATTATTATATGTTGTTCTTATCAGAAACTTAATCAATTACAGTTGAAGCACATTCTTCTTCTTCTTTTAGCATTTCAAGCTTATTGTTTTCACAATTAGCTTATTGCTTGCTCTCAACTTAGTGTTCTAAATGCACTTCCACAGTTATTAATTAAGAGCTTTCGATGCCACGTACCATTTTTGCATTAGTATGATTGTTTGGCAAGTACAATCATACGCTATGCCCAGGGAGCCGAGAAATTTTCCTTAACGAAAAATTCCTAGACCAGACCGGGAATCGAACCCAGTCACCTCCAGCATGGTGTTGCTTTGTAGCTGCGCCTTTACCGACTGAGCTAAGGGAGGACCCAGTTGAAGCACATTCTGCTATCAAAACGGTAACCTTTGGTTGCACCCTTATTTCTACGCTGATAGGGAATGAAAAAAAAAGTTCCATTATGAGAATGAAAAAAAAAGTTACATGTCGCATGCCCAGGATTACATGTCGCATGCCCAGGATTACATGTCGCATGCCCAGGATCACATCTGCTATGTGCGAGTATACGATCTCCCACCGGAGGTTCCTGACCAGGAGATCGTTACGGTGTTGTCCAAATATGGACGCGTAAAACGTATCGTGCGGGAGAAGTTCCCGGCGGAGCTGGGCATATCGGCCTACACTGGTGTGCGGGGTGCGTACATGGATGTGAAGCAGGAAATCCCGTCATCGCTGCACTTTTCCAGCCGGAAGGGAAGCATTTCTACCAAGGCAACAAAAAAAATGCTTTATCTGTAAGGAAGAGGGACACCTGCTGGCTTCCTGTTCCAAGCGGCAGAATCGAAGTCAGCCGAAAGTGTAAAGTCAAAAAAAGGAGCAAAGCGGTAAACTGAAGAAAACGTCCGGATGTGCAGTAACCGAAGGTACAGCCACTTGAGGATCAGAAACTGAAGGTGAGGACGAATTGGATACGCTAGAGATGCTGGAAGATAAAACTGAGGAATCTGTGGACACCGAAATTCGTATTGATGAACCGAAAGAGATGGATCCTCGCGATCGTGCGTTGTTACAGCTCGCCGCATTCAGGTCAACGGAGATCAGTAAACAAAAAGAATCGGCTAGAATTGCAAAAGAACAAGAAGAAGCGAACACAAAATCGCCCCCAAGAAAGAAGAAAAATCATAATTTGTTTAAAACATTGTGTTTTTGTGTGTAACTCACAAACATTGCATTTGGCTCCGTAAGGCTAACGGGATTGAGCCGTATAAATAAATAAACTGGTTGACAAAAGACTACTCGGGTGGAGAGTTCCAAAACAAAGCATTGAAAGTATCAGGGAACGCGATACAAATTAATATTGGGAGTTTTACAGCTAAATTTGTGATACTACCAGATTTTATGATGATGGGCAATGGTGCTCCACTAAACGCAGGGGCGGCCTAACTTGTCTTATCTCTATTATTTTTCAAAATCCAAACGGTATGGACGTGGACATGTTAGTCGGTCCCATTTTCAACCCATAGTTTATAATATTTTAAAGAATTCGATATGGAGTTTTTCTTATTATTAATTGAGTGCAATGTCAATTACTACAGACTGCCGTTTTACACACGAGTTTTCTCAAAACATTTTATGTAGTTAGGCATAAAGATAAATTAATGTACCAGAAACTGGACGGACACTTGCGCCTACCCGATGGAGGACACCCGGATACGACCACACACGTCTAGAGTATCGCACAAGCTGACACGTCCAACGGGAAGGATTTATAGGTTGCATAGACCCGGCGGGGAGTAGTGCCCGGATACGCCTGAGTTGAAGGCTTGATTTATGCACCTAATAATAACAATAACAATAATAATCAAGAATTCACAACCATGCTGGAAGTGCCAAATGGACGATTGTATTGTTTTTGTAATAAACATTCAGTTTCTGAAAGTAGAATCAACTACAATTTGTGATCTGAAAGTGTCCTTTCAGAAGTTATGTGGTGGCTATCCGGAAGATCCGGAACATGCAATCATTTTTCAGTTTATGAAGGTGGAAAAAATCCCAATTTGGTCTGATAATTTCCATTCAGAGCTCTTATGGTAGCAATCCAGAATGTTAGCGGCCGAAATATTTGCGATCAAAACGGATTCGACCGGCATGATACACACTTAGAAAATTTTACAGTATTCGGTAATTTTTTACCGAACTTTCAACAGCTGAACGTTCGGTAATCCGATTTAACGGATTTCGGTAAAATTTGACAAGTTCCGGTAATTTTTTTACCGGAATACTGTAAAATTTCACTGAAATCCGGTAAATCGGATTACCGAACGTTCAGCTGTTGAAAGTTCGGTAAAAAATTACCGAATACTGTAAAAGTTTCTAAGTGTGTAGCGAGTGGGATATTTAAATAGTTGCTATCATCAAAATGAGGATCAGTATTGTCCAATTGACCCACATTCATAAGTTTTGCGTAATTGGGTATGGGCGAGAATCTACAAACACTACTGGATATTACGTTAGAAGTAAGGAGGAAATTACATTAGAAGTAATGACGGTCCAACATTCAGATTGTTGCGATACTTTTTAAACTACGACATACTAATGGAATAAGCTCTTTATTCTCTTTATAATTACCTTCTCTCTTTATTTTCTTTATAATAACCTTGTAACTAACTTGAAGAACATCTAGTTCCTCAGGCAGTGCGACATCATTCTCCTGCTCTGCAGCGGCCAGATAACCGTCGTCCGCTTCTTGCAATGATTGTTTTCTTCTTCGCTTTGTATGCGATGCAGTTTGTATGCGCTCTTTCTCCCTGCCATGCATATAATTGTTGAATTCCAATCCAGCAACTCGTCCCACCATGTCGCTACGCCTGGATTTCCACAGCTCTGCAAAATCCATGGTGTATTCATAGCTCAACCGTTTCATTTTTCATTCCAGCCATCCAGCGTCAACTCAAACTCGGCCCTGTACAGTGATTTCTTCGGCATCCGAGGCACGAAAACCGGTGAACCCGTATCGGAGCAGCAAATCATCTGTCTGGTGCAGGAGATGGAGAGATCCCACAACCATTCGGAGGCCATCATCATTCTACTGGGCCAGGCGATGGCCCAGTACAAGGTCTACAAATGTCTACGATTTCGCAAAAAGCTAGCCATTGACATGGCCGAAGAGTACCTCAAAAGTGGAGATCACTCGAAAGCCCTCACCCTTTACTCCCTCATGGTGTCCGACTACCGCGTTGACAAGTGGTACACGATATTCACGGAGGTCCTGCTGAAAACGTTACGCTCCGCCTATCTCTCCGCTTCGGTGCCACATTTTGTAGAATGCAGCATCGAAACCCTATCTCCGCGTATCGACATGGACAAGACCGAACGGATCCTGATTCTGGAGAATCTCTGGAAGGTCTTCCACAACGTGTCACCGGTGTCCAGCAGTCAGATAGCTCCGGAGTTGTCGGCCAGCTGGCAAACGGCGCTTGCTTCTTTCAACAGTCCAATCAAGCTTGATCTGGACCGGTTGAATGACCTGCTGGAGTGCAAGATCACATTTGATCAACGACAGATCAAAAATGACGAAAAACTATGCCTGCAGCTGTATATCCGATCCATCGTGGAGGTCCCTTTAAAGTTGAAAAACTTCTCCGTCCTCTTGACAGATCTCAAATCCAGCTCGGTTCGGGTTCCAGCCATGCAGTATTGCGAGTACGCTCCATTTGCAACGTCATCCGAAGAAAACACACTCAAACCGATCGAGGAGTTTATTCTGGAACCTCATAAATGCTACCGGATCGTATTCGTCGGTGAGAGATATCAATTCATGGAGAATGTGGACGTTCACATCTTCCGGTTGGAAGTGCAGATGGGTTCAGAACGGACTTTCGCGGTGCTCTCGTTACGGGAAAAGCTAAACATTCAGAGGGTGTTCAGAAACATTAATCCTCATCAAGACTGCATGGAGCAGATCGCTGTGATCAATTCTTGTTATATTATTCCAACGTGAGTATCTCCATTTGATGGTGACGGTTGAGGTACTCAAGCTTTTTTTTTTCTCAGGTTCCATCTAGGGTCGCAGACTAAACAGAACAATCAGCCAATGCTGACAAACGAGTTCTACCGAATAACGACGAAGATCATGAATAATTCTGATCTCTGCCTGCAGAACGTCGGTGTCAGCATAAGCGTTCCGCAAAATCTTCGAAGCAATGGTTGGCGTTGAACTAAGCAGTCGGATGTGTTCCAGTTGATCAAACGTATTCTTTTTATTCCAGTATTCCTCACGACTGATTTAACCAGTCCGCTGCAAAAAATCAACTCACAGGTGCAAATCGATATTGGTGAGCTTCAGATGCAATCAACAAGCAGCGTTTCCTACTACGTTACCAGTTTGATCGAGGGCAACATTGAACTCCGCCAGCGGCTGTACTACCAGACGGAGAATCTGCATCAAACCAAATCTGCTCCGGCAGCGCACTTTGTGACGGACTCTCCATCCACACCGAACAGTGAAAAGGAAGATCTGGCCAAGCTGCTGGCCAGCGATCGTACCGGCCAAAAGTATACCAGTAGTCATAATGTCAAGATCGAGTATCTGAACGAAGAACAGGTTCGGAAGATCAAGGAGGACACGGTCGTAGTGCCCTGCGTAGAGGAAATCAAACTTAGCGGTCGATTCTATACCCTAAGTCGACAACCGTTGGTGCGGGCCTACAAGGACGAGGACTTTATCCTGCGGGTTAACATGGAGGTGAAGGCGCCGGACGGGGTGGACGTGCTGGAGACGCAGTTTATCAGTGTAAGTATTACGCGTTGCAAAAGCCAACTTCCCAAATATTGATTGTTTCTGCATAAGTGCGTTATCTGATATCGGAAAATTTCAAACGACGTCGTTGAAAGTATTCTACCTACAAAACAAATGCTCTACTTACCGTCATTATATTGTCATGAGACAACATTTCGGTTTAGGTGCGGTTGACAAGTGCAATATTTGTGGTTTCTAGGATTTTGCCTTCGAAAAACCGATGTTGATTCGAAGAATTACAGGTTTTTAAAGATTTGAAGAATGCCTCGCATATATCTGCGAACCACTCAGAAACTTTCCCCATCGCTAGTTTTTGTACCTTAACGTTGGCGAGTCGTCTTAATCCATTAAGACTCTTAATCTCGTGCTTGTTGGAGTGGAATGACTACCCAACAAACATCAGTGTCGAATAACCGCTTGTTCAAACAAATTTGGAGAAACTATTCAGCTTTCTAGAAGAAATGTCAATAAAAAAAAAAACAATCTACAAATTTGTTTGAACAAACAGTTATGCAGCATTGATGTTTCTTTGGTATCCTATCCCTTCAACGAAGAGTAAAATATATTTGCCAACACTGTTATTCATCCCTTTTTGCCGTGCGAACTGCGCACACTTCTGTTGGAAATTGATTTCCATCACATGTGGTCTTTAGGAAGTGTAAAAACAGAAATTTCACATCGCTAGAACCATTCTGTGCCATTGGCGGTATTTGAAAACGATCAAGCGCGCACTCGTTTTGCCAGTCAAGGTGGCGGATTAATTCCAGCCTTGACCTACTCTGCATGTGGATGTGTGGCAAAGGAGTGTGTGCTTGCTTCGAAATATTGCTTAACAAAAGCCCTACGCTCAATTTCAAACTACTTCTATTCAATTTCACAGCCTGCCGAACGCTATCGGACCTATCGATACTTCCGGAGCAATTCGCGATTAGGGCGTACATGCAAAATATAAACAAAATGTTTTTTCAATGCAATGCATAATTACTACAACTAAATAATGAGTTTTGACCTTTTTGTCCTGGTTGTGCTTTAATTTTATTCATTAAATATTGTTTTTGCAAAGGGCGTAGAGTTATTTCGTATTCTTCTTCTTCTCCTTCTTCTTCTCTCTATGTGGATACCACTCCACTTTTTTGGCACAGCAGTAAAGCTAGAAAGCCACCAATACTCTTTTGAGTCCTTTGGACTTTTTGATTTTTTTTCTTCGCTTGTTTGTTTTCAATCTGTCAAACTTCGCAGTCGAGTTTGACATACGCGACGTTTCCTATTCGCGAATCGCCGCTTCCTAGTAGTTGTTTGGTGCCAGTTTATACCCTGTTTGCAGTCTCGTAACCGATTTCGGGTTTCTTCTTGTTACAATGCTTTTTTAATCTCTTTTAGGAACCGAGTGACATTTTTGAGTACATTTACATTTTTAGTAGCGTATATTTTTTTGGAGTGAGTTATATTCATCTAAATCATACTTTGCTCTAGTGTTCGAGTATTTGATACAAAATAAGATCAAGTGTTCGGCGTCTTCAATTTCGTCGCATAGATCGCAGAAGCAGTCGTCCTCTATTCTGATTCTGTATAGTCCGTGTTTCGAGTAGTCATGCCCAGCAAATATTCTATTTAGAGTGCGTACCTCTCCATTATCCAGTTCTAGACCATGGTGCCATGGCTTTCTCGGTAAAGTGTTCTGTAGTGCGAAATATTTTCTGCCTTTACCCTGTTCTGCAGTATAGTTAACGTACCATTCCTGTGTCCGAAGTTCCGTCAACTGACAGAAGTAGTTCACTGCATCATGCTTCAATATTTTGTTGTTTGCCACCAGAGCTTCAGCTAGACCTGCTTTGGCCAGTTGATCAGCAACTTCGTTCCCAGCAACATCTACGTGTTCTTGTTTCACCTGCTCTCCTTATTATTTTTTCAACCACTACGTCCCGAGATTTTTCGTTCACTGCATTTTGTAGAAACTCGCATCCGGCTCTGGAGTCCGTCATTATCACGGCATCCTCTATTTGATTTTTAGCGATGTATTGTAGTGCAATGAATATTGCCTCTAGCTCTGCAGACATGGTCGATACCGAGTTCTGTAGTCTCAACGATAGTCGGAAATTCCTACGTTCGTGGTAAATACCCACTCCACAGGTTTCCTCAAATTTAGATGCATCTTGTATAGATTATCTGTCTTCCAGCATATTTGCCGTAGATGAGCCCTAGTGTCAGCTGTTCCAACACTTTGGTAGATGTGTTTTTTTTTGTTCCAGACTTCGTCTTGTAGCATTGTTTGGATTTCTACCGACTCCCAGCTTTCCGATGATGTTGTCAAAGTGGACATCTGAGTACAGATGTCCTCGTGTTCCATTAAAAAAATTTCTAGGTATGTACTTTTCATGTTATCAGCTTTTCCTTCCAGGTTGGCTTGAAGTTGTTGCCACACAACTGAGTCATTGTACCGATGCTTGATAAGCTCCTTACCAGCTATCAGTATTCTTCGAAACTGTGGTGGGTCCTGCGCTGCAATCGCTTGAAGTGTATTTAGTGGGGTACTCTTGGTACAACCCGTCACTTTGCGAAGGCATTGGTTATTGATAGCAACAATACTGTTGAGGTTACTTTGACATGCTATACTGTAGATCGCCGTTCCGTATCCGAAGAAGTTTCTTACTCTAGTGCTTTGTAGATCAAATCCATCATCTTCGGATGGCCTCCATTCCTGACCCCGCTTAACACCTTTAGCATATTGAGTCGTTCGGTCGTTCTCTGTTTTAGATCTCGTATATGGCATCGAAAAGATAGTGATTTGTCAAGAGTTACTCCCAAGTATTTGTGGTTACGAACCGTTTCTACGATTTCCCGGTTAACTTCAATTCCAAGCCTCTTGTTGTTTGCTTGGAAGATGATGCTTTTGGTTTTGGTGGCATTTATGGTGAAATTCAGTTCACTGGCTTTCTCGACAAATTTGTCCATAAATTCCTGACCTCTTAGTTTAACTTCTTCAATATTCGGCGTACTGTACTTATACAACACCTTGCACCTGTATTTCGTGTAGACTACTCGTGTATACGTTAAATAAGGTCGGGGATAGGATGTCCCCCTGGGGTAACCCATTGCTGACTGTCCTCTCAATTGTCTCTGTTCCTACCTGGAAGCATAAGATTCTATCCTTGAGAAATGCTGATATGTAATTTATGAACTGCCTTCGGGTGTTTTGATCAACCAGGACTTGTACCAGTGTGTCCAACTGCACTGCATTGAATGCATTGGAGAGGTCAATGAAAATTGCCGCTGCAACTTTATTTCGCCGTTTGATTCCGAAGATTTCGTTGGATACATAGCTTAAACAGGTGTTTGTGGACATTTTCTTACGAAATCCAAAGGACAGTTTTGGTAGTAGGTGACATTCTTCAAGGTGCAGTCAGCGAGGACCGCTGCATTCAACACTTTTAGAGTGCCATTTATCATTGATAACGGTCGGGTTCCATTGACCGTTTCTGGGTTCTTTCCAGGTTTGGGGATTGCGATAATTCTAATAGATTTTATGTCAGCTGGAAACCTTCCAGTCTTCCAAAAGCTGTTCAGTTCGTCAATTATATGACTTTGTACTTCGTTGGTTAAAGTTTTCAACGTTTCGTAGCTAATCCCGTCAGGTCCTGGAGCCGACGAACGTTTTTTGCTCAACAGAAAGCTGTCCCATTTTTTCCTTGTCAGTATTTCCTTGTCGTTTCGATATTGCAGATTTCCAATGCCTGATGTGTCTTCGTATGGGAAATGTTTATCCAAAAACTGTTGTGCTAGGTTTTTATCCTCGTGAACCAGTACATTGGCCTGTTTCTTCACTTTTCGTCCAGTGAGCCTTCTTATGTCGTTCCAGATAACTTTCGATGGTGTTGTTGGGTCTAGTGATGAAACAAATTTTTCGAAGCTTTCATTGGAAGATTTCTTATTTATCCTGTTGAAGTTGCATTCCGCTTTTTTAAACTCAATCAGCTCTGTAATACCACCTGTTCTGTTGAAAGCGGCTCTAGCTTCCTTTTTTTGGAGCCAGGCTTGTTCCACCTCGTCGCTCTACCAATGTTTTGGATTGTGCTTGTTTTTCTGCGTTGCATTTTTTGTAATTGTTTTCACAGCTGTTTGAAGGTCGCGGATGTTCTCTATATCTCCTACTTGCAGTTTACCTAAGTCTTCTTTAACCTTTTTCTTGTTGATGAAGTAGCCAACAGGTTTGCTGGTTTTTCCCATGTAGACCGTTTAAAAAGCTAGATGTCGACTGCCTCCTACGCTGTAGTCCAGCACCGCCATATTCAAATCTTGATAGATTGCACCAGGTCAATTGCTGATGGTTTCTTGGTTAGATCCGCTGGGACGAATGTGGGTTCGCCTTGGTTTAGTAGTAGAAAATTATATTCGCTGATCAGGTCCATGACGACTGTACCCTTGCGATCCGAATTATTACGGTCCCATGCATAGTGATGAGAGTTGAAGTCTCTGCCGAACACTATCTTGCGAAAGCCTTTGATCTTCTCGAAAATTTGCTTTAGGCTATTGTTTAAATCATTGCTTCTGACGCTAGGCGATATATATATATTGAAACGACTACTAAATCTATGCTAAGTATTTCTCTTGCTAAACATTCTATTTGATCGAATTCGGGGATTTTGATTTCTCTTGATCTGTATTTTTTGCCTATTAGGATGGCAGCACCGCCATAGCCATCCGCTCAAGATTTAAGGAAAGTATGATAGTTTGTTATTTTTTATTTTGTTTTTTCTAACTCTAATTTGCTCTTTCGAATAATATAGCTACTTCATATTGATCTTGTAATAGTATCCTGGATAATTCATCCTTATTCTTTTGCATGCTTTGAATATTGCATTGAAAGATTTTAAAATGTGTACTCATTGTCACTTACGGTTCGTCATCTGTCGGTTCGATCTGCTCTGGCCATGGTACTCCGGTTTGCGTGTTCGAAACACCCACTGTTCGGTTGCACATCGCCTTGCCGATGTTAGATTTATCGTTGCTTGGTTGTGTATGGTTGTGATTTTCAAACTGCGATGTGAAACGTTCAAAATCGGTTGCGGAATATCGATTGAACAGAGCGACGCCTGTTTGTTCTCCCGATTTTTCCGTTTTTTGTTTTTTGTTCGCGTAGATCGTGACGGTGTCTGCGATGTTTACATCCTTCATAGCGCGCTTTTGCTTCTGGGCATGCGGTTTGTACTGGTGTTGGTCTTTTGGTTTGTACTTGCCTGATACCATCTGAGCAAAGCTCTCAGCTGGTGTAGGTGATTCTGACACTTCTTCCAATAGATCGTATCGATTCTGTGTGAAGATTGGGTTCATTTCCTTTGCCTCAAGGTGCGTCATGTTGGATTTCGCCATGATTATTTTGATGTTCCGTTGTTTGTTCCATTCCGGACAGCTAGGATCTGTAGTTTTGTGCTCCTTCTTGCAATACAAACATAGCTGTTTGTTGCTGCAGTGTTCCTCTTCCGTGTCTTCGTGTTGCTGTGTACAAACTGCGCATCGACCCTTCGACCTGCAGGAATCCGTTTTGTATCCGTAGCGCAGACAATTGCTGCATAGGACCGGCTTGCTAATAAACGGCATGACTCGGTTGTTGCAGCAGTACAGCCTGACTTCTGCTGGCAACTTGTTTGTACGGAACGTTACGCTAATCCGGTTGCTTGTGATCCTCTGATTGTTGACATATCGCTGTAGGCGATAAACATTCATGATTGGCACATCGCATAACATGTTCTCCATGATCTCGTCTTCAGTCATGTCTGCCGGTACTCCAGCGATGACTCCAGTTACTGACAGGAAACTTTTCGGTACGTAGAATTTGTGGTTGTTTTCTTTCATCGTCTTATCTCCTTGCAGTCGGTTTGCGGTGTCCATGTTCTTCACAAAAACTAGCAGTTTCTTCTGTCCCATTGGACGCATGTTCATAATATTTTCCTTGTAGTCCTTCGATCGGCTCAGCAGCTTTCCTAGCGTCAGCTTGTTCATACGAATTGATCCTTCCTGGTCGTTGATTAGTTCTGCGATCACTCGATACGGTCCGGCATCGTCCTTGAGGTATACGTAGACTTCATGCGCTTTTTGTTGGTTCCTGGCGTTACCAGAACCGGGGGGCGGATCCCCGGTCCCCATGGTTGAGGTTATCTCACTCGTTCAACCGCGGCGAAAGAAGGAGTTTCTCCCTTTTTAATCGATTTTTTGTTACAATAGGCCACTATTTCTGCTTCTTTTTCCACAGATAGAGATATTATTCATAAAATACCTTTATAAAAAAAGAAGTAACAGTTTTTTTCACAACCGATATCCTAAAAAACGTGCGCTTTATAACAATGGCGGCAAACAATGTTTTCTATTTCGTATTCAAAACAATTCACTCTGCGTTTACGCCATATTGATTGTTGACAAAGTGAAAGGCGTAATTTAAATCAAAACATAAACATGGCGTTAAGTAAAAGGCGATACTGACAAAAAATGAAAACAACGGCGAAAAGAAAAAGGCGATACTGATAAAAATTTATTTAATAACCAAAACAACGGCGAAAAGTGGAGGGCGAAACCTATCAAAATGTCAACAATAGGCGAATAGTATAGGGCGATACTTTTATTTCCAGTACTTGTGGGGCCAACATTGAAAATGGCGTAATCAAACATCCTAGTATTGACAGGCGAACATTAAAAAATTGCAAATTTCAATTAATAACGAAAGAATTTCCATCAGTATTTTATATGAATCAGAAGCTAGCTTTGTTCTTCGTCTGTATGCTAGATTGTATTTGAATTTATTCGTTAATTTGTAAATTACGGTTTGAAATTCTACTTGCAATATTACAATCATCATTTCCCTTTTGTTTACATTCTGCATGTTCGCCCTAATCGCAAATTGCTCCGGACTTTCTCTTCACATCTTTCGTTCTAGCAGATGGGAAGATATTTCCAATTTCAAAACAAAATATACTGCCATCGAGTGCTGTTGATCGGACGCCATTTGAGCTATGGCCTGGTGTTAAGCATAACCTTTCTCGGCTTCGCGTATTCGGATATAACGCATACGTTCACGTCCACGTCGTGGAAAACCCCGACAATCACAAATGCTACCGTTTCGTGGACTGTGATACTGATCGGAGCACGATGAGCCGGAAGGCTCGGTTCATAGAGTTGGGCAACGGTTCACAGCAGCAGGAAGCAGGGGGAGCAACTAAACCAGTCGGAAGCGCCCATGATGCGGCAGAAAATACAGAAGATCCAGGGAACCGAAAAAACCAGCGGATACAGAAGTTGTTTGTGAGTGCAGTTTTTTTTTTTTTGACAAAATGGGCATGAACAGTGGCGAAAGAGCCTAAAGAACTCGAAGAATCAGTGTATGAAGATGCGAATGATTCCGAACATGACTTTCATGGTTGTAGTGAAGGCGAAATGCAACCGATGAGGAGAGAAGATCGGCACAATCGAGGCGTTTTGTCGTTTAGATTTCAGGACTATGTAGTAGGACAAGTTCCCCACGAAGAAGAAACGAGTGATCACGGTGAAGCTATGCGTGTGCCTGGATGGCGAAGAGCAATGTGTGAAGAAATGATAGCTCATACAGTGTATCAGAACTGGAATCTAGTGATCCCTGTCGGCAAGAAACTCGTTAAGATAATATAGGTTTTCAAGTTGAAAAGAATGAGCTCGCCGAAGTAGTGAAACATAAGGCTCGAATCGAAGCACAAGTTTACACGCTAACTTTTGTAATGGAATACTCCGAAGTTTTCCCTCTCGTCACTCGAAATACAACGTTGAGGGCGATGCTGGCCGTGGCCGGAAATAAGGAATTGCTGTTGAAATAGTATGATGTTAAGATAGCATACCTGAACGGAACTATCAACGAGGAGCTATACTTGCGGCAGCCTCCCGAATATGATGTGACCGAAAGAGACATGGTATAAACATATCCGGAGCAATTTGCGATTAGGGCGAATATGCAAAATGTAAACAAACGGGAAATGATGATTGTAATATTGCAAGTAGAATTTCAAACCGTAATTTACAAATTAACGAATAAATTCAAATACAATCTAGCATACAGACAGAGAACAAAGCTAGCTTCTGATTCATATATAATACTGATGGAAATTCGTTCGTTATTCATTGAAATTTGCAATTTTTTAATATTCGCCTGTCAATACTAGGATGTTTGATTACGCCATTTTCAATGTTGGCCCCACAAGTACTGGAAATAAAAGTATCGCCCTATACTATTCGCCTATTGTTGACATTTTGATATTGCCCTCCCTTTTCGCCGTTGTTTTGGTTATTTTATCAGTGTCGCCTTTTACTTTTCGCCGTTGTTTTGATTTTTTGTCAGTATCCCCTTTACTTCATGTTTATGTTTTGATTTAAATTACGCCTTTCACTTTGTCAACAATCAATATGGCGTAAATCGCAGAGTGAATTGTTTTGAATACGAAATAACTCTACGCCCTTTGCAAAAACCATATTCAATGAATAAAATTAAAGCACTACCAGGACAAAAAGGTCAAAACTCATTATTTAGTGGTAGTAATTATGCTTGCATTGAAAAAGCCCTAATCGCGAATTGCTCCGGATATGTAAGCTACAAAAGGGGTTTGGGTAAACGGGGAGTTGGATTTGTACAGTGTACCATCCGCACAATGTACGACGTTCTGAACAAGCTACTGTCTATTTGCTTGTACATGTAGGCGACTTTTTGATGGGTTGTACAGAATAAGCTGAGATAGACAGGATATTCGAAGGATGGCGGGAAAGGTTCGAAATCACGTCGCTCGGATCGGTACGGCATTTCCTTGTGCACGAAATCGGAGGAGCAGAAGGGTGTTACTGGCTGCGACTGATTATCTAGTGAAAAAGTTTGGGATGGAGAATGCTCATCCCGTTAGAACGCCCATGAATCCAAGGTACAGACGTTTCCAAATAGACGCTGTATTGGAATCTGGTAGGGGCACTTTTGTATCTGTCTGTGAACGCTAGATCTGATTGGAATGCGGCGAAGCGCGCTTAGCAGTACCTTAAGGCAACGATGGAGTATAAGTTGAAGTTCATTTCGGGTGATGGCTGGAAAGTGACGTCTGCTAACTGATCTGGATGTACCTGAGCCCAGAGTAATAACGGTGCGCGAGGACAGCCAAGGGTCTTAGTTTTGCGAACGCGGAACGTGTTAATGGCCGTGTCAAGCACATCGACACAAAGAACCACTATATTCGGGAGCTATCTAAGAGGAAGATAATACAGTTGATCTACTGTCCGACGAGTCGACGGCAGATGCCCTGACGAAGCCTCTGGAGCCGTCGTTATTGCTGAAATTTGTTGAACGGGTCGAGCGATAAGCTGACTGTGTTGGTAGTCATTCAGGAGGATTGTTTAGAGTGGAGTCCCTCCGGTCTTTTCGCTGTGTGAGCTGCGCACGTTTCTTTTTCCTCAAATCGACTCTCTAGTGTAGTTCAAATAATCGTTTGTTTTCTCAATGATGTTAATATTAGATGGGATCTAGCAGAGCAAACAATAAAACACGTCTGTACAGATCGAGTTAGCACACAAGAGTGATATTTATTCATTTCCATTTTAAAGCTAGTGAATGATCTTTGTCAGTCTCTTTCACACTGATAAATGATTGCGCGGTGCTGAATGGTGCAGTGCTGCCATCAGTTAAAGTCCTTACTGTTGGTTCAAATCGGTTCTAATATTTGAAAACATGTTTGTACATTTTTTTTTTTTTTTTTTGTCTGGATTATCGAGATTTTCAGCCTCGGGCTGGTTCATCTCCCGTCGTAGTCACTCAAATACCTCTTTTGGGTATTTTCGTAACTTGTCCGGGGGTGAGATTCGAACTCGTGACTTTGGCGTGAGAGGTATGGATGTTAACCACTACGCCGGGGTCGCCCCTGATGTTTGTGCATCTCTCAAACCATATAAATAGAGAGGGGAAGATCCCAGTCAACACCTAATCGCATATGAGTACAACGTGGAGGCCATATACGTACATACGTCCATTTAGATCTATGTAAACTATGCGTATATCGCCTCCACGTTGTACTTATATCCACTATCATATACGATGTTGTGTTTACTGGGATAGCTCATCGAATCTTTCGGTCCACCTATAAGCATTGTTTTTGATTCAAACTGTACTTTTCGGGATTGAGACGAAATAAAAACCAAGGCGTATATTTGTGTACAGATCGAGTTTGATACTTTTTTTCTTCTTCTCACAAATTGCGTATGGGGAATTTAGTTAGCGAGGGAAAAGAAAACAGTTACCCGCTGATAATGTTTTACTTTACGTAAAGATTTCTATACAAACGGCTCTGGCAGTAAGTTCATCGGCTGCCCAATGACGAAATGTCCTGGGGTGGCATTACGTAGCTCGAAACGAACGACTTTTTGTACGAACGCTTGTGAGAAAAAGTTCTTCGTTTCGAGATCGGCAACACGGCCCCTGGCCTTAGGACGTTGTATTCCTCCGGTGCGTTGCAGATAGCACACAATGGCCTTGAGTTTAGGCATGCTTCTACTTGGGTCAATATGGTGTAAAGCTGCTCGTAGGTTTGCGGTCCACGACTGAGCAACTTTGCACTCTTAACCGCTGCTTCCCACAAACCCCCCATGTGGGGTGCAGAAGGCGGGATGAATGTCCACTTGATGCCAACGTTCGAAGAAAAGTGCTCAGCTTGGCTCTGGAATTCCGCAGATTGGAAAAACTCCTGCATTTGCCGATCCGCACCGACAAAATTCATCCCATTGTCTGACCAAATTTCGGAGCATAAGCCCCGGCGCGAGATAAACCTCTTGAGCGTGGCGATGAATGAAGCAGTCGATAGGTCACTCGTAGCCTCCAGATGGATGGCTTTCGTAGACAGGCACACGCATATAACGATATAACCCTTGGTCAGCAGCGTCTTCCGAGGATTACCACTTTTAACGATGATTGGACCGGCATAATCTACACCGATGTAGACGAAAGCTCGCACAGGCATGGTGCGAACAGCTGGCAAGCTTCCCATGAGTTAAGTTGCGGTCCTTGCCTTCTGGCGACAGCAGCGAAGGCAGTTCTGTACTGCTTGACGAATCACAGCCTGGCATCTCAATACCCAATACCGTTGATTAAGAGTGGCAACCAGTAATGTTGACCCCGCATGTATGTTGAACAGGTGTGTGTCTCGAACCACCAGCTCCGTGAATCGATGGTGGGTTGGTAGAATTGGTGGGTGCTTCATTTCGTATGGGAGATTGGCGTTCTGGAGTCTTCCTCCTACACGAAGTGTTCCTTGTCCATCGATGAAAGGATGTCGTGAACGTAGCTTGCTTTTACGGTGTAGGTCAGTTCCCTTACGGAGACATGTCAGTTCATTAAAGAATGTGTAGGCGCACTAGCTGTAGGGTGGATGCTTGCTGTTCAGCAGGAGTTATCGGTCCAGTCTCCCTTAGCTCAGTCGATAATGGCGCAGCTACAAAGCCACACCATGCTGGAGGTGGCTGGGTTCGATTCCCGGTCTAGTCTAGGCATTTTTCGTAAAGGAAAATTTCTTGACTCCCTGGGCATAGCGTATGATTGTACCTGCCACACAATCATACTAATTCAAAAATAGTACTTGGCATCGAAAGCTCTTGATTAATAACTGTGGAAGTGCATTTAGAACAAGTTGAGAGCAAGCAATAAGCTTATTTTGAAAGCAATAAGCTTGAAATGCCAAAGAAGAAGAAGAAGAAGAAGATCGGTCCAGTCTTCCTTTCTTCCTTGTTGCGTACGGCTTTCAGATTGCCAACGAATCGTTTGACAACGGCGAGAATTCGACTCACAAGTTTTAGCGATGAGTAGCGATTCAGAAGATGCTGCTCGACGGCGAAATCACTTTTGATGTCGATCCTGGTGCTTAAGGTTGAAACTTGATTACTTGCTTCACAGATCGAGCATTCTACGGTTGGATGGTTCAGAAATCCCTCTTGATTATAGAGCCAGGAAGACCCCGCCCACCAGAGCGAATGTTCCAAATGTTCAATCGGCGATATTCCTCTGGATGCACAGTCTGCAGGGTTTTCTGCTGAGGGAACGTGGTGCCATGACCTTCTTGGAAGTACGTTCAAGATAGTTGCAGTCCGATTAGCAACGTATGTTTTCCACTTCCGTGGATACGATGACAACCATTCCAAAACCACCATTGAGTCCGTCGAGGCATAGAGTTGAAAGTCAAGGTGATCGAGCGCAGTAGAAATTTTCTTGAACAGCGATGCTAGGAGAACAGCAGCATTCAGTTCGAGACGAGGAAGCGTGACTTGTTGTATGGGAGCCACCTTGGTCTTCGCTGCGATGAGAGTAACGTGTACTTCACCGTCTGAGTCAACAGATCGGCCGTAGATTACCGCTGAGTACGCCGAATCTGATGCGTCCGAAAATCCGATTAGCTGCATTCTTCCTCCGTAATTGGCTATCCATCGAGGTATGCGGATCTTTTCCAACAAGTGAAGATTGTTTTTAACGGCAACCCACTCGTCCTCAATTGCTGCGGGAAGTGGATCATCCCAGGTCAAGTCGTACAACCAAAGTTGCTGGAATAAGATTTTTATTTTTATAATACATGGTGAAAGCCATCCGAAAGGATCGAATAGCTTCGATGCATCCAACAGGAGCTGCCGTTTGGTGTTGCAGCTTGTAATGTCAAGTCACACCTTGAAATCGAACGAATCCTCTCTTGGCGACCAACGTATTCTCAAAGCTTTCACTGATTCAGTGTCGTTCGTGAATTGTAAGGGGAGTGGACCATCTTTGCTATCAGCAAGTTCTTCGACGAGTTCTGGAAAATTCGACGACCATTTTCGCAGTATAAATCCAGCACCGTTGAGGTTTGTTGATATCTCGTTGATCAGTTTCCGGGCTTCTTCCACTGATTCAGCTCCAGACATCAAATCGTCTACATAAAATCCTTTGAAGATTCGATTTGCAGCAATCGGAAAGTCTGCAGCACTGTCTCGGGCAGCTTGTCGAAGAGATTCTGTAGCAAGATATGCAGCACACGACGTTCCGATAATGTTGAATTGAATCTTCAGGGTTCTTTCTATACACCATTCGGAGGTAGTCCACCTGATCTTCAGCTACCCGAGCAGAAGCGAATAACTTGATAACTGGCTTTGGTATTTATGAGCTCAGATTAGAATTGCTTGCCTATAATTTTTTTCTGCATCGCTTGCGAATACCACTGGGTAGGTACGAAAGCGAGACAAAACATCGAGCAAGTTCTCAGTGTTGTTGGGACCTGCCAGTAAGCGATCGTTAAGTGAGATTTCGGATGAACTCGTGCAGGATCCGCCAAAAACGACGCGTAGTTTGGTCGTTAAGCTGTCTTCTTTTTGCACTGCGTGTGTGGTAAATAAAAACATTCGTTCGGCGGCTTGTCGATTTCCGCGTCCGGGACGGGCTCCATGTGGCCCAGACGCAAATAATCCGTCATAAAGTCTTCGTACTGTTGCTTGAAGGTAGGATTCACTAGAAATTTACGTTCCATGGCGTGCAACTTCTTGTCGGCTGCAGTAAGCGATTCTCCCAGTGCAGGCTTCGTTTCGTCGAAGGGTAACCGAACTATAAATCGGCCACTTTCATTACGATAGTGCGTGGGGTTGAAGATCTTGGCAGCCTGGTTTTCTTCCGCTGTGAGCACCTTTTGTGCAGGTATTTCTTCGGTCTCCAAAAACATTCGCGGCGATTTGTCGATGTTGACACCGGTTTCGATAGTAAGGGTGGTACTAAGTGTTTGAATAGCAGCCTCACCTTCGAATCGTCCAGCAATCAGCCAACTAAAGACCGGGTTCTGTGCGATTGGCAATCCAACTTCATCGGTGATTTGACCCATTCGGAGCATAGGCAGGAACAACTCTACTACGAGAATGACGTCAATTTCTCCTCGCTTCCAATAATTTGAATCGGCTAACGGGATCGTTTTCAAAAACTTCATTCGCTTCACGTCAAAAGTCTGGCTTTTCATCGGTGACGCCTAAAACATCGAGAACGTACGTTTGAGTTGTCAGAATCACTTCGTTATTGAACCTTGATGACATTTCCAGTTGTATTACACCCTTGGTGGTACCTGCTGCAGTTCCTGCCACACCAGTGACTGCAAATCTGGCATAGCTTCTCGCAAGCCCAAGACGCGCCATGCAAGCTTCGCTGATTAGCGACGCACCAGAACAAGAGTCGATCATGGCTCTTGCGATGTGAAAATAATCACCCTTACCTCGAATTTTGATGAGTGCCGTTGGTAGCACCGCGGCTTTGGACGGAGGTCCTGCTGGAGAGACATCCGCTTGGAAGCTCGAAACCTTATCCGTTGAGTCAGCTTCTTCTTCCGGCTGCTCGGAGGCCGGTGAACTGCTTGCCAATTGGACTGTAAGTTTCGACACTGCTTGGCTGTCAGCCTGTTGACAGAGGAGTGTATGATGACGTTGGTTGCATCCACTATTCTTGCACGATGAACAATTCTTCACTGAGTGCGATGGCCTGAGGCAGTTGAAGCACAGTCTGGACTTCTGCACTAACTCCCTACGATTAGCGATGCTTAGAGCCTTGAATGATTCGCACTGGAAGGTTTGGTTTTCCGAAGAGCACTTAGGGCACAGCTGGGGTGCCATGTAAAATCTCTGCAGCTTTTTCTCCGCCGGCCTCGCTTGATCCTTTCGTATCTCCTTTTTGATATATTCTGCATTCGTGTTGGAGCTACGTGTGAATGATGAACAGGTCTCGAGAGCATCACAACGGTTTTCAAGGAACTTCAGGAACTGCTGGAACGTTGGATTATTCAAATCAATGAGTTTTGTTGCCCATTGCGAGCGCGATTCCTTGTCGATTTTTTCCAAGAGAATGTGGGTCTCGCGTTTCGTAATTTGGACCCATAGCACTCAGCTGTCGGATTACTTCTTGGATTCGCAAAAGACACAGCTGACTGCTCGAGGAATTCCTTCACCAACGAAAAGACGGTGTATTTGTTTTGGTCGTACCGCTCAAGAAGCTTGTCCTAAACTTGCGCATAGTTCGCGTCCGTAATTGCAAACGAGCTAACCAAGCTCTTAGCCTCACCGTGTCCAGGTATGAGAGAAGATACTGGAGCTTCTGTGAGTTTCGAAGCGATTTTTTTTATTGTGGATCGTACTTACGTAAAGCTCCTTGAATGACCGTCAATCCTTCAGCAGAAACACGGCTGCCGGTTGGGTGTAGTCGTGCATCACCAAGCTGGGTAGTTAACGCGTTCGTTTGTGTTGAAACTACAGCCTGATTCGACATAAGCACCCTTTGTGCCTCCAACAACGCTAGCACTGCACCCAGGAGATCATCATTTGGATCTGCATTCGCATCTTCACCTGCGACGGATCCATCATCCAACTGTATGTAGATCGCTTTGGCCTCATAGTATCTATCCTGGAATTCGGTGCGGTAATTGAATACCGTCACGATGGCTTCCAAATCCGTTGTCTGGTCTTCAATATCGCCTTGAACTGTAAGAAAAAAAGCATCTCCCAGTCGGATGAGCCGGTCGACGCGCTTCCTAACCTCACAAATCGGCGCATTGCGAGACACCACTTTCTTCGCGGTCTCAAGCTCCCATTTCATCTTCTGAAAGAGTGAATTACGTCGCACTATCAGCTCTTCCATCTTCTACTGATTACCTTTAGTACCCGCTTCGCGAAGGACCAAAAATGTTTTTGATTTAAACTGTACTTTTCGGGATTGAGGCGGAATAAAAATCGCGGCGTACATTTGTGTACAGATCGAGTTTGATACTTTTTTATTCTCCTTTTCACAAATTGCGTACCGGGAATTTAGTTAGCGAGGGAAAAGAAAACAGTTACACGCTGAAATGCTTCTAATGACGCTCATTTCACCAAATCCTTCAATTGTATTTTCAGTGTATCACTAAAATCAGTGTTTTCCCGGAAAACTCCGTTAGAAGTTTTCAATTTTTCCAAAGCATCAACAAATAAATTAAGTTAAAGCGTAGGGTCAAATAATTAAATACATGTACATAAATGCGGTCATATAGTTATTCAACACCGGAAGCTCCATTGAAAAACGTAGTAAAACGCCGACGCAGCATCTGGCGTGAAAGGTGAAAGTCGAACACAGGAGAGGCCCGGTTGAATACTCGCTTTAATCCACCGATGGCACCGTTCACGCTGTAGTTGGTACGGCGAATAGGTAGTCTTAGCATCATGTTGTTTCGAAGCGCTCTAGGTTGAACGTTTACATTTATTTGCTCCAGGATTGCAGAGCAGTCTATTCTGCCTTGTAATGCATCTGCAATAAAAAGCGCCCTCGAGGTTTCTCTTCTGGTACGGAGAAGCTCCAGATCGATCACCTGGCAACTATCTTCATAGCTGGGCAGATGAAACGGGTCCCTCCACGGCAGGTTCCTTAGAGCAAATCGAAGAAAGCGTCGTTGAACGGACTCGACTCTCTCAGCACCATTGTTGTAATTTGGGTTCCAAACTGTAGAACAGTACTCCAATGTGGATCGCACCAGCGAACAGTAGATGTCGGAGATTTTTTTTTTTTTGCTATCCTGAAGATGAAGCCTAATGTCCTCGACGCCTTATCAACCACATACGAAATGTGTTGCTTGTATGAAAGTTGAGAGTCCAGAATAATTCCCAAACCTTGTACTTGATCCACACGATCTATTGTTGATCCTTCGAGTCTGTAGGTAAATATGATCGGTACTTTTTTCCGAGAAAATACTTCGCAGGGTTAACCACCATTCTGTTTAAATTGCACCAGCTGGCAAAAGCTTCGAATTGACGTTGGAGGAAGATGCAGTCGTCAGTCGCACGAATCCGAAAGTATATTTTCAGATCGTCTGCATACGATAGTTCTGGGCCTTCGATGACCAAATTCACATCGTTGAAATAAAGTAGGAAGATCAACCGTCCGAGGTGACTTCCTTGAGGTATCTCTGACGTGGCTGGATAAATGCCGGATTGGCAGTTCCCAATGGTGACCATCAGCTGTCGATCGGTCAGATATGAGCGAAACCATCGCAGAAAGTTGCCGCTAACCCCAAGTTTTTCTAGTTTCGCAATCGCAATGGCGTGGTTCACCTTGTCGAATGCTGCTGACAAGTCGGTATATACGACGTCAGTTTGAGCTCGTTCAGCCATACTATCCACGAAGACACAGTAGATTAGTGGTGGTGGAACGACCGGAAGTGAAACCGTGTTGATCACAACTTAGATATTGCTTGCAATGAGATAGTAGAGGCTCCATGACGACTAACTCAAACAGCTTCGAGATCGCGCTCAACGAAGTGATTCCACGATAATTATTCATGTCTCCTTTGCTTCCTTTCTTGGAACCGGACCGGAAACATATGTGCCAATTTCCAGCAGGATGGGAACACTCCTCTTGCGACGGACATTTGGAATAGGCGAAGCAACGGTGTCAGTAAGCAGGTAATGTGTCTCTTCAGGAATACTGACGGAACACCATCGGGTCCAGGATTGAAGGACGACTTGAGTTGTTTGCGGCGGTTGTAATCATGTCGACGTTGATATCGATTGCAAACAGAGCTTGACCGAATAGTGGAACATTGTTAGCTGCTGAAAATGTCTTCGGATGCGACCTGAGTTTGGATTGAATCCCTCGTAAATATGACGAGTGGCATCGACGGCTAACTCGCTTGAACTCATAATTGAGCCTGACGTAGTGGTTTTTCAGCGCAAGCGTACGATATTTAGTGAATTTTCTCAACGCCGCTCTGCTAGTCGATTTCAGTTTTCGAAATTCGGAAGGTGCGACTCTTTTTAGTGGACTCTTATTTTGTCACTGTTTTTTTTTTCAACACAAATTGATTTTATTTTCTTTAAATAAAACTCCTTTTTTTTCAGTATTCCATAAGTGAAACTTAAAAAGAATATAAAAATAAGATAATAAAAAAAATACAGTGTGTTTACTTTAATTTGAACCAAGTAAATGAGAGAAATTGAAAAAACGAAGAGGTGGGCACTTTATTTTGCCTATCAGTGTAGATTGAAGTCGCCAAGGACGATCATCTCGTCAACAGGAGTTGCATTCTCCATAATCGCGAAAACGGACCGGAAATGGGTTTCGATTAGATCGTGGTCACGAACCCGGTCAGGTGCAATATATAGCGCACATAGGTACAGTGTGCAATCGCTCAGATTGACGGCGACCCAAACTTGTTCCACACAGTTCCACACCTCACTTTCTATGACTCTTGCCTTCAAGTTGGATCCAACTGCCACGAGAACACCACCTCCAGTAGACTTACGGCTGTTACTCGCATTTCGGTTGCAGCGGAAGACCTCATACTCACTCCCGAACGCTTGGGGGGAGGCCGTTCGGGAATCAAGCCAAGTTTCGGTTAGTACAATCAAATCATAGCAGTGATCCGATACTGCCAGTCGATAGTCGTCGACGTCAGAGTTCATTCCCCCAATAGTTTGGTAGTAAATTGTAAGGTCTTGACAATGGCGTTTCACTGCAGGGCCTTTCTTATCGTTTGCAACGTTTGGTCTCGATCGTCTTAAAGTCCGGTTTGTAGAGATAGATCGAGGCTGTCTTGTTGGAGATGGACTGGAAAAAATAATCGATTCAGGGAACGAGTTTTCCGAAAAAGCAGTGTACTTGCCTGATGTAGAGGTCCGGAAGTCCCCGTCTCTCAACTCAAACACACTGCGTTGAGTGTACTAGGGGCTTCCATAGAGCTTGTGGCAATTGTGCGTCCCGGTGTCCAGTTTGCAAAACTTAGTGGTAGTTGGTTTAATGGATGTCGATTGCAGGCACTAGAACACGGATTGAGCGGAGAATTGTCGAAAACGAATGCATACTTGCCTGAACGAAGAGGTTGGGAGACCCGCCCACCGTACTCAACCGCAGGGTCAGAACGACTTTGATGGCAGGAAACGGCTAACGCGACTGGGCCAAGTGGCTTGGGGTCTCCCATAATGCGGCAGGCAGCGCGTTCTGGGATCAATAATGGCGATGAGTCTACGAGGAATCCATTGATGGCTTGCCCATGTCCGAAGTTGGTGATAAAAAACTTGTTGACTGATTCAAGCCGGAGGCACGAGTCCGGATCTAAAGCTACATCCCGATAGTTTACGTCCATCCCAATTGGAACGCGATGAAGTTCATGAAAGCCAAATCCGCGTTTTACCCTTCTTACACCAAAAGAAGGGTAT